>JAZKJV010004775.1:0-462094 GCA_037367405.1 Ottelia alismoides
TTGGCCATGGTACATAACCCTTATTGTACAGAGGGACCTTATAGTGCATTCATTCATTCAATCTCAGAAAGGGAGTAAAATAATTAATAACTTTTATTGATAAATCATTTATTACAATAACATTTATTGTGAGAATGGTTCATCTCGGGCTCACATTGCTAACATATAGTATATAGCAATGTAACGAAAATCATGTCAAAATTTATTATTAAACCCTACAGATAAGTGTATATAGTAGACAAGTAGGAGTAAGGTATCGAACAAAGGGAACAAACTTGGTGTAGCGGCATTATTATTTATCTCTAAATAATGATGTATATTTATATATATTTAGATGCACATTATTTACTTACTTAATGTTTTTATTGGTTTTTATTTATTTCATTTGATTATAAATATTTATATTTTTTTAAATTTATTTTCTATTTATATTTTTTGATTTATAGTTTATTTTTATTTTAAATATATTATAAGTATATATATGTAATATGTAATAATATGTATAATAATTATGATATATATAATATAAAATAAATATATAAAAAATAATAAATACAAATAAGAATAATATTTTTTAAGGGTATTAAAAAATATTGATATATTTATAATAATTAATAATAATATAAACTATATATAACTATATATATGTACATATAAGCTATATAAGGTTATATATTTATAAATATCGTTATCTATAATAAAAAAATTATAAAATAAAATATTTTTTTATTTTTTAAATATTATTCTATTTTGTGATTTTAGGAATTTATGCTAATATTTATCTATTTTTAAAGTCCAAAATATACAAAATCAAGGACTATTTAATTATGATGAATTGTTTAGATTTAAAAATGTAAAATAAAGTCAAACTTTCTCAAGACTATTTTTGTATGTACTAAGTAGTATATATAAATATACAGGATCACCTTCCGCTCCTTCATCGATAAAGTTACCATAGATATGGTCAGCGAGCTGAAAGCAACATCTGATGGAGGGAAAGCAGAATTAGCAATCCAAGATTGTGACATCATTGATATCAATGATCAACGAACATCTCTAGAAGATACCTTCATACGGGAAATCGTCTCTTCAGAGGAGGACCTAGAGAGTACAGTCAGTCCAAGCTTCCTTGTCGACTAGGAGTTAAAATTTGAGTCACTAATCAACATGTTTGAAGAAGATTCAATCCAGTCCAACACATGAAGAATTCATTGTAGATATGTTCGTCACTTTTATTTCTGATCCACGAGTGATGGAGGTGAGAAACACCTAATTGAAATTAGTAGAACATATGCCTACCATCACTGTTTCTGAAGTGACCATGGAGTAAGCTCAACAAATACCAAGACTCAAACCGCTCCTGGTAGGTCTAAAGTACGCTTTCCTTGCATGTGATGAGAACGTGTATTTGATTATCATCAGTAGCCATCTGATCCCGAATCAAGAATCTCATATTCTCGAGGTTTTAGAAAAGAACCATAAGGCACTTGGTTGGAAAGTATCTGATCTCTGCTGGATAAATCTAGCTTTGTGTTTACACGACATTTATCTTGAAGATGATTGCAAGCCATTATGAGAATTCCAAAGAAGACTAAATCCTAACATACACGACATAGGTATGAAAGTAATAACAAAGTGGTGTGAAGCAGGATTCATCTATCCTATCTCTAATTCCAAATGGGTGAGTCCCCTGCATGTAGTTCCTAAGAAATCAAGGCTCACTGTAGTGAATAATGACCAAGGAGAGGAGATCTCTTCCTGAGGACCGACATCTTAACGGATGTGTGTTCATTGTCGCCGTCTGAATTCAACAACAAAGAAGGACCACTTCCCTCTGCCATTCATTGATCAAGTTCTTTAGAGACTTATAGGGAAGGGATACTTCTGCTTTTTATATAGGTACTCTAGGTACAACCAAGTGGTGACTTCCCTAGAAGATCAGAAGACAACTTTCACTTCCCCATTCGACACCTATGCTTTCAGGAGAATGCCCTTTGGCCTCTAAAATGCTTCAGCCATTTTTCAAAGGTTCATGCTAGTCATTTTTTCCGACATGGTCGGATTTTTTCTCGAAGACTTCATGGATGACTTCTATATCTATGGTGATAGGTTCGATGCTTGTATTCAGCACCTAGATGGAGTATTGCAGAAATGTCATGAAGTTAATCTTGTACTTTCATGGGAAAAGAGCCACTTCACAGTTATAGAAGGAACCATGCTAGGCCATGCCATCTCCAAGTGTGGCATAGAGATCAACCTGGCGAAGGTGTATGTTATTTCCAAACACAAGCCATCTCAGAATTTGAAAAATGTGAGTTCATTCTTAGGACATGTCGACTTCTATCGACATTCCATTAAATACTTCAATAAACTTGCCCAACCTCTCACATAGCTTCTTTGCCAGGAGATCGAGTTTATTACTAATCAGTCGGTTTTCCAATCATTTACAAGTTGAATGAGTTTGTCACTCTGTCTCCAGTCCTACAGCCACCTGATTGGACCCTTCCCTTTAAGATCATTATGGATGCGTCAGATTTTACAGTTGGGGATGTATTAGGAAAAAGAAATTATACAATCATGGAGAAAGAGCTGTTGGAGGTAGTATTCATTTTAGAGAAGTTCAGATCCCATCTATTAGGATCAAATGTCATTGTCTTTACTGAATACTCTGCCATCTCATACTTATAACAGAAGAAGGATGCCAAGTCAAGTCTTCTTAGATGAATCCTTCTCTTTCAGGAGTTAGATTTGGAGATCATAGATGAGCCTAGAGTTCAGAATGTGGTGACAGATCATTTATCCAGAATAGAATGCCAAGATACTCCACAGAGTAGTACACCGATAAGAGAAACGTTCCCTGATGAATCTATCCTCAACATTGGGTCTCTTTCTTGATATGCTGATGTTGTAAACTACCTCATCTTTGGGGCAGTTTCGCAAGATTGGATGAGAATCAAGAAGTACAAATTCATGTCCGACATCCAATTCTACAATGGAAAGATCCAAAATTGCTTAGGGGAGGTGCAAATTGTATTTCACATCGGTATATTCCTCACAAGGAGTACACAAGTGTCCTCGAGCACTATCACAAGCTCGAATATGGTGGACACCATTCTAGAAGTAAAACAATGACAAAGATACTGTAGTGTGGCCTCTGGTGGCTAACACTATAAAAGTATGCGAACAACTATGTAAAAGCCTGTAGCGACTATCATAAAGTGGGAAAAATCTTTGCGTCAAAGAAAACATACCACTTAAATTTATCCAGACATCTGATGTGTTTGATGCATGAGGTATTGATTTTATGGGTCGATTTCCTAACAGTCAAGGTTACGAATACATCTCAAAAATATATATCAAAAATAGAGAGATCAAGTAAAGAAATAATGTAGGCAATCAAACACAATCACTCAAAAATAAGATCTATATGTTGTTGCTCCCCGGGAATGGCGCCATTTGATTAACCGCGAGATACGAGGGTCTAAATGTCTCACAGAAGGCGGAGACAAAGTCGATGCGGTGACCCTTGGTAAATCCCGATTAAATCAACAATGAACCCACAAATAATATCAAGCAATGGAAATAGAAGTGTGGAGTTAAAATTCATTATAACTCTACAAAATATGTGTATAGTGCAAGTATGTAGAGTGTCGAACTCAGGGAGCAAGCAAGATAAATCAAGCAAGATTGTGCAAAATGTGATATGTGATCAAGTGTCTACAAGTATGCAATTTTTTTGGTTTTTAATTTTTAATTATTTTTTTAATTTTATATTTTTATATTTTGATTTTTAATTTACTGATTTTGTATTTTCTTTTTATATTTTGTAATTTTTTATATTTTTATCAATAGAATTTATATATACACAATACAAGAAAAGAGAATAATAGATGATTTATAAAAATAAGGAAAAACAACCAAATTCAGGAAATAAAATGTTTTTGGTCTTTTTATAATTTTATAATGTTTTTGTGATTTTTGGAGATTTTTCTGAAATTTTTGGTACTTTTAAAAGTCAAAATACTAGAAAACAATGAACTAAGCTACTGGCCGAAAATAAAATGAGGGTTAAAAATACCAAACAATATCCAAAATTCCTCACTATTTTTTAAATAAAGGCCATAAAATAAGGAAACTGCAGAAACTGAGTTTGTATTTTTAGGATTTTTCTTGAATTTTTTAGATTTGTAGGAAGATTTTTGGAGTATTCTGATTTTTAAGGTTTTTGTTTTGAATTTTTTAATGATTTTTGGACTAAAACTAAAATAAGATAAGATACGCAAAATGTAATTTTTTGGAATTTTTCAAAAACTTTTACTAATTTTTATGGATTTTATAATGCAAACAGTGCTGAAAATGCATGTTTTTTGATTTTTAATAATTATAAAAATACAATAAAAATGTCAAATAAAAATATGGCATGAATGAGCAAGCAAACGGGAACCTATGGCAATTTTTTGGTAATTTTTAGCAATTTATAGATGCATGGAATAAATAAAAGCAACAAAAAGAAATTGCACTACTAGTAGGGGTATAACAGTAAATAAGCAATTGTCCAAGGGCCACATTGCAATTTTTACACAAATATATAACTAATAAATAGAGTTCCAGGATCAAATCCAAATAACCAAAGCCTCTGGGGCACAAGCACAATTTTTCCAACCCCACGCGTGACTGGCACGCGCCTGGGAAGGACCTAAGTGCAAAATACAAAACTTCTAGGGGCTATTATGAAATTTATCAAAAAATAATACACATTCCAAAATAGTTCCTGGACTAAAATGAAATAAACAAACTCGTGGGGGTCCAGTGCAAAATCACCACCACCCCACGTACAAAGGTCACGTGAGGTGACGTGGACTAGACCTAAATGCAAATAAACAAAGTTTGGGGGCCTAGATGCAAATATTACAAAACTATTTAAACTGCAGACGAATGTTTATGGACTAAATAGAAATACAAAAATGGGCGAGGGTTGAGATGCAAAATACCCACGCCTAAAGCCCGCGTGCGCGATCCGACGGCTGGTGTACTCCCACTCACCACGTGTCGAAGATCGGATGGTCGATGACGCTTCACAACGGGCGGCCACGATCAGATCTCCATGGCTTGATCAACGGCTATGCTTCTGGAAAATCTGACGGGCGACGTGCGCCTGGAGCTCGGGTTTCGATCCGACAGTGCGAAGGGGCGGAGCAAGAACAGGGGAGGCGCGCCGGCGATGCGAACTTCCCCGAGCTCTAGCTCCGACCTCCGGTGATCTCCAGGCTTAAAAATGGCCTGGAGGCTCCTGGCGGGTTCCTCTAGATGCTGGGGGGTCCAAAATGCTCCGATGAAGGCCGGAGTTCGCTGGAGACGACGACGGAGCTGGGAGGCTTCGTGGGTCTCCGGCGAAGGTCAAAACGTCCCCCAGGCGCTCGTTAAGGTCCAAATATCTGCAGAAAAGTGTGAGAGGGTCCAGGGCAAAGTGCCTGGACCCCGCGATGGTATAGTGGCGGCGTGAAGCGGCGTGGATAGTACTCGGCCGGAGGTGCACTCCGGCGAGGTATACGCGAGGGTGATTTGATGGATGAAACACGAAATTCCTTGAGGGGAAATGCTTCTAAAGCTAAGGCGAATGAAATGCAAGGAAAATAAATGGGAACAAGGGCTGCCTCGATGGTCAGAGACCATAGGGAAATACCTCAACGTCGGCGAGATGGCGTACGTGAATGGAGCCGCCTCAGGCGTCGCTCGACCCGCCCAAGGATCGGAGAGAGAAGCTGTCACCTTCTTCTTTTGATTGGGCACGAAGGAGGGAGCTAAACCTATGGTAGAGGGGTTCAAAATCGAGTTTGAAAATCGGGTCTATATGAAGGGTTGACGGATGAGGGAGGAAGAACGAGGCGCAACGGCTGGCACAACGACCCATCGATCGAAGTTGCACAAGGGCAGGCATGCCCGTTGATCGAGGGTCAAAAGTAAAGAAGATGCTAACACGAAAGGGTGCAAGAACAATCCTCGAAAAAATCAAGAAGGAGGGGTCAAACCGAGGTCTGACACGGGCACATGGGGTGAGGGACGCCCAGTTGACCCACCGGTCAACTTGGACTGGTGCCTAGTTGGTCCACGTGGACCAACCAGGAAAAATCCCTGGAAAATACTTTATAAATTCGATTAAAAATAGAAAATGAATTAACTAATTTTTTATTATTAAATAAAAAAATTTATTATTTTATAAGATATTTTATTATGATTTTTAATTATTTTTATGAGGTATAAAAATACAAGTTACTATTTTAGGCTATATAGGTATATACATCTATATATTTTAATATTTTATTTTTATTTTGTGTATTTAATTTTATTATTTTTGTTTATTATTTTGTAAATTTATAGAATAATATTATACACTTAAATATATTTTTATTTTATTTTTTTGATGTGTTTTATACACTCAATAAAATAAAAGTATTAATTCTGTAGGTATATATACAGGTATTATACCTATGTATATTCTATACAAATATTCTATTTTGTATTTTATTTAGGTTTTTATTCTGATTTTAATATACAAATATATCGTAAGTAATATTTACAAAATTATAAAAATAAGAAATTGTAAGAATAAAGAATAATAAATAAGTTGAATATTTTAGTCTGTACAGGTATACAATAAGGGTCCAAAACTCAACTTTCAAACCGTAGCTCCGTCGAATGCGAAACCACCGCCATTAAATAGCTTATTTTAAACTATATATAATTAAAGGTGAGTTTTATACATTTGGAGTTTTTATTTCCAAGATACAAGTCTGGGAAGTTGGGATTTTGGAATTTTGTTCAGATCATAACTTTTTATCTATACAATATTTTTGAGTGAAATTAATTTTGTATTTTTATTTATTTAATTATCTACAACTTTCATGTATAAAATTTCTTTATTTGGAGTATAAAAAGTGGAATCAAAATTAGGTCCCAAAATGAACAAAGAATGAATAGAATAAAAGGTATTTTTATTGTATTTTGGCCCTTATCTCCCCTACTATATTCCTTGTCGACCTAGTCATCACGATGCATAGGTCTCGGGGTTTCGGGTCATAAATTATTTATAATATTTTATTCTTTTTCTTTTCTTTTATTTATTCTATAATTTTGGCTTTAAAAGAAGTATTTTATACACTATTTACATGCACATGCATGAAAGCTAAGATGCTGGATTTAAGGGTATTTACACGCATTTGCCAGGGTTTTTGAGGCCCAAATGATAGAATAAAGATGATGAAATGTGGATTCATCACTCCGCAGCACTTAGTTGTATGTCACTTAGATGAGGACCCTCTACCTTCCCCGAATCTGCTCCACCGATCACCTACCAATCGAGCTCACCACGATGTGCTTCCGCCCGACCTTCAGGTTCCTTCAGATCAAGAACACCACTCATCAGGGCCATACATTCTCGCCAAATTCTCGATGGTCAGATCAAACTTCCATCTGACGATCGAGATCGAGTTTGGACCACCATCCGAACCATGTGTCTCGGATAGAATAGAAGCCATAAGCATCCACCATGTGGAGGACCGTCCAGACGAACCGCCTGTCGAGCCTCACCCTCCCACGTGACCTGCACGTGCATATCTTGGGAAAATTACATCTTTGCCCCCGTAAAATCCAAAATTAATAGAAGACCCAAGTCACTTGCGATGCATGCGTGACCCTGGGAAATTTGCTCCCGACTCCCTGACTCTTCTAGGAACTACACATATACCCTCGCTTGGGGTTCATTGCAGAATATGTCCTCCGGCTTTGGATAATTACCAAATTGCCTCTCCAATGGTATAACTGCAAACATTTTTTTATTTTATTTACTATTTATCCCATGATACTTCTATTGATCATATCTTGAACAATATTTACCAGATTTATTCATTCTCGATGTTGTTTTGTTCCTTATTTAATCCTCTATCAAATTTAACACTGAGATATTTTTGAGACATTATGTCGCATTGATTAATTGAGGTTCAAATTTGCTCATATTGAGCATCTTTATTTATTTTCATTGATTTTCATACTCAATAAATTATGCATTGAATTGGGAATTTATTTCGGGAAGTTAATCAGTGCTTAATTGGATAATTATTTGCTGTAATTAGGGGGGTATGTGCTAATCACTTTGGTTGCTTGACTTGGCTTCACTACTATTATATAATCACTTTGCATTATCTTATTATGACATATTGCATCATTTAAAAATCAGCAAAATATTGCATTTGTTTATTCGTGTTCTACCATACATCATAGCATTATTTTCTTGCATTAAAATTATTTCACAAATTCGTGCATCATGTTTCTTTTCGCAATTCATTGCATCTTTTAAATTGAAAACCCATAAAAGGTGAGAAATATAATAAAAAATATTCATCTCCTCTGAAAACCTAATTTCTTAGATTATTTAATCACTAATCTTAGATCCTCTTATTAACTCCCTATGTTTGACTTTGGGACTTACCCCAGTAAAATAAATAAATCTGATCGCATCGAGGCTTGATTTTCAATATCATTTCTAGGCACGATCATAATTTTTGATGAATTGAAATTGCACAAGTACTACACCAATTTGACATAGTTAACATAGGGCGATTCGAGCTCGTCAAATGGCATTGTTGTTGGGGAGATATACGATTTAAGATTAATTTTTAAGTAATTTAAAATCTAGGTTTTCCATCCCCGGATAGTTTGACCCCCTATTTTCTTGTAATTATTTCTCTATTTATTTTTCAATATTTTTAGTATTATTTATTTTTGTATATTTTCTATGAAAATCTCTCTAATATTTGATCTTTTATTTTTTGTACAAGGTACCCGGTGGACTTGGAGCAACTTTCTTGGAAGCTGACGCAACTCAAAGCAACTAGATGCACCAAAAATTTAATTTCTTACTTTTAGAGAGAGAGAGAGAGAGAGATAAAGTTCTTTGTCTATTAATTTGTAATTAATTGCTCATTTTCAGTGATTCTCAATTGAGTTTTTGCGTGTGTAAAGAGACTAGCACTCTCCCGTGAGGGTGGGGCCTGACTGGAGTGGTTCGTAGTCCTAGGATTGGACTGCAGCTATTAGAGCTTCTAGAGCTTTTTGTACGGTAGGACTAGGAGCACATTGCACTTAATTATATGCAATAGATCGATTTTTATCTAGCCAAATTAAATTGTTCTATCACTTGCTAATAGAAATTCATATTCTAGGTGTGATTTTCCCATGCATGCATTAGATTTATTTTTCTAGAGAAATTTCAATTCTGTTTAGCATATTGCATGAAGATTGTGTGGAAGCACTGTAAGTATCTCCGACTCAGCATTTATCATCATATTTCTCGCTGCATGGCATTTTCGATTCGCCCTCAGTTTTATTCACATAGGAATTAAAGGAAATCATAATACCCATGCAGATGTGTATTTCTCTCCACTCAAATACAAACTGATAACCAAATTAAAAGGAGGGGTCTACTAATATTATTGACTAATTAAAACCAGATAAAGTTGAATATCATTATTTGCGAGAGAAAGCAACCCTGCCCTTCTATTCATTTATTATTCTGAGTGAGTGAGAGACGCACACTTAGGATAGAACCAAGCTCTAGAATCTTCATTTTGACTACTGATTCTAAAAATGACTAGCTACTTCTTAGTGAGGGAACTACGATCTCCCTTATCAGAGTGAGTGGTTAAAGGACAATTGGGGACCATCCTTAAGTAACATAGCTAACTGTTTTACGGTCCGTACTTACACCCATACTGGCTGAAAGTGGATGCAACTAGCCGTAGAATTCGGGCCAGTCTTTAGAAGAATTTCTAGCACCTAACAGCTTGCTTAAGAACACAAGATTGGAATTATAACCAATTTAAAACCGAAAAAAATAAATGATCAAACTTTCATGGCCTTGATTGTGTGAGTTGGTGAATTTTGGGGTTTGCATTGTGTATTTAACTACAAACACGACCGAATCCCAACCATCTTCATCTCCGTTTTCATATCATTACAATCCTCCCTTTAAGTTGGCTCTCCCTTAGCCATCATTCACTCCACCCTCATCCCACCCCACTCCTTCTTCGATTGAATATTCATGACATGAACCACTCGTAGAATTGAATGACTATTATGAAGAAATAATGAAGCAAGCGAATTTGCGGATGCACATGAGTATAACCGAATTTGATAGAGGAACACGATTCCCGATTATGATTAAGAAATCACTATTGAAACCATCCCCTAGTCAAAATAACTCTCTCTACATACAATCCATTTGACCAGACCTATGAGACCCATAGTCATGGAAATAGGACTCATGATCCTACCAACACCATTGAGAATGACTATTACTTGGCTCAGGAATACATGCCGGACTCATGACATGTCAAGTACAGTCAATCATCACCAAGTCATGAGACGATAGAGGATGATATAGCTCATATCAATAAGAGAGGCGATGCTTTTATAGAACAACTTGATAATGTCATCCAAATTATAAAGGAAATAGTGAGAATCTAAGGAGAAGTGAGGACCACGCAAAGCGAACCCGAGAAAAAATCAGTGCAAAATATCCAAACACATACATCAGAGGTACCACAAGCATCTGACCAGTCCAATGGCCATTCTACTGACTCCAGTAAAAATACCAAAATTAGAAAAATAGAAATTTCAAAAAAAAAATTGGACAACACGGATATGGAAGCATTTTGTGAAAGTATAATCTTAGAGCTTCCATTAATCAAGGTCACAGAGTATGTGACCAATCTTCAAAAGATTTGTCAAGAGTCGATTATCACCTAAAAAGACAGACAGAAAGAGATATAGAACGGAATTTCATTTAATCACTTTGGACATTTTAAATGGTGATGACCAAAAAGAGAAAAAGTTGCAAAGTCAAATGGTTATCTAGGGTCACTTGTGAAATTGAGAACACAAAATTTACCCATGTTCGGATTGACAATGAATCAATCTTGAACATCCTCCCGAAGTCCATGTTTGACAGACTTGAATTCGGATTGCTCGAAAAGACCAAAGTGATCGTTCAATTTCCTGATCGATCCATAAAAAGACCAAGAGGAATTGTTTCTGTCAATATGAACTTCCAAGGTGTCAAACAAAGAGTGGACTTCATTGTCCTGGACATTGAGCACCAAGGAGAGTTGTTTGAGTCTCCCATCATTCTGGGAAAGTTGTTCTTAGCCTCTGCTAGAGTGACTATCGATTGTGAGATCAAGACATTAAATTCCCAAAATAGAACTTTAATGATCAAACTCTCGAGGACACACCTAACCCTGGGATAATCGAACATGAAATCGATAGTCGTGATCAGGAGACTACTACTTCACATGATTAAACCTCTCCTCATGAAACACATACACAAACTTTAGGAGAGACACCCAAGAAACTGATTGTTGAACCAAACTTCAAGACTCACCAACCTAACACCTCTCCCATGATGAAACCGAACACATCTGATTCACCAAACCCAGGCATAGTTATTTCATATTGCCTTGATCATTATTGTGATTCCACACAAGCGAAGCTGACTTGGAGCTCCACAGATACACCATACATGAGACGTTCGCTGACCAAGAAAGGGTATTACAATGATTATTCATCTAATGAGGACATGATTGTCAGCACCTCACTTCCTGAATCATCACCAAAAGAGACAACCAAGACTAGATTGACCCATCCTGATAAACCTATTGCTCCATCCTCTAGTCAGATATTTGGTAAGAAGCAGAAGAAGAGCACTGATCCCTCGAGGCATTCCCCCGAACACCTCGAGCAATATCATTCTAATCTCTCTCTTAATGCTTCAAGTTATAGAAAATCGATAAGAGAGTTACCTTTGACATACCCAGGAAGGAATTGTCTGAGAGTTCCTCATCAAGTCCGGGTGAAGAGCCCAATTCGGATGATCTGGAGCCTTATTGGAACATGCAATCATGTGTCGGTCCACGTTGGACATTCCCTACCCCTTACTATGATTCTTATAGGGCCGACTCCCCTAGTCCCATTCGATACACTAGAATAATTTGTTATGACCAGACTAATACTTGTCCATCATAGTATTCATCCTAGGATGATTCTATTAACCCTAAGACTAAGTGAACTTTGAGAAAGCAGCTTAAGAATAGGAATAGTTGGAGTGCCTCCACCTTTCAGTATTACTCTTCTTAAAACAACTCCGACGATGGTTGGGAAACTCCTACTTTGTCTTCTTTCTATCATTATTCCATTCCACCACTTGCTTCCAAAAAGATTAGTTGTAGACCTCCTTGATCATCGATCGTCCTCCCTCTCGCCCCCATTGGTTCCCTTGTACATATTCTTTCTATACCTAGGCCAAAGCCTAAGTATAGGAGGGTCCGAGGCCATCTGTATTTACTCATCATTCTATTCCTCACTAATCTGCACTCACTGTTTTATTTTTTTACTCTCCTACGCTTGGCCCGAGCTATGGCTTCTTTGCGCTTTTTGTGCTCTGAGGACACAACATTGTTCTGAGGACACAACACTATATAGGGGGTTGTATATTATGTATATATTTTACCCATAGCTCGTACTTTCGCGTAAGTTTATATCGTATTTACGGGGTGGGTAACAATTTTTTCAAAAAAATAAAATGGGCTTCTTATTCAAAAAATCCAATAAATTCTTCAAAAATGAAAAAAAATTGAAAAAATGTGTTTGCATTTCATGCATATGCATTGGTGCAAAGCCCTTGTATTCTAAACCGAATTATGAGTAGAAATCGAGATTGGTCTTGACTTGGCCTTAATCCACCTAATTTTCAGAGGAACTTCATCAAGAAAGGGGATTTTAGAAGCTTCATATCTTTGACTTATTTCTTCGAGTTCCACATGAAAATGTGCAGACTTTGACTCTTAGTGTCTAACCTGATCTCCTAATTCTGGGTATGAATTCTAAATAGGGAATTAATTTATACTCTCGCATTATGCACTTAGCTCAATTAAAATGGGGTATTGGAAGACTATGTGAGTCTTTTAGCTTGTAGCGTGGATATCTAAAGATCGGAGTACAGGTTAAAATAAAGCTTCTGATGAGGGACAATTTTTTCTTATACCTCAAAACATGTACGGAAAGAAGGATTCTATATCCGTAGGGGCATAAAAGATCCATGCAAAGCTATCAAAAAACCATACCAAAAGAAGCCAACTACCAAATAAATATTTGATAAAAACAAGGTCCAGCTTCAAGACAACCTACAGATCTTCGTGGAGAATGGGCTAAACTGGTCGGCTTCACAAGGAAAGATGACTGCACTGGTCACACTCCAGTTCTTTTCCCATTCTTCTAAAAATTTCTCCCCTTTCGATTGTAAACACAACATGACTGAACTCAAAAGGAAATACCTGACTCCACGATGACAAGTTATTGGAGAGGAAGTTTGCATGGTAGTACGGAATTCTTAATGGGAAGAGCTAAAACCTTTCACACACATGAGACGATTATTCAATGTTCATTGGGTAAGCTTTGGGAGGAGGATTGATCAAAGATGTCTTCTGAGTGGAAATTGTTACAATGATGTGTAGAACTTGGAAGTTGTTGATTTTAAAACCCTAATTCTGGTCTAGCTCCATTTTCACCTTTTGTTCACGGTCTTGGTATGGAACCCAATCTCATTCCACCTTATTTCATCTTTATTAACTCGCGGACGAGCAAGGTTTAAGTATAGGGGGATGATGAATCCATTATTCATCACTCTAATTAGTTAAAATAGAGCTTCATCTCGAGAATTTAGGATCATTTATATTTTATCTTCATAAAATTAATTTTCACGCACTCATAATTAATTTGCACAAATTATCATTCATTCATGCATTCATAATTTTCTTCACATTCTTAACTAACTTCATGTATTTTTAATTAATCCATGCTAACTCCAATTAACATAAAACCTACTTTATTATGTACAAATTACTAACTTTAATCCTTGAAAAATCCTAAAAAATCTAACTTGTACATATGTAAAATAAACCCAAACCCTAATTTCAGGGCAGACGGACTAAAACACTTATGTCTTTTTCATACAATAGTTGATTTCATCTAATCACTTTTAAAGTAATATACGTTCAAATATCTTCAAAACAAGGTAAATTTCATAAAAAATCAGAGTTCGTTTTTAAATGTTGGGTTTTGGGCCTCTTTTGTGCATTATGCATTTTCACAATTTTTGACCTATCATTTCATGTGCATATTTCATTCAGTCTAACTATTTTCTCCTCTATTTCTTTAATTCATTCATTATTTTAATAAATCACATAAAAATCAAAATAAAAAATCAGGAAAGTAATTAAAAAAGACCAATTCTAACATGAGTTTATTGACATAATCCACTTGTACATAATTAACCTCCCTAATTTTTCTGACATGTTAAAACTCATAAAATTCAAAAAATATCATTCGAGTCCATTACATTATTTCATAGGATGTTTGATTTTTGCATGCATTTATCTATCATCAGAAAATAAAATAAAAATAGCAAAGCCAAAAATTGGTATTTTATATACATAAAATATCACCAAAGAAATCATATCTTTCATTCTTCATTTCATTTGCACATGAGTCCTTCATGAATAATGTAGAGTGACGTTAGATCTACATTTTACATTTTTGAATTTGAGTTCGTTTGGTATTTTATTTACATTTATCTTCGCATTTTTCATGCATGGTCAACCATCTTGGTCAAAGCGCTCCACGTGGTGCCCTCGCATTGGGCCACTTGGCCTGGTTAGCCGCTCCTCCTTTATCTCTCATCACATGCATAGCATGTGACACCCCCTCTCTTTTTCCTGTCACATGCCTAGCACATGACTTCTTCCTCCTCCTCATCATGTGCCCCTCACGTGAGGATATCCTCTACCCCCCTCCTACTACGTCGACCACCCGACTCCGCCTTGGGTGCCACCGCCGCTCATTGACCGAGCCCTCCATGACTGAACCTCCTCTATCTTCAGCGAGACACAACTGCACGATCCCTTCCAACTCCTCGCCCTTATCCTTTCTCTCCAATGATCCTAATCTTATCACATTTGGCCATCCTGGAATCCCTAACCATCTCACGCTATCTTCTCACATGCAACAACCCTCAACATCTCTTCCGCCCATCGCTTGCTCTATCCCTTCACTACAACTGCCATCAACCTATCCGATTTCTCTTTGCAATATTAAAAGCCATCGTCTACCTCCGATCTACGTATACACCAGATCTTCCTGCTTCCAGAATAGAGAGATAATTCGAGGAGTAATTGGTGACAGCGGTCGCGTCATCGTGATCACGATCCTCCACGACGATATCCACGTGGGATTCCTCTGTGTTGTTGCTTAGAGCAATCGAGCATCGAGGAACTTCCCCGCCACGTCCTCGAAGACAATGACCATCGGAGGCGGCCATCGTCACTCCAACCATCTAGACGAACTCCTACATCACATCCTCTGCTTCGCACGGTATGCCTAGGCTACGAAGTAGTCGAAAATCCAAAAGAAAATAAAATAAAATGGGGGATTTTTTTATTTTTCAAATTTTTTTTGTAATTTTTAAATTAAGAAAAGGGTGTAAAAGAAATCAAAAAGTCATAATCAAGCAATTATTTAAGGGAGCAAAAATGATCAGAAAATTAAAATAAAAATATCTTTGCTTTTTATAAATATTCAAGTGTTTTTAATATTTTTCTTGGATTTTTCTGATTTTTAGTAAATTTTATAAAAATGTAACAAGGGTAAATATAGAAAGGTAATGTGCAGCCAGAATCTAAAGGCACTTTAAAAATACCTAAAGTGCTTACAAAATTCGAGCAACAATTTTATGATAAACTAAAAATAAAAATCTAACTACAGAAATTGAAAGTGCATTTTTTTGAATTTTTAGGAAATTTTAATGATTTTTATAAGGTTTTAATGTTTTCAAATTTTTAGGGTTTTTATAAATGCAAATTCAATAAAAATTGGATAGAAGTAAAAAACACAACAAAATAAAGACATAACATTTTTTTGGAATTTTTAAAGGATTTTAATATTTTTAATGGATTTTTGAAAACAGACAAAAGTAATTTTTGATGTTTTTGAATTTAAAAAAAACAAATTTAAAAAAATAAACCCAAAAATTTATAGAAATTCCTACATCATGGCAGGAGCCATTGGTCAAAATTTCATAAATTTTGGACAAAGTTTGCTATTTATTCAAACTAAAATAAATCACACAGTACACAGGGACTAAGTTGCAAGAAAAATAAGTTCCAGGGGATGAAGTCGAAGTGGGTCTTCGCCTCTACCACGTTGTGGAAGGCGGGGAGGCTCGTCTCGGTGGAAGCCCATCCACGAACGGTGAGCGTCGGCTGCAGCGGCCTACTCCGACTTCCAAAGGCTCCGTCCGGTTGCTGTCACCAAGGGGAAGAAGTCTAGGGTAGAAGGAGAGTGTGCGGTGCGAGCTGCGGGTCTTGGGAAAGGAAGGAAGAATTTATATGCAGTCCTAAGTGGTTGGAAGGAATCGGGTGGAGCGCACGAACCTAGGAAGATCAGTCCTTCCCTAGGGATCCGCGAGGGTCGTGGATCCAAGGGGAAGGAGCGGGCGGTGGAATCGGGGTAGGAGACGGTCAGATCCGAGTGGGAGAATTTTGAGAAGATGGGGTGAAACTCGGATCCGGGCGAAGACTGGTCCAGGAGGGGGAGTTGACCGGGGTCAACATCCCTCCAGGACCAATCAGAAAATTCCATGGTCAAAAATATTTGAAAAAATAAAATAAAAATAGAACATTATTTTATTTTAAAATATGTTCAAAATGAAAAATGTTTATTATTTTTCAAATTATTTTTTAGTGATTTTTATTTATTTTTATGAAAAATAAAGTATGGTATATACAGTATATTATATTATATACAGATATAAAATACCTAGGTATTTTATATGATTAATTTTATTTTCTTATTTTTGTATAAATACCCCAATTTTATATTTATTTTATTTACAATATATTATTTGGAGTATAAAATAATTTTTATTTTATTTTTATGAGCTATTTACAAGTGTGAAATAAATAGATGATGATACATATATACATGTAATGTATACAAGGTTGAGAGAGAATTTATTTTTATTTTTATTTTATTTTATTTTATTTTTATAATTTTTGTTTTATTTTTAGAAATATATACAAGGGATTACAAACACATATATATTTTTATTTTTTTGAAAATAAAATATATACATATGAGAAGGAATATTCACAAGGTTGAGTGGTCCTATCTCTCTCTACTTATTTTATTTTACGATCAGGCCCATATTGGGCCCTCTCTTGGGTTTAGGTCACTTAATATTTATTCTAAATATTTTCTTCTTTTTCTTTTATTATTTATTCTTTTATTTTTGCAAAATACATGCTAATTATTAATATTTAACAAAAGCATGCTTATTGGTAACTTATTGTATTTATAACTATCTACATGGTATTTTGCCAAGATATTTTGCTAAAAATAAAAGAATAAAAAGTGATGAATGAGTATTCATCACACATATCCCTCTATATTCTTCTTCCTACAAAAATCACAACACCGACACCTCATGCATCGACTTCGAACCCCTCATCTCATTCACTCGCATCACCATGCACCACCGCTTGTCGTTCGCGGCAAGCGCATCAAAGCACGGTCACTTCCACACCGCCTTTGCGCTCTGTCCACTTCTTCTTTGCACCATCGCCCATCACCTTCAAATTTTTGTATTTTTATTTTTAATTTTCTGTTTTTATATATTCCTTTTTTGTTTTTATATTTTTTCTTTCTAAAATATATAACAAGGCTATACATAGAGTATATATATAAAATATAGAATAGTATAGATACAAATAATAATAATAATAGTAAAAATAAAAAAATAAAATCTTTTTGGTTTTTAAATAATTTTTTACTATTTTGTAATTTTTAATATTTTTTTCTAATTTTTACATATATTTAAAGTTAAAAATACCATAAATCAGGGTTAAATTAAATAGGTCGAATTAAAATGGAGGAGAAAAACACCAAACAGTATAGAAATTGCTCCAAAATAATTTTAATATATTAATACTAATATAAATAAAATTGAAAAATAAAAAATACAATTTTTGGGATTTATTGGGAATTTTACATATTTTAGATAAGTATTTAGGGTTTTTCAATTTTTATGTGTTTTCTTTTATAATTTTAGGGCTTTTTGGTGTGGAGTTATAAAATAAGTAAGTAAACACAAAATACTTTTTTGTAGTTTTTTAAAAGTTTTATATTTTTTATGTACTTTCTAGTGTAGACAGAAATAAAAAAGGGCATTTTTCGGTTTTTTTATAAATAATAAAAATGCCTCAAATTGCAAATTAAAATTAGGAGTAAAAATAGATGCAATCAGTAACTTAAGTCTCATTTTGTGTATTTTTTAGAGAAACGTAGATATATTAAATAAATACAAGAAAAAAAAGAAACCACATTACTAATAGGGATTTTGTACGTATAATATAAAGTACAGGGAACTGTTACACTTTTCCCAAAAATATATAAAGTAATAAAAAAGTTACATGAGTAATTTGAAATATCCGAAGCCTCAAGGACCATCCTACAAAAATATCAAGCTTACGTGTATAAACATGTGAGCCACATTGATGAGGGCCAAAATGCAATTACAAAAAGTCAGGAGGCCTACTTGTAATTTTTCTAAAATTAATAAACAGACTCAAAAAGTTCCTAGACTAAATAGCAATACAAAAACTTCCACGGGTACACATGCAAAATGTCCCTCACGTGTAGCTATACATGAGGTGACATGGCGTGGACCTGGATGTAATTACCAAAAGTCTAGGGGCTTTCTTGTAAATATTACAAAACTTTTTATGTGTTGCAGATGAAAGTTTACGTCTTAAATAATAAAATACAAAAATGACTAGGCCTAAGATTAAAATACCCAATCCAAGGCACGGATCGAATGGCGCAGGCTGCTTCACTTGGACACGTGTCACGTCCTAGCTTCACGATACCGGTTCGACGATGGATGGCTCTGGTTAGATTGACCAGAGGTGATCAACGGTTGAGGCTTCACACATCCAACGACAACTGCTACGTCTAGGGCTCGATCTCAATCCGACGGCGGAGAGCGGAGAGGGAAGAATAGGGATGAAGCTTCGACGAGGCGAGCTTCCTCCAGGCAGATCTCACTCTTCCGTCGTGCAACGCGGCTCCAAAATGGCTCTAGATGTTCCTGGAAGGGCTACTATCGATTGGGGACGTCAGAATGGCGTGGAGAGAGACAGTGGCTCGTCGTGAGGTTGGAGAACAGGTGATGCTCCAGGTACTTCAAGCTTTTGCAAAATCGACTCCAGATGGAGTCCTTTAGCGTATGGGTCCTGCAAGGTTAGATCAAGAACAAGAAGGAAGGGTTCCTAGGGCTAAAGGGGTAGAATGGATGGAGAATGGCGTGGATGGAAGGTTTGTCGGAGCGGAGCTTCAACGAACTACGAGGGAGTGATTAACGCCTAATTACGTACTAAGAAGACAAAATTAAATGCGAAAACTGACCTAGGAACTGATCCAAGCAAGAAAAGAAGAAGAAAGTGGTATCTCAAATGACCAGAAACCAGTAAGAACAAACCTCGACGGTGAGCTCGCCAAAGGTGATGGAGACCGCCCTCAACTAAGCTTAGCTTCGCTGCAAATGATTAGGGGAGGAAGTTGTCATGTTCCTCTATCCAAGGTGTCAGAAGAGGGAGGCTAAATGTGGTAAAAAGGGGTTCAAAAGTTAGAGGTGGAATCGATGTGGTTTATGCACACGGTGGTGAGGAGGGTCCAAAGAACGAGATGTAGCTAGAGATTCAGCGATGCACAACCCGAGATGACACTTGGGTATGTATCGCCAAATGAACGAGGAACAAAAGTCGTGAATACTTCGATCTAAAACGATGCAAGGATCGATCTCCAAGAAATCGAGAAATGAGGCAAAAAATGAGGTTATCAGAGGAAGCCAGAGCGGGAGTCAGAGAGTTGACCGGGGTCACTCTCCAAGCAACCTCGTTGGTCCACGTGGACCAACCAGGAAAAATCACCCTGGAAAATATTGGAAATTTATTATTAAATAATAAATGATTTTATTAATTTTATATTATAAAAGAAAAAATGTTTCGTGTTTTCTATATTATTTTATTATGGTCTTTCTTTATTTTTAGAGCTTTTTAATTACAAGTTACTTTTTAGGTTAAAACATAAGTATATTCATCTATGTTTGAAGTATTTTTTTTATTTTATTATTTTATTTTATACAATTATAACTTATTTTTATATACATAAATATATTTTTATTATATTTTTCTGATATAACATATACACTTAATTAAATAGGTGTATTAATTCTATATGTAAAGTTATTGTATATTTTCTTTACATATTTTATTTTAGTGCTTTCTTTATTATTTCATTTTAGTTTTAATATGTACATATATTATAAATAATATTTATAAAATTATAAAAATACAACATAATAAAAATAATGAATAATAAATAAAACAATTATTTTAATCGGGTAAACTATATAATAGGGGTCCAAAACCTAACTTTCAAACCTTAACTCCAAAAAATATGAAACCATCTTCATTAAATAAATTATTAAATTTTATATACAATTAAAGTAATTTTTATATCTTTTGAGTTTTTATTTGAGATATATGGGCCTGGAAATTTGAGATTTTGGAAATTTATTTAAACTATAACTTTTACGTTGTATATTATTTTTGTGTAAACTCAATTTTTTTTTCATATTTTATTATCTACAAATTTCATGAACAAAGTTTCTTTGTTTGATGTATAAAAAGTGGAAAATAGAATACGTCTTAAAAATGAATAAAGAATGAATAAATAAATGGGAGTTTTTATTGTATTTTGGTTCTTGTCTCCCCCACTTTATTCCTTGTCGACCTAGTCGTCAAGATGCCTAGGTCTCGGGGTTTAGGGTCATATAATATCTTCGATATTTTTTTTTCTTTTCTTTATCCTATAATTTTGGCATTAAAAGCAGTATATTATACACAATTTATAAACTATGCATGAATGCTAAATTATGCAAATTAAGAGTATCTACAAGCATTTACTAGGGTTTTTAATGCCAAAATGATAGAATAAAGGTGATGAAATGGACATTCACCAGTTATCTGTGGGAGAATGCCACTTATTGTTTGTGCTCGATTTCATTTCCTGGATGTGTATCTGATCTGTCAGACCACAGAACCGAGTCTTCTGATTTTTCTGAGTTTGATGTTTCTTCTCTCCTTGACGACCCTCGTGAGATGAGCCGATATTTGAGATATTTTGATGATGTTACTAATTTATCTCCATTATGGGCATCAGATATCGATTTTCTTAGTGAGTCTCTTGATCTTGACCTTCCATACCTTTTTGAGACTATGATTGACATGGAGGATTTCATGACTGATCCTTCATTATCCACGTTCGATTTTTTCAGCTCTACCCTTTTCACTCCATTCTGATCTTGATCCGATGATTTCATTTGTGCTACCAGTTCGTGATTATATTTTCTCTTCTATTTTCCTAGTAGCATACACCCATCTGATTGCTTATTCGGGTGTCACCATTTTCACTGTTGACTTTGTTGTTGTTCTCATACCGAGACGACAACAACAATAAGACATTCACATTATTGATGTTATCATGAACCTCAATATTGCTTTGTCCTAGCCTTTGCGCCTAGCTAGGGATGTAGACTCTAGCGTTTTTTGAGAGGCACCTCAGCATTGTTTACTGTGTATATAAGTCTTTCGTTTTTATTTGTTCTTTGTTTCTTCTGTTTTTTACACCCCATGTATCGTTTAGGATTTTTGCTATAATTAGGATGTACTTTATCTTAAGTATAGGGGGTGTAAACACTGAGTTGTTCATTTTTGTTTTGTTTTATTGCTCATGTTGTTGCCTATACATGGATCTTTTACCCTACGTATATGAGGAGTAATGTTGTTCTTTTCTTATTGATATTTTCATCCTAGTTTCTTCTATTCCATCCCTTGTCTCTCAACTATTGATATTCTTTTCCTATACTTAGGGATATTTTACCCTAAGTATAGGGGGACAAGCCGAGTCCTTGATTTTGTGTACATTCTTTTCCTCGATTTTCCCTGTTTGTACAGTCTTCTATACTTATGATGATTTGATCCTAAGTACAGGAGGGATCACCGACTTATATTCATTTCATTTTTTGTTCTTTGATTTATTGTAGTATAGGATTCTTTTCACTTTTCTATACTTAGCACGAGTTATATCTTCCTTTGCCGCTTCTTGATCACAAAGAGGACATAGATCGAGCTAAGTATAAGGAGTGTCGTATAAATTATATATATACTTCAGCCATAAATCGTAGTTTTGTTTGTCTAATAATATGACTAATAAAATTAGATAAAATAATTTTGTAAAAATGATTTTGTAAACTATTTGTAAAAATTATTTGTAAACTCTTTTGTAACAAATAAAACATTTTGTCAAGTTTTTGTAAATTTATTTATAAAACCGTTTGTAAATTTGTAAAAATATTTTGTAAATTATTTGTGTAAGAATTGTTTAAAATTTTTGTAAAATTATTTTATTTGTAAAATATTTATAAATTATTTTGTATCAAAATTATTTATATTGAAAAAATGTTTGTAAAATGTGTGAAAATAAAAATGTCTTTAAAAACTAGTTTGTAAAATTACTTGTACAATATCTGTAAAATACTTTTGAAAAGAATTTGTAAAATAGTTTGTAAAAAGATTTTCTAAATTATTTGTAAATTATTTTGTAAACATTTTAAAATTTTGTAAAATGATTTGTAAAATTTTTGTAAATTATTTTGTCATGTGGGATTATAAATTATGGGATGTATATATTTGTTGTAAAATTCACGTGTGTATAGAGACCTTAATTATTTCTAACTTATGTACTTAAAATTTTTTTAAGCTTTGTATATAAAAACATTGTATAAAAACCGTATTTAAGTCTTGTAAATAAAATCCTCTTGTAAATTTGTTTATAAAACTTGAAAATTAATTGTGTTTATGAATAAAATCTTGTATAAAACTTGTACAATCTTTGTATTTATTTTTGTATAAAAGTATTTGTAAAATTTATATAACATTCTTGTACATTCTTGTAAATACTTCTAAGTTACTAGCTCTATTAAAATCTCGATGATGCGTACGTCGCCGAACCACTCAAGCTTCATGTGGATGATGCCCTCTGAGACACGAAGGGGAACTGTGCTGACGAGGATGGGGCGTGTGAGAACGACATTCGATAGTACCTCTGTCGGGCCGTGGCTGATGTAGACGGGGCGCATGCGTAGGAGAGGAGGGGAGGGGGGAGGTGGGAGAAAGTGGAGAGGTGGGAGGAGGCGGAGAGTGCTCTTTGCCAAGGATAATTTCGTCAAGTAAAATCATGGATTGAGCCTCTCATTGACGGCATTGGGGACTGGAACATTAAGTTAGACTTTGATCCTTTATTTGTTACAAAGTAAAGATCAGTCTCTAATTTGGATATCCATGTAAAGAACAATCCATTTTTTTGTATTTTATCCCAAAAAAATGGTTAAACTTGTTTGACCCACGTATATTTTTTTCCTTTCGCTTTTATCCACAAAAAACATGTCACTCAAGAGCTTCTTTACATGTTGAGCATTATACCTTCACGACTCATAGGACTACAATCATTTGTTCGGAAATTAACTTGTTATAAAACAATCTTCCTTCATTGTGGATTGGATCCTACACAAATCACTTTCAATGACTTCCTTAAATCGACCTCTACTTTTGGTGTTACATTGACACTTGGAAACTTCTTTCAATGAAAGGATCGACATGGTATTCAATCCGGAAGGTATACCAAAATTAACATCCCAATTTCTTGGGAAAGAATTATCTCTCATGAATATCAAATTCGCAGGGTATAATTAGGATTAGGGGTGCAAACGGACAGATACAAATACAAATATATGTATCCTTATCCATTTATGAATACGAATACGGATGCAGATGCAGATATTGACGGATATTAAAACTATCTTACCATATCCTTAAAAAACGGATACGGATGTAAAACGGATAATAATCGCATATGAGCAATGCCAGAAATACTCTATAGAATCGACTTGAATATATACGAATTGGATAGAAAACACATGATATAAATTTAATAATGCATTTATGTCATAAAAATTACACAAATATGGTAAAGAAGGTATAGAATTATGTTATATTGGGATAAAAATAAATCTATAACGATATTTATATACGAAAATGGATATACGGATACGGATACAGATGTTTGCGGATATGAAAATGATATCCATATCCATATCCATTTTGAAACAGATGCGGATACGGATGTCCAAATTTGTATAAAACGGATAAGGTGACGGATTATGTTATATTGAATTAAAAATAAATCTATAACTATATTTGTATGAAACGAATCGAATACGGATATATCCGTAACCATTTGCTTTCCTACTTACGATGCAATTTGCCAACTTCTTAGAACTTTGGCTAATTAGCGAGTATTCTTAATCCTTTTTCTTGGTGGATTTATCTTTCTTTCCTAACAATGCAGAATTAACACAGGTCGATGGAAGTGCCTTAAGTCAACCAATCGCTCCCTATGTCGTGTTGAACTCTCATTGGCGAGGCTCTTATGCCTTCAGATTGCATCTCTATTTGCTAAATATATAGAACATATATCCAATGTTTGTTTAAAGGTATTTCGTACTTTTGAAACAATAGACTTAAGCCCTTTTGTTCTTAATATATATGTCACATGATCCCATAATTATAGCTTCTCATTACAACAAAATCGGACTATAGTGATTTTTTTTTTCAAAATCAGTCACTAAATCTACCGTTGCTAAATATAAACTTCATGATATTAATCATTGCAAAAAATGTAGTTGAATTAGCAACGAGTATCATATTAATCACTATATCATTAGTGACGGTCCATATAGCGACAATTATCAATAACTATTTTTCAAAATTTTAATTAATCGTCACTAAATTTTGAACTAAAAAAAAGAGATGATTAATTGAAACTTTGAAAAATAGCATTTGATATCACTATATGGATCATCCCTAATGATATAGTGACGGATATGATATTCATTACTAATTATATTAAAAGATATTTCTCAACGAATAATATCGTTGTTATCTATTAAACAATGACTGGTTCAATGATAGGATTTGAAAAAAAGTGTCACTATAACATAATTTTGTTACAGTGATAGCTCTCTAAATGAAGCTCAAAACACTTCTCTGATAAGAGCCTAGAGAGAACAATGTGTACCATCCAGATCCATCTAAAGGAGAACATAGAACGTCTCGATCTATCCTCGAGTTGTGAATATAGAAATGGTTTCTTCTCCTGAGTAATCATTTCCATAATAAAGAAACTTTGGCTCTAATTCATCTTTTAGCTATTATGGAGGAAAACATGCCTTTATAACTTGTTTAATTTTGGTCCAACTTGACCAAAAGGTAACCACCGACGATGCTTATGTCTCCATCATTTAGTAATCTTTTTTCTTATAATTAAACTATTAATTCTTGCAAGTTTTTTACGTAAGACTTCATTTTGGATATTGATGAGAATGGATCAATGCAGATATTAATGTTTCTAGAACTTTCTTATAATTAAACTATTAATTCTTGCAAGTTTTTCAGTAAGACTTCATTTTGGATATTGATGAGAATGGATCAATGCAGATGTTAATGTTTCTAGAACTTTCTTATAATTAAACTATTAATTGTTGCAAATTTTTCACGTAAGACTTCATTTTGGATATTGATGAGAATGGATCAATGCAGATGTTAATGTTTCTAGAACTAGCGGCGCAGTTTGTTGCCCGCTTGTTTTCCTATCTCGATGTTATGATGTATTTTCACTTTAGTAATTTAGAAATACCCCTTTACATTAAAAGCATTTCAAAATAACTATTCAAAGATAAGTAGTCACATCTAAAATATTTATTTATTCATTATCTCTCATAGATATCTCGATTGACAATCTATATATTCCATGTACATTGATGAACTCTCATCTCAAATTTATTTAGGAAATTATATCTTAAATGGGGCGCATTAGAAGAGCGGACAATCTAAGGTCCACCAATCATCTTATCATATGAGGCTATTCTAGAACCTCTATTCATCATGGAACATGATATATATATAAGATATCTTTTCAATTGGACATGATCCTTCCATAATTAAAGTGTCAGTGATCTCATGCATCCGTAATTAATCCGATGATTGGTATATATGTATGTATGTATTTATGTATATGTATATGTATATATGTATGTATGTGTAGGGTATAATTAGTTAGTTGAAAGCTTTGGCAGCAAGAAGATTGTTCAACCCAAATAGGTGTTGTCCGGTCAGAAGATAATTTTTTGAGTTGATATTTTAGTTGTTCTAAAATTTAACTTATTATAAATCATGCAACATGGTAATATAGTTTTGTTACTAACTATACAACATAATACACTACAAAATAATTTCCCTGGGGATACAGAATGTCTAGCTTTTAACAAAAGAATTTCCTTCACAGCAAGCTGAACATTGAGGCAATCAATTTTTTTCTTTTTAATAAAAGTTGAATTTGAATTGAACTAGTTAAAAATATGTAGCATAAGTACTTTTATCTAAAATGGTATTATTAACCAATAAATAAAGAAAGATATAATAAAATTGAATACGAAATTGTACAAATATTTAAAAATCTGTTCCTAAAAGTAGTGTAGTCAAATAATTGTAACAAAAATAGTTTGTTGATATTATTTTGCCAGAAGAAAACTTATTGTTTGTTATGCCTAAGGGTGTTTTGTAACTAAAGCATATGTTACTTGTAATTATGATTGGAAGAATTGTAACACTGGATTTGAAGAAGAGTTTCCGTTCCATAGGAAAAAATACCAAATTAGTTACATAAATACATGATGCTCAAAGTCGAGTTTCTAGGATGTCGTCCTCTTCGAAAGCATTGGCAAGCACAACTTAATGCATAACATAAATAATTAAATTGCATGTAAAATCCAACAATATTCATTTTCTATTCCTATATTTCATGCTGAAATCAAGAAGAATTCTATTGTACATATCATGTGAATCTATAATTATTGGTGAGAACAGTACGCACATTTGTTTATACTCATAAAAGAGAAGAGTTGAATCAGAATAGTCTTGAGAGATCAGTACTAATGATATAATATCACTGGTCAGGCTCTGCCAGACCCATTTGAATCAAGTCTGGCAGTCTTACGTTGCTAATAATTCCATTAAATAATTCTGGTGAACAATGTGCTCTTAAAATGAGCCTTTTTAGTATTGAGTTGTTCACTGAACATTCGAGTCTATAAGGGTCTATTTTTCAACGAATTGTTTCATCAAAAAATTCGATTCCATATAAACTCATTTTAGTAAGTTGTTTCATATCAATTCCATAAGGGTCTATTTTTTGTAAGTTGTTTTACTGAAGTTTGCTTCTACAAGGTCCCATTAAGACAGATAATATTTCTTTCTAAACTAAAGGCTGAATACATGTAAAAATAGACCGCTAAAATTGATAGGCTCCAGACCATTGCACCCTAAAACAACCTTGAGGGACGTCCTGCTCAAAAAAACTAACTTGATGGCAAACCTGATGGATTAAACTTTTACAAGATGATTGATCAACAAATATATAAAACATATAGATATCCAAATATGTACTGCAGTTTGCAAACAAAAAACGCTATCCCCTATACCAGATGCATTTGGTGACAACCATTTTATAAATAATGTCATGATTCAATCCGTGAGAACGGATTTTATTAGATAGGTATGCAATAAATAAATACACAGTCGAAAGACAAGAATTTAAAAGGAAAATTACAGGGGATGTGGATTTCAAGATGCTTTTCAATTCAAGATGCTTTTCAAGGTACCCAGCAGCAGTCATCGCTAGTGCTTGAGGAATCTCATGAGGTCAAGTTGTCTTATATCATCAAATCGCTATATAAATCCCCTGATAAAAAATAAATTTGTAAATACATGTGACAGGAGAGAAAGGAGAATCAATTTCCATACAATATATGTATCAAGCATATTTTTCCCTTATATGAAAGATGTTCGAACACTACAAGAAATTTGACATATGATAACGAATAATTTACATATTTTAACATATCTTCCAATATTAATTAAATACATAATGACAAATATTATTCATTGCAAAATCAGTTTCTGTTCTTGTAACTGCAATGAATATTGTCGTTGCAAAATTCGTGGCAAAGTTGAAATTTAAAATGTGGTCAATATAATGGATTCCAAAGAGATACTTATATTGGAATATTGGAGTGCACGGTTAATGAAGATATTGGAAACGATCAAGTTCGAACATCAAAAATAGAAATTTAAAATATGGTCAATATAAGTATCTCTTATAATCCAGAGATGGTTAGTGTAGAAATAAATTGAACTCAGTCGAATACAAAATGCACAAAGAAGAATACATACATCCTAGCTCTAAAATCTCATTTTCCCCTCGAGTCCAGTATCTTATGTATCTCATGTGGGAATTTCTTCTCTCATAAACTATTTGAGTAAAAAAACCTCAACTATGTATCGATTTTTATTGAGGACTTCATTTTACAAATGTGATAAAGGACCTGATTATTTTCTTTTCTGAAATACATGCTTCCATAAGTTTCTATGATCCTTTTTTTAGAGGAATTTCTATGACCCTTTTATGTGGACATTTAACCCGGAACATGCAAGTTTCGACCTGTTTTCTGCATTTGAAAAATAAGATCTGTTGAGTATTGACGTATAGGCGAGTCACTTATTTGTAATATACTCTAAATGATTTTGTCAGTTGAAAGTAGATTTATAGGATAGTGTCAACAAATGTGTGATTGTGCTCCGTCATTGGTGACTGACTTAGAGCTTCTAGTCCTAATGCAAAATTTTATAAGCTCAATATAATTGGATTTTGAGTAATACATGGTCGAATAACTGGAACGTGAGAGTTAAAAAATACAGGATTAATGTTATAAAAAAGTTTTTTTATTTATTTCATGTCAAATTATATTTTTAGGCAAGTTGACGAGCTATTTGTCAATCATTTAATCGTAAAGAAAAAAGTTCAATTTTGTTACATGCAAAAAAATAAAGTTAAAAAACGAGTTAGGGAATGGGATTCTGACCCGTAAGTGGATACATTTAAATAGGATTTTTACACCATGAGTGCCAAATTCTTGTCCAATTGCATCATAACCAATATATTCAAATGTATTATGTTCTAAGAAATATATCATCTTCTAAGGAAAAGAAAGACGAATAAAAATGGCTCAAGCAATTAACTTAAAAAAGGAAGAAAGTAAAAGAAAGAGATTCCATTTACTTGTAGGTTCTCGTAGAAATTGAACATGTTGGAACTCCCACGCTGCATCATTTTTGCTTCTATTATACCATTCCTCGAACTCATCATCCATTTCGTGGCAATAGATAGCACGGAGCTTCTTTGCAATGTGCTAAACCACGTGGAAGCCTTTTTAACTTCTCACAATGGTGCAAAACTAGAATTTCCAAAGATGGCAATGATCCTTCTTCCACTTCCCATGAATTAATCTCATAATTAGACATTGATAATCTTTGCAGACTCGGAAATCCAGTTGTATTGGCTACTATATCTCGTATGTAAAATTCATACAAATGAAGGAATTTTAAGGAAGGTAAATTTTGCAAAGCTTTCCAAATGGGAGGATCTGAACCCATTGTTGTTTGTTCCCTCTCCGTGCGGATGAGCTTGCCACTAATGGACAAGTCTTGGAGATTGGTCATATGCTGAATGGAACATAACATAAACTTCACTGTCAATGGGAAAAGTACTTGCAGTGTTTGCAGCTTAATAATATAGGAAACATCAATTCCGTCCAATATGAATTTCCCATATATATGTTTAAGTGTCTCGATCTTCCATACATTATCATACATTTTTGGCATTTCCCATTTCCGACAATCAAGAGTTTCCAGGTATGATAATCTACCTATAGAATGTGGAAGTGACTTGCACGGTGTGTCTTTAATGCTTAGGTATCTTAATAGGACCATGTCTCCCACTTCCTTGGGCAACTTATTAATGTCCGACCCCTCAAGATCAAGCACCCTAAGTAAGTAGAATTTTTCAAAAGCTATTGGCATCTTCCATGTGAAGCTCAATAATGTTCTCAACGATCGACTTATACCTTTAAAGATATTAGAGGAAAATTTACCTTGCAGGGAAAGCCGATGCATCACTCCATTTCTACTATCAATCATTTCAGAATTCATGAAGTTGGCTTTCTTTGCCTCATTTATACTTAGCTCTCGTATGAGATCATGAATGCGGCAATATTCATGACATACAATATTATACCTATAACTTCTATCAGCTATATATTCTTCATGAACCATTACTAAGCACATTTGCTTCAAAGTTTCAAGATACGTCCTTGCGGTATCTTCCACAGTTTCTCCATCGTTGGAATCTGTCTGGACAACAAAGCCTTCTGCAACCCACAATCTTGTCAACTTTTCCACATCAATCTCATGATCCTCCGGAAAAGCACTCAGATAAAGAAAACACATTTTCAAATGATAGGGCAAATCCATATAACTCAATTTCAATATATCCAAACAATTATCTCCTGTTTCCTCGCGCAGCCAATTCCTATTGCCAAGTACATTTCGCCATGCGGAATACGTCTTCTCCTTCCCAGCGAGCAGACCTCCTAACACTGTAAGGGCCAATGGTGAACCTCCACATCCACGAACAAGTTCCTCGGCCAGTTCCTTTAGTTGACCCGTGCACTCTCCTTCTGCATCTTCGAAAACCAAATGAGTGAATAGGTCCCAACTCTTCATATAATCAAGGCCTTCCATACGGTGAACTGGGAAACGCACAGCAGGATGCTCTGCTACATTCGCTTTTCGAGTTGTGATAATGATCCTGCTTCCATTCTTCATGTCTGGGAGATGATATTCTATCAGATCCCATACATTTGTCTCCCACATGTCATCCATAATAATAAGATACCTCCCATCCTTCAGATTTGATTTGAGAAGTTCGCTGAGTTCATTAGTGCTCTTCCTCTCTAAATCTGGAGAATCTGACATCACCTGCTTTACGATTGCAATCAGTAGCTGGTCAATGGGATTACAGTGATTTTGGATATACTTTCGAGAAAGATCCACCCAAGCGAGCTTCGGAAACTGGCTCCTACTGATGCTCTTGAAGACCTGCCGAGCAAGAGTGGTTTTACCAATGCCGCCCATTCCCACGATGCCAATCACGTAACGCCTGCTCTCCTTTGCACGCAACAGTTCCATCACTCTGTTCTTGTCATTCTGGAGCCCAAACACATCTTCCTCATTCTGGAAGAGAGGCTTCCTCCTCAACTCATGTATATGATTCTCACTGATGCTCTTCATGTTAGAATTGACGCGGCTGAACCCATATCTATCCCTCCTCTGCCCGATCCCCACTACCTTCTCCTTCAACCTCTCTATATCATTACCAATATCATAAAGTTCCTTCAATCGGAAAGCGTACCTCCGCAGAGTGTCCATGAAACCGAGGCCTTTTCTGGGTGCGAACTTGGAGGCTATGTCCTCGGCTTCATAGGCTGCATCGGTGATCTCTCTGATCCACTTCTTCGCCAGCTCGTCTCCCGATGAACTCCGTTGCTCGGCGTCCAGCAAGAAGCACTTCATCCACTCCAGCTCCTCGTGCAGCCACTCCATGTCGTTGCGCACTCCTCGCAGAAGCTTTATCTTGCCCAACGCTACACGGAGCAACTGCACAGCGAAGCTCACTGCAACATCCGCCATCTCTATTGCTCTCCGCCCCGGTGGTCTCCTCTCTCGACCTTGAGATCCTGCCCAGAAGGTTGCAGTTGCGGGTGTTTAGCTCTATGAGGGTTGACCAATAGGATGATTAGTGGGGATCCACTATTCACATCTCTCGTGTGGGATTTCAAATATAACTGATGGAATTTCTTTGTATCGCTGCAGCAAAATGAGGGTACATGACATGATCAGTTCTTAAATGGGCAAATGATGCATATTATATGTATTAGAGTAATGATTTCTAAATGGATGGTTTATGCAACAAAGATTATCTATTAATGATATCAGAACGGGATTTGAGATCCTATTTTCTATGTGATTTCAGTCCAATTAACATTATGATTGAAGCTGATTTGATATTTGAAGTCATGATTTCTTTGGGATTCAAAGTTGCGTTTGCTTATATGGGATTGTTTACATGGGAGAAAGTACTGTATAAATTTACATAGAGTAAGTGTTTGGATCATTTTCTATACTTCGATTCTTCGACCACATCAAGATAGATCCACCATCGTCATTAAAGATGTAGTCCACTTATGGGTAAGTATTGTAAATATTGTATTGTGGTTTCATGCTTGTTTCTTTGCGTGTTTGTTCCTATGCCTCAGTTTCGTTGTGCCCAACACAAGGTTGTGGAGAAAGGTGGCCCAGCAACCAAACAGGTCCTAAGGATGCAAACAATCGAATATAGTCGGGGTAGGTGGAAAATTAACTTTGGTAATATTGGGTATCCTTGAAGTTTTTCCAGTCCCAACTTGGGCTGCAGGAATTTTCCCATACTGTGAGGGCTTCTTTGCTATTTTTCAATAAATTGGGCAGCCCCATTCCAGGGACAGTAGTGCCCCATCCGAGTACCCATTCGTGCACAGCCCTACATACATTCTAGAGGGTGAACGATGCCCCTTCCTTCCATTCTAGCAAACGGCAGCAACAAGGGTTTCTACGGGAAACCCATCCTCCTTCACGCACGCGAATGAGAGAGATAGGTCGAGCGGGAGCGAGGGAGCAGCAACTCGAAGCTCCGAACAACAACAGTTCAGACTTGGTTTGGTCTTGGACAGTGGTAGCTTGGGCGAGCTCGAGAGGAGCATCGAGGAGGTCGTTGCGGACGATCTCAAGGAGCCGAGCATTGTGTTTGGATCTCCATTCGAGAGCCCACAAGGGGAGTCACTTTATCCTTCTCGGATTTAAGCACAATATTGGTATTTTGGATACCTAGAGATAGTTAGTTACTTGTAGAAGAATTATCCATTGTGTGTGGCTTGTACCTCGGTTTTGTGGGCAACAAAATCGATAAGAACTTTGGCTCGCTTTGACCGTAGTGAAATCATTGTCGGTCTTGTCCCGTGGTTTTTTCCTTGCTCACATTGATAAGGGTTTCCACATAAAAATCTTTGTCTCGTGTTATTGCTTGCTTGTGCTTGCTTGTGATTGATTATCATTGTTGCCATTGAGTTCCTGTGTGGGGAACATATCTTGTGTTGTGCCATCTTTGTTGTAGGACAGTTTTAGGGGGATAATCCTGGTTGATTGTGTGCATAAATCTCCAACAAGTGGTATCAGAGCTCAGGTTTGAGCAAAAATAGAAAAAGATGATGAAGGCACAATGATTAAGCTCACAAGCAGCAACTGGCAGATTTGGAAGGCCAAGATGGAAGATATCTTGTATTGCAAGGACCTCCACGATCCTGTAGAAGGAGAGAGCGCCAAACCAGAGAATATGTCCGCAGGGGAGTGGACAAAGTTGAACCGAAAGGCCATTGGGACCATTTGGAAGTGGCTTGACATATCGGTTTTTCATCACGTGGCCGAGGAGATGAATGCAAAGAAGTTATGGGACAAATTGTCCGAACTCTATGATCAGAAGACCGCAACCAACAAGGCTTTCTTGATTAGAAAGCTTGTGAATTTGAAGTACAAAGATGGATGCAAGGTGGCAGAGCATCTGAATGATTTCCAAAGCATCATCAACCATTTGACTTCCATGGGATTGGTACTGGACGATGAATTGCATGCACTTCTCTTGTTGGGTTATTTGCCAGACAGTTGGGAGACTTTAGTTGTCACTGTGAGCAACTCTGCGAAGGACAACAAGTTGACCATGGCTATGGACAAGGGCAATCTCCTCAATGAGGAGATTAGACGTCGCTCTTCGGGAGAGGCATCCTCCTCTTCACATGTGTATGCAATTGAGAGGAGAGGAAGATCCAGTAGCAGAGGGCAGTCACAAGAGAGGCAGAAATCCAGAGATAAGTCCAAGGGTAGAGGAAAGTGTCACCATTGCCAGAAACCCAGTCACTGAAAGAGAGATTGCAGGGTTTGGAAGAGAGAGAAAGCTGAAGCCAAGAAGAAAGATCAGAAAAATGAAGATGTGAATTTAACTGCAGTTGTGGCAGATGAAAGTGCAGATGAGGTGATTGTCATCATCCAGGATCAATGCTTACATGTAGATAGCGATTTGGAGTGGGTCTTTGACACGGTCGCCTCCTATCTTGTGACTCCACATAGGGAGTTCTTCACCACCTACACTAGGGGTGATTATGGGAGAGTCTTGATGGGTAATGAAAGTTACTCTAAGATCATTGGCATGGGAACCATCTCGATCCAAACGGATGTTGGGTGCTCAATGACACTCCAGAATGTGAGGCATGTTCCTGATGTGCGGCTTAGCTTTATATCTGGCTCACGGCTAGATAGTGAAGGCTACCATCTGAAGTTCGGCGACAACAAGTGCAAGATTAGCAAGAGTTCTCTCATCATGGTTAGAGGCAGAGTGTCACACACTCTACATGACTAGAGTAAAGGTCATGGATGACAGTTTGCATGCTAGTGAGGCAAATAATTTAGATTTGTGGCACCGTCGACTTGGGCACATGAGCCAGAAGGGCTTGCATCTTTTGAGCAAGAGAGAGTTGATCCCCTACCACAATGACATCACTTTGTCTCCTTGTGATGCATGTGAGGTTGGGAAGAGCAGAAGTGCATCATACAGAGCAAGATCCAAGGTGAAGGGGGACCTTCTACAGTTAGTTCATTCTGACATTTGTGGTCCCATGGACACAGCCTCTTTGGGAGGCAACAGGTATTTTGTCACCTTCATTGATGATGCATCTAGGAAGGTGTGGGTGTATGTGCTGAGATCGAAGGATCAAGTGTTTGATTGCTTCAAGAAATTCCATGCCATGGTTAAGCGCGGGACAGAAAAATTGTTGAAGTGTCTACGCACAGACAATGGGGGAGAGTACACCTCCCATAGCTTTTAGGGCTATTGTACAGAGCACGGCATCAGGCATGAGAGGATGAACATGACCATTGTTGATAGAGTTCGTTGTATGCTGAAGACATCGAAGTTGCCCAAGACTTTTTCGGCTGAGGCGGTTCGCACCGCATGTTACTTGGTCAACCGTCCTTTGGGTTTTCAGATTCCAGAGCATGTTTGGAAAGGAAAGGACCCCTCATATGCTCATTTGAGGGTGTTTGGATGCAAGGCTTATGCATTGGTACCCAAGGAGCAGCGGAAGAAGTTGGATGACAAGGCAGTGCCTTGTATTTTTCTTGGCTTTGGAGACCAGGAGTTTGGATACCGTTTTTGGGATCCAAGGAAGAAGACAGTCACCAGACACAGGGATGTGATTTTTTATGAGAATTAGACATTGGCCGAGGACACCACTGAGAGTGGTGATGCAGATGAGTTTTCCATAGATGATGACAGTGATGAGGACACAGATCCCTCTCTAGTGCATGGTACAGGTGGAGAGGATGATCAGCTAGAGCAACATGAGCCAGATGCAGACCCCGTTGATGCAGGTCCAGGGGACTTAGGGCAGGGGGAGCAGCCTCATCCACTTGCAGACGCAGCAGAGCCTCAGGTCAGGCGATCTGAGAGGACACGCCAGCCATCATCCCGTTACCCCACTTCCAGGTACGTGATTCTCTCAGATGCAGGTGAGCCATACACCTTTGAGGAGGCACAGATGCATAAGGACAAGGATCATTGGCGCAATGCAATGAATGAAGAGATGTTATCTCGCATGAAAAACAACACTTATGATCTTGTTGAGCTTCCTAAAGGGAAGAGAGCCTTGAAGAACAAATGGGTCTATAAGCTGAAATCAGATGACAACGGCAAGCAGGTGAAGTATAAGGCTAGATTGGTCGTGAAAGAGTTCAGCCAGAAGGAAGGAGTGGACTATGATGAGATCTTTTCCCCAGTGGTAAGATGAACTCAGTGAGAATGGTGCTAGGACTTGTTGCTAGCATGGAACTTGTGCTAGAGCAGATGGATGTGAAGACGACATTTCTTCACGGTGATTTGAAAGAAGAGATCTACATGGAGCAACCACAGGGATTTTGATGAATCCACGTTTCATCATCTTTATTCTATCATTTTGGCCTTAAAAACCCTAGTAAATGCGTGTAAATAGGCTTAATTCATGCATTTTAGCATTCACGTATATGTGTGTAAATATTGTATAAAATGTGGTTTTTAAAGCCAAAATAATAGAATAAAGAAAAGAAAAGAAAAAGAATAAAATATTGTAAATATTTTATGACCTGAAATCCCGAGACCTAGGCATCTCGATGACTAGGTCGACAAGGAATAAAGTAGGGGGAGATAAGGGCCAAAAATACCAATAACATTCCTTTTATTTTATTCATTCTTTATTCATTTTGGGACCTATTTTTGGTTCCACTTTTTATACATCAAATAAAGAAACTTTGTCCATGAAAGTTGTAGATAATTTTATAAAGAAAAATACAAAATTGATTTCACAAAAAAATAATGTACAGATAAAAAGTTATGGTCTGAATAAAAATCCAGAATGCCAACTTCCCAGACCCGTATCTCACAAATAAAAACTCCAAATGCAGCATACTCACCTTTAATTGTATATAGAAGAAAATAAGCTATTTAATGGTGGTGGTTTCGCATTTGGCGGAGCTACGGTTTGAAAGTTGAGTTTTGGACCCTCATTGTATACTTGTACATATTAAAATATTTAATTTATTATTTACTCATTATTTTTATATTTTTATATTTTTATAATATTGTAAATATTACTTATAATAATTATGTTTATTAAAATCAGAATACAAATGCAAAGAAAAATAAAAACAAAAATACTTGTATACATTCAATACATAGATACATTACTTATACACATACCTATACATTATACCTTTATATTTTATTTAATATACAAAACACTTCATAAAAATGAAATAAAAATATATTTGTGTAGATAAAAGTATTTTATAATTTTATAAAATCGTAAATAAAAAATAATAATATTAAAAATACCTAAATAAAAATAGAATACTTAAATACATAGATATAGATACCTATAAGGGTACAAATGCAAACTTGTAAAGATATAACTCATAAAAATAAATAAAAATCACTATAAAATAATTTAAAAAAAATAAACATTTTTTATTTTATAATTAAAAATCAATGAAATCATTTCCTATTTTTAATTGAATTTAGAAACCTTTTTTCCAAGGTTTTTTCTGGTTGGTCCACGTGGACCAACCAGATCTCTCCCTTGGTTGACCTCGGTCAACTCTCTGACCGAGGTCTGGAGCCTGTCAGAATGGGTTTTGTCCCATCTTCATGGATTTTTCCCGGCCTCATCTTTCATCGTTTGAGGTCGATGTCTTCACGAGAAATGTAGACCTACTATTGATCTTGCACGCCCATTGATTTTCTTGGAGATTGGACCTCTGTCGCGCCTTGTGCACCTCGTGCAAGGAGCCCTCTCGGCCAACTTTTCAAATAACCTCCAAACCCCTCCATTCAACTTTGACCCTCTTTTGACCTTGGTTTTGGCTTCTTCTCGCGGTGTTCAGGACCGGAGGGGTGACAGACCTCCTCCAGCACGCGCGCGGGGCTCAGCCAAGGCGAGGAGCGGCTCCAAAACTCCCATCTCCGGCGTCGCCGTCGAGGTTCTTCCTTGGGCTTCCCAGCCTTCGAGGTTGTGTTTTTCTCATCTTTTTCTTCGTAATTAGCTAGCTGATAATTTAGGATTTCGTTTCATCTATTTAGTTCGCGGTTTAAGCGAGTTGTCAGCCTAGATTACTCATCAAGCACTTCGCCGGAGCTCTCGAGCTCCGGCCCCTATTTTTGCCATTCACGCCACCATCACCCCCTACACCCGCCGTCCATTTTTGTTGGTCCTTGGAACCATCTCTCGCCGTTGCTATTGTTCTTGCAGGTCCAGGGCCAAGAGACCCCTTACGGGGTCGAGTTTTGCTAGCGCCGAGCTTCTGGGAGCAGCTCCAGCCCACGCACGCCGCGGCGGTGCTACGGCTGTCCCCCAGCCATTTTGTAGCCGTCGATCTCTCGAGGAACCTCCCAGAAGAATTTTTTGTGCTGTTTCAAGCAAGCAGGGCCGTCGGAGGGCGGATTTGCGTCAAGTCAAACTCGCCAGCGGCGGGTTTTGTTGCCGTTCTTCCGCGGTCAGCAGTAGCCGTCGATCTTGGCTGGTTCTTCGTGGCGTACAGCCACCGTCAGATGTCGCGTTCCTTCAGCCGTTGATCACCTGGACAGGATCTAATCGGGGCCCTTAAGAAGCGAAGGGGCATCGCGGGCTGTGGCACGGACACGTGTATAAGTTATCACACATCTGCCGTCCGCCAGCGCCCATTTGTGGGGATTTTTGCGGTATTTCTCCCACTTTTTTCTGTAATGTTTTATTAGTTCTGAATCTTCCCTCAGCCGTTATATACTTTTGTAATATTTACTGGAAGCCCCCTGTACTCTCTGGAAATTGCAACAACACCCTTGCCAGGTCACGTGCATAGTGCGCGTGACCTTGGCATTTTTGCGGGGATAGCCTCGTCATTTTTTATATTAATATTCAGTCTGCTAGATTTATTTAGTTATTTAGTTTCTGAACTATTTGCGCAGAGACCCCCGCATTTCCTGATAATTACATAAATGTCCCTGCGAATGTGAATCTTCATTTTGCTTCTTGTATTTATTTCATGCATCTATAAAACTCCAAAAATTCTCAAAAAATAGAGTTAAGCTCCAGTTGCATTGTAGATTCACGGCCTATTTTTATTTTGCATTTTTATTGCATTTTCACGTTTTTAAAAAATCAAAAATACTCATTTTCAGCACTGTTTGTATTATAAAATACCAAAAAAATATAAAAACACTCCAGAAAAATCCCAAAAATATATATTTTGTTCCTTTTAGTGTGTTTTAATTCTAGACCAAAAATCATTAAAAATTATAAAACCAAACTCCTAAAAATCATAAAACACTAAAAACTTCATAAAAATTTATAAAATTCTTAAAAAAAACCAAAAATCGTATTATTTCTTCCTGATTTTTCTTTGTTTTGTTACCTTTCATTTAAAATTAGTTTGGGCAACTTTTGATATTGTTTGCTATTTTTCATTCCCATTTAAGTTTCAGCATTGCATTTTATTCCCTGTTTTCTTTATTTTGACAATTAAAAATACCAAAAACATTCTAAAAATTACCCAAAAATCACAAAAATAGTAAAAAAGTATAAAAAGACCAAAAAGACTTCATTTGCTAATTTTTGGATATTTTTATCCATTTTTATAAATATCCCTTTCCCCCTTTTATTACATTACTTTTATATTCCAATATTGAAAAAGAAAATATAAAAAAATATATAAAATATAAAAAGAAAATAAAAAAATCAGTAAATTAAAAATCAAAATACAAAAATATAAAATTAAAAATTAAATAAAAAATATAAAATTAAAAACCCACAAAAAATAGCATAGTAGACAACTGATCACTTTCACACACATTTTGAGCATCTTTTTTGCCCCGTTCTACCTGTCTGCTCCCTGTGTTCGACCTCTACAATACTTGCACCTATACACATCTTGTTGTAGAGTTATAATAAATTTTAACTCTGCACATTTACTTTCACTGCTTGATATATTTGTCGTGGGTTAATTGTTGTTTGAATCGGGATTTTCGAGCGGTCACCGCATCGACTGCGGTTTCACCTTGTGAAACCGTACGATCCTTGATCATCTCTGTTCAACAATGGCGCCGTTGCCGGGGAGCAACAGCGCTTAGTTCGGGTCTTGTTTGTGTTTGCGATTAATTGTCTATTTCGCGGTTTTTATTTTTCCGCTATTTTATTTTCTCTATTCTTGATATATCTCTTGATTGGTCTAACCTTCTCTTTTGTTGACTTTGTGCGAGGAACCGCGGATTGAGGGAGGCGCTCCACCCTAGGCGCCTACGCACCCACATGAAGCCGGCATCTGCCAGCCAAGCACCGAGGAGACGAAGAGGAAATTTTGAAGACCGAGCTCTACTTGAGTTGTAGAATTTATTTCCTGCATTTATTTTTGTAATTTTGTGAGAGAAAGACTATTTATTGAAATAATACAGGTACCCCCGGACTTGGACTCTTGAGCCTAATTTCCAAGTGATTGTTCACTTGGGGGCTCGCCGCGGTTTTTGTCGGCTTTTCTCGCATTCTTTTTATTTTGTTTTGTTTTTCGATTTTTATTTATTTTGTGTGATTGAGCCCTTAGCTTTTAGGATTGCTTGTGATAGACTAAGGCCAAACACCTAATACCTTTGCATGCACCTATAGTCTCGTTTGGACTTAGTCAAATTTCAAACAGTTGATCATCACCTTCAATCCATCGTGTCGCGAGCTCTCCCCGCAAAGCGCTTTCTCCTAAACTCAAGTGTGTTGAGCAGAGGAGGGGTGAGCCTAGACCGGACTCTAGGGTTGAGGATTGGTGGTCAACTTGTGGTTCTTCCCGCTAATAGCAATTTCTGAAACTTAGGGCGATTTCATCGGCTTTTGCATTTGCATATAGATAGGTTTCAATTCTGCAGAGCATCTTTGCATGTAGAGTGCTAGAGGCAAGGTGAGCATTTATGCTTTAGCATTCATCATCGTTTTTGCCGCTTGCATTGCTTTTCTGACTCTCCCTCTGATTTTGATCACCTAGGTGCTAAGTGAAATTGACTCCTCGTTAGGCTCGTGCATTTCTAACTAAAAATCCAAAAAAGTGACCACCAATAAAATTGGGACTGTTAATATTACTCGACCCTAAAATCCATCAAAAAGAAAATATTGTCTTGGGGAGAGTAATCCCCTCATTGTCTTCGCTTCTACTTGCTCGCGCACACACTAAGGATTAGTGCCCAAATCCCATATTCAGCCCCCTAAGTGTTTGCACAATATTTTGACTTCTCACCTAACTCTAAAACAGACAAGATAAAAAGACCGCTCTTTGCGGTCTCTACCGAGTTGAGTAGGTGAATTGAGGGTTTGATTGTTTCATTTTTTGTTTGTGATTGTTTTGTGTATTCTAGATCGTCTCTGCGCACTTGCACCTTTCTTCACGCTTCTCTTGACTTGATCTTCGTGCTCTCCCAATCATTTTTCCTTTTGTTTCGAGATGGCCGATTGGGGTATATTTTGTCCGGACTTTGAGGACTCCTCGCTCGCTCCAGCCGGTCCACCTCATTTTTTCCAGGAGGACTTTGCTCCTGATTTTTGTACATATCCGACCAACCCACTATTTCAGGATTCGGATTTTGACCTTCACCAGTCATTTCCACCACCATCACCTACACATTTCGACAACCCGCTCTTCCTTGAGTATCCCGATCCGAAATGTGATTTTTGTCCACACCCATCGCCCACATTCGACACACCCGATCCTGATATTTTGGAGTCACCTTTCATGATATCAACACTTGAGACCTTGAATCAGATGATGGAGCATATGAATTCGAGGATTACCGACCTTACTAGTTTAAATAAGAACCAAAATGCCGCTCCAGTCTTTGAGGATATGGAATCATTTGAGGATTATCATGAGAGCTTGCAATCGCCCAAAATACAAAAAAATGAGAAAAATTTAAAAAGACAAAAAGAGTTCGGGAGACACATGATCGAGCCAGACTGTGAGGAGAGGTACCACTTACCAGATCCTTTGACCACACAGCCTCTCACACCTTGTCCCACCTTTGACCCCGAGGGTGCCGCTGTACAGACTGCTCTTGGCATGCCTCGTGTATATGCTGATTCCGACCTTCTCCCTTGTATGGAGGAGGTCCAAAAATTCAAAAAATTGCTGACGGAACCAGAAGTGGTGGCCACCATTCATGAGATTATCCGTGCCCCACTTCAGCAGGCCATGACAGATTTATCTGCTCCTCTTCCCAAGAAGAGAAAGTGGAGGAGCAGATCTGAGCGTCATATCTTGACCATGGCCACTGCCCACGCCATCACACACCGTCCCATTCCTCGGAAGAGGAACACTGCCACACCTTTCATTAGATGCACCATCTCTGACCACACATGTGATCACACTCTCCTAGACGGCGGTGCTTCGATTAGCATTATACCCTTCTCGCTGGTACAGTCTCTTCACTTAGGGCCTCTCAAGAAGACCAGGATGATCGTACAGTTTGCTGATGGATCCATCAAGAGGCCGAAGGGTATCCTTGAAAACGTCGTCATCTCGATTCAGGGCATGAGCTACCACATTGACTTTGTCGTTTTGCCCATGGAGACCTCCACTGGGGAGCACTCTCCAATCATCCTGGGACGACCATTCCTCGCCTTTGCGAGGGTCGTTATTGATTACGGATCAGGAGAGATTCGCTTTCGCCCTGCTGATGAGAGAGAAGTTTCGATCACCGCACCCACTACTGACCAGAGTCCTGCACTTGAGGCGACTTCACCTATCTTGGCTGACCTCGAGGACCATGACCTAAACGATACTATCAGAGAATTTTGCTGTCTATTGGATTCCACTGAGACCCGAGAATTCCTCGCGGTTGAGGAAACCTCGGAAAGCATGGACCTCGACGTTCCTTCTTCTGGGACTTGGCGTTGTGTTGATGACATCCGCGGGATTTACACGATCGATACCATTGAGCGGAGGGCAGATGTAGAGACTAGACAAGACGGACATGTTTTGACTTCTTTCACCGATGGGTCCGTTCCTGTTCACGTAGATACTGATGAGCCAAAGGCCGAATTTGATTTAGTTGCTTTTCTTCGGGAATTCGGGCCTTTTGATGAGAAAGATGATCCGGTTGAGATTATAGAGGACGAACAGAGCTCGACTACTTCCACCGATGATTTTGTGCCTTTTGATTTTGACCTGGATGACACCTCGCAGGACGACTCCGAGTACACTACTTCTGATGATGATGAGTTCGTCCCATTCCACTTTGATATCAGCGAGACTCCCAAGGCCGGACCTAGCCGTACTTCTTCCACTCACTCGTCTGTGCCTCTTCACCCTAGGGCTACTGAGGACCATCACCCTGTCGACCCTGATCGGTTTCTATCATCTGAGGACCCCGATGTCGACCTGCACCACACTAGATCTATCCCTCAGTGGTCCCGCAAGAAGGTTCACTTTCTACCTTCTTGACCCTCTGTACATCCATCCTGTTGTACATTCATGTTGTGTACCTCCGTCTCTCTTCCGTATTGCTCATCCACCTATTCTCGAGTTTGCCTAGCTTAGGACGTACTTTGTCCTAAGTATAGGGGGGTGGACGAGCCGTGTGTTCATTCATCGTTCTGTCTGATCACTCCTGTTGTTGCCTATACTTAGGGCTTCTTTCAACCTAAGTATAGGGGGAGTGGTGTGTATATCCTCATGATCTCTCCATCTTCAGATCTCTTTTCCTCTTTTCTTCTTTTCTTCTTTTCCTTTTCTATATTCTTCATCTATCAAAAAGGTGCCGCCCTTGTAGACAGTTTTCCATACTTAGGACGTACTTTGTCCTAAGTATAGGGGGGCGTGCACCCCAAGTTTCTCTATTCTTTTCGATCCTCTCCATTGTCTCCTCTTCTTGTCTATACTTAGGGATATCTTACCTTAAGTATAGGGGGAGACAATCTGAGTACGATCTGTTCATTCCCTCCCTTGACCCTCCCTGCTTTGTGCACAGTCTTCTATACTTAGGATTATTTGATCCTAAGTATAGGGGGGACGGTCAACTTCTCTTTCGTTCATTCATCTCTGTATTCATTTATTCTTTAGATTTTCCTATACTCAGTACGAGTTATGTCTTCTTTTTCCTCTCTGATCTATGAGGACATAGCTCAAGCTAAGTATAGGGGGGTCGTATATACTGTGTATATACTTTAGCCAAAACTCGTACTTTCGTATTTTCTTAATAATATGGCTAGAAAAATTCTTTAAAATCCATTAAAAAATCTTTAATAAAAAGATGTTTTATTCCTCAAATTCTTTTTGTATTTACTGATTAATAAATTAGGTGAAAATGTTTTTTGCAAAATGTTTGAAAAATAGTTTGAAAATCCTTGTGAACATCTATTGAAAACTATTTTGAAAATATTTTGTTACATGTTTTCAACCTGTGTAAAAATGCGTGGTTTGTAAAACTTCTTTTCTTTGTGTGAAATAAAATGTTTGAAAAATGATTTGCAAATGGTTTGAAAAATGGCTGCAAAAATGTTTTGAAAAATCTATCTATACTGTTTTGAAAGCCTTTGCAAAATGATTTTCAAATGTGTGTACATGTTTGCAAAAATGTTTGTAAAAACTATTTTGGACTATAGTTTTCAAAAATTGTGTGAAAAGCTTGTGTTAAATAAGTTTGAGGAATACTAACATCACACTAAAATCCACTATGTATATATGTATAAAATTGACCACTTACCCTGTAAATTCTAAAATCCACTTCTTGTATATATAAGAAGCACTCCCATGTACATATTTTCACCTAGTTTTTAGCCAAAACCTTTTTGTTTTCAAAAATCCCAAAAAACATTTGCAAAATTAAAATCCAAAAACATTTGAAAAACCTTTTTGAAAAAAATACAAAAAAATGCATATGCATCATCATCATCATCTTTTCAAAAATCCATAAAAAGTTCAAAATCCTTGAAAATTGCATCACAAAAATATTTTCTGCATAGCATTTGCATGGCATTCGCATTTTTCGGATTGAGTTTGATAGTTGAACAAGTCTAAGTAAAATCCGGAGATTGGAGCTTGATTGGACCTTAAAATCTACCTAATAACAGGAACCTTATAAGAATTGGGTTTGAGGTACTTCAGGTCTAGTTGACTTAATTCTTTGAGGATCACGAGACTTGGTTCAATGGATTCTTGACTGCCTAAGTAGAGTATTTCGGAGCACACGCACGATTCTTATTGATAATGACCTAACTTGGACACCTGCACCTTTCACATGGCTCAACTCAGTTGGAGTGGTGAGGGGATTGGATTTGCCGGTATGAGACGCACACAAATGGAAACATTTGTCCTCCTCTAGGGAGGGAAGTGCACCCCAACCCGTCCAGTGATAAGGAAGTCTAAAGACAGGAGGCTGTGGGTTGCGATAAAGCTTCAAAAGAGGGATAGTCTACTGGCTCAAGAGGAAAAACTCCTTATGTAAATGCTGCTGTGAATAGTATTTCAAAAAAAAAGGAAAAAAAAAGAAAAGAAAAAAAAAGTTCAGGCATGTACAAAAATAAAAAGCCTGCAAAGTATGTGAATATGTTGTATAGAAAATAAGCAAGCTTGAGTTCCAAAGTCATATCATGTGAGCCTGCAGCAGGATGACTTGACTACGCTGGTCTTGCATCCAAGGATAGGTAGCTACACTGGCTACCGTCCATTCTTCTCTTCACCCCCTCCTCTTGAGCTGGTTGCCACTTGAACTTAGAAGGGAATACCCCGCTACTCGAGGATGGAGTTGCTCGATTGGGGGAATCATTGGGTTGTCGTACTGGAGAAGTCAGTCTCTTTGTCATTCTAGTTGGGAAGAGCCACCATTATTTACACTGTACGAGTCAGATTCATAGTCGTAAGGGTTTGCGTATGAATTGAGACGTTTCTGACCTGGCTATTGAGGAGACTTGGACAGAGTTTTGGGATTCTCAAGGACTGTTGGATTTCAAACACGGTTCTCACTAAGGTTCCGCCCGCACTAAAATCCAAAGGTCCTACTTAAGCTCCAAACTTTGATTTTGCGAAGACAAGTTTGATAATTAAATTTAGTCCATCTTTCTTCTTTTTCTTTTCTTTATTTTTCTTTTTCTGCACTTATTGCATAAGTGTTTGCTAGGGACTAGCAAAGGCAAGTATAGGGGGATGATGAATCCACGTTTCATCATCTTTATTCTATCATTGTGGACTTAAAAACCCTAGTAAATGCGTGTAAATAGGCTTAATTCATGCATTTTAGCATTCACGTATATGTGTGTAAATATTGTATAAAATGCGGTTTTTAAAGCCAAAATAATAGAATAAAGAAAAGAAAAGAAAAAGAATAAAATATTGTAAATATTTTATGACCCGAAACCCCGAGACCTAGGCATCTCGATGACTAGGTCGACAAGGAATAAAGTAGGGGGAGATAAGGGCCAAAAATACCAATAACATTCCTTTTATTTTATTCATTCTTTATTCATTTTGGGACCTATTTTTGGTTCCACCTTTTTTACATCAAATAAAGAAACTTTGTACATGAAAGTTGTAGATAATTTTATAAAGAAAAATACAAAATTGATTTCACAGAAAAATAATGTACAGATAAAAAGTTATGGTCTGAATAAAAATCCAGAATGCCAACTTCCCAGACCCGTATCTCACAAATGAAAACTCCAAATGCAGCATACTCACCTTTAATTGTATATAGAAGAAAATAAGCTATTTAATGGCGGTCGTTTCGCATTTGGCGGAGCTACGGTTTGAAAGTTGAGTTTTGGACCCTCATTGTATACTTGTACATATTAAAATATTTAATTTATTATTTACTCATTATTTTTATATTTTTATATTTTTATAATATTGTAAATATTACTTATAATAATTATGTGTATTAAAATCAGAATACAAATGCAAAGAAAAATAAAAACAAAAATACTTGTATACATTCAATACATAGATACATTACTTATACACATACCTATACATTATACCTTTATATTTTATTTAATATACAAAACAGTTCATAAAAATGAAATAAAAATATATTTGTGTAGATAAAAATATTTTATAATTTTATAAAATCATAAATAAAAAATAATAATATTAAAAATACCTAAATAAAAATAGAATACTTAAATACATAGATATAGATACCTATAAGGGTACAAATGCAAAATTGTAAAAATATAACTCATAAAAATAAATAAAAATCACTATACAATAATTTATAAAAAAAATAAACATTTTTTATTTTATAATTAAAAATCAATGAAATCATTTCCTATTTTTAATTGAATTTAGAAACCTTTTTTCCAAGGTTTTTTCTTGTTGGTCCACGTGGACCAACCAGATCTCTCCCTTGGTTGACCTCGGTCAACTCTCTGACCGAGGTCTGGAGCCTGTCAGAATGGGTTTTGTCCCATCTTCGTGGATTTTTCCCGGCCTCATCTTTCACCGTTTGAGGTCGATGTCTTCACGAGAAATGTAGACCTACTATTGATCTTGCACGCCCATTGATTTTCTTGGAGATCGGACCTTTGTCGTGCCTTGTGCACCTCGTGCAAGGAGCCCTCTCGGCCAACTTTTCAAATAACCTCCAAACCCCTCCATTCCACTTTGACCCTCTTTTGACCTTGGTTTTGGCTTCTTCTCACGGTGTTCAGGACCGGAGGGGTGACAGACCTCCTCCAGCACGCGCGCGGGGCTCAGCCAAGGCGAGGAGCGGCTCCAAAACTCCCATCTCCGGCGTCGCCGTCGAGGTTCTTCCTTGGGCTTCCCATCCTTCGAGGTTGTGTTTTTCTCATCTTTTTCTTCGTAATTAGCTAGCTGATAATTTAGGATTTCGTTTCATCTATTTAGTTCGCGGTTTAAGCGAATTGTCAGCCTAGATTACTCATCAAACACTTCGCCGGAGCTCTCGAGCTCCGGCCCCTATTTTTGCCATTCACGCCACCATCACCCCCTACACCCGCCGTCCATTTTTGTTGGTCCTTGGAACCATCTCTCGCCGTTGCTATTGTTCTAGCAGGTCCAGGGCCAAGAGACCCCTTACGGGGTCGAGTTTTGCTAGCGCCGAGCTTCTGGGAGCAGCTCCAGCCCACGCACGCTGCGGCGGTGCTACGGCTGTCCCCCAGCCATTTTGTAGCCGTCGATCTCTCGAGGAACCTCCCAGAAGAATTTTTTTGTGCTGTTTCAAGCAAGCAGGGCCGTCGGAGGGCGGATTTGCGTCAAGTCAAACTCGCCAGCGGCGGGTTTTGTTGCCGTTCTTCCGCAGTCAGCAGCAGCCGTCGATCTTGGCTGGTTCTTCGTGGCGTACAGCCACCGTCAGATGTCGCGTTCCTTCAGCCGTTGATCACCTGGACAGGATCTAATCAGGGCCCTTAAGAAGCGAAGGGGCATCGCGGGCTGTGGCACGGACACGTGTATAAGTTATCACACATCTGTCGTCCGCCAGCACCCATTTGTGGGGATTTTTGCTGTATTTCTCCCACTTTTTTCTGTAATGTTTTATTAGTTCTGAATCTTCCCTCATCCGTTATATACTTTTGTAATATTTACTGGAAGCCCCCTGTACTCTCTGGAAAGTGCAACAACGCCCTTGCCAGGTCACGTGCATAGTGCGCGTGACCTTGGCATTTTTGCGGGGATAGCCTTGTCATTTTTGATATTAATATTCAGTCTGCTAGATTTTTATTTAGTTATTTAGTTTCTGAACTATTTGCGCAGAGACCCCCGCATTTCCTGATAATTACATAAATGTCCCTGCGAATGTGAATCTTCATTTTGCTTCTTGTATTTATTTCATGCATCTATAAAACTCCAAAAATTCTCAAAAAATAGAGTTAAGCTCCTGTTGCATTGTAGATTCACGGTCTATTTTTATTTTGCATTTTTTATTGCATTTTCACATTTTTAAAAAATCAAAAATACTCATTTTCAGCACTGTTTGTATTATAAAATACCAAAAAAAATATAAAAACACTCCAGAAAAATCCCAAAAAATATATTTTGTTCCTTTTAGTGTGTTTTATTTCTAGACCAAAAATCATTAAAAATTATAAAACCAAACTCCTAAAAATCACAAAACACTAAAAACTTCATAAAAATTTATAAAATTCATAAAAAAATCCAAAAATCGTGTTTTCTCTTCCTGAATTTTCTTTGTTTTGTTACCTTTCATTTAAAATTAGTTTGGGCAACTTTTGATACTGTTTGCTATTTTTCATTCCCATTTAAGTTTCAGCATTGCATTTTATTCCTTGTTTTCTTTATTTTGACAATTAAAAATACCAAAAACATTCTAAAAATTACCCAAAAATCACAAAAATAGTAAAAAAGTATAAAAAGACCAAAAAGACTTCATTTGCTAATTTTTGGATATTTTTATCCATTTTTATAAATATCTCTTTCCCCCATTTATTACATTACTTTTACATTCCAATATTGAAAAAGAAAATATAAAAAATATATAAAATATAAAAAGAAAATAAAAAATCAGTAAATTAAAAATCAAAATACAAAAATATAAAATTAAAAATTAAATAAAAAATATAAAATTAAAAACCCACAAAAAATAGCATAGTAGACAACTGATCACTTTCACACACATTTTGAGCATCTTTTTTGCCCCGTTCTACCTGTCTGCTCCCTGTGTTCGACCTCTACAATACTTGCACCTATACACATCTTGTTGTAGAGTTATAATAAATTTTAACTCCGCACATCTACTTTCACTGCTTGATATATTTGTCGTGGGTTAATTGTTGTTTGAATCGGGATTTTCGAGCGGTCACCGCATCGACTGCGGTTTCACCTTGTGAAACCGTACGATCCTCGATCATCTCTGTTCAACAAATGGCGCCGTTGCCGGGGAGCAACATCGCTTAGTTCGGGTCTTGTTTGTGTTTGCGAATAATTGTCTATTTCGCGGTTTTTATTTTTTCGCTATTTTATTTTCTCTATTCTTGATATATCTCTTGATCGGTCTAACCTTCTCTTTTGTTGACTTTGTGCGAGGAACCGCAGATCGAGGGAGGCGCTCCACCCTAGGCGCCTACGCACCCACATGAAGCCGGCATCTGCCAGCCAAGCACCGAGGAGACGAAGAGGAAATTTTGAAGACCGAGCTCTACTTGAGTTGTAGAATTTATTTCCTGCATTTATTTTTGTAATTTTGTGAGAGAAAGACTATTTATTGTAATAATACAGGTACCCCCGGACTTGGACTCTTGAGCCTAATTTCCAAGTGATTGTTCACTTGGGGGCTCGCCGCGGTTTTTGTCGGCTTTTCTCGCATTCTTTTTTTTTGTTTTGTTTTTCGATTTTTATTTATTTTGTGTGATTGAGCCCTTAGCTTTTAGGATTGCTTGCGATAGACTAAGGCCAAACACCTAATACCTTTGCATGCACCTATAGTCTCGTTTGGACTTAGTCAAATTTCAAACAGTTGATCATCACCTTCAATCCATCGTGTCGCGAGCTCTCCCCGCAAAGCGCTTTCTCCTAAACTCAAGTGTGTTGAGCAGAGGAGGGGTGAGCCTAGACCGGACTCTAGGGTTGAGGATTGGTGGTCAACTTGTGGTTCTCCCCGCTAATAGCAATTTCTGAAACTTAGGGCGATTTCATCGGCTTTTGCATTTGCATATAGATAGGTTTCAATTCTGCAGAGCATCTTTGCATGTAGAGTGCTGGAGGCAAGGTGAGCATTTATGCTTTAGCATTCATCATCGTTTTTGCCGCTTGCATTGCTTTTCTGACTCTCCCTCTGATTTTGATCACCTAGGTGCTAAGTGAAATTGACTCCTCGTTAGGATCGTGCATTTCTAACTAAAAATCCAAAAAAAGTGACAACCAATAAAATTGGGACTGTTAATATTACTCGACCCTAAAATCCATCAAAAAGAAAATATTGTCTTGGGGCGAGTAATCCCCTCATTGTCTTCGCTTCTACTTGCTCGCGCACATACTAAGGATTAGTGCCCAAATCCCATATTCAGCCCCCTAAGTGTTTGCACAATATTTTGACTTCTCACCTAACTCTAAAACAAACAAGATAAAAAGACCGCTCTTTGCGGTCTCTACCGAGTTGAGTAGGTGAATTGAGGGTTTGATTGTTTCATTTTTTGTTTGTGATTGTTTTGTGTATTTTAGATCGTCTCTGCGCACTTGCACCTTTCTTCACGCTTCTCTTGACTTGATCTTCGTGCTCTCCCAATCATTTTTCCTTTTGTTTCGAGATGGCCGATTAGGGTATATTTTGTCTAGACTTTGCGGACTCCTCGCTCGCTCCAGCCGGTCCACCTCATTTTTTCCAGGAGGACTTTGCTCCTAATTTTTGTACATATCCGACCAACCCACTATTTCAGGATTCGGATTTTGACCTTCACCAGTCATTGCCACCACCATCACCTACACATTTCGACAACCCGCTCTTCCTTGAGTATCCCGATCCGGAATGTGATTTTTGTCCACACCCATCGCCCACATTCGACACACCCGATCCTGATATTTTGGAGTCACCTTTCATGATATCAACACTTGAGACCTTGAATCAGATGATGGAGCATATGAATTCGAGGATTACCGACCTTACTAGTTTAAATAAGAACCAAAATGCCGCTCCAGTCTTTGAGGATATGGAATCATTTGAGGATTATCATGAGAGCTTGCAATCGCCCAAAATACAAAAAAATGAGAAAAAATTAAAAAGACAAAAAGAGTTCGGGAGACACATGATCGAGCCAGACTGTGAGGAGAGGTACCACTTACCAGATCCTTTGACCACGCAGCCTCTCACACCTTGTCCCACCTTTGACCCCGAGGGTGCCGCTGTACAGACTGCACTTGGCATGCCTCGTGTATATGCTGATTCCGACCTTCTCCCTTGTATGGAGGAGGTCCAAAAATTCAAAAAAATGCTGACGGAACCAGAAGTGGTGGCCACCATTCATGAGATCATCCGTGCCCCACTTCAGCAGGCCATGACAGATTTATCTGCTCCTCTTCCCAAGAAGAGAAAGCGGAGGAGCAGATCTGAGCGTCATATCTTGACCATGGCCACTGCCCTCGCCATCACACACCGTCCCATTCCTCGGAAGAGGAACACTGCCACACCTTTCATTAGATGCACCATCTCTGACCACACATGTGATCACACTCTCCTAGACGGCGGTGCTTCGATTAGCATTATACCCTTCTCGCTGGTATAGTATCTTCACTTAGGGCCTCTCAAGAAGACCAGGATGATCGTACAGTTTGCTGATGGATCCATCAAGAGGCCGAAGGGTATCCTTGAAAACGTCGTCATCTCGATTCAGGGCATGAGCTACCACATTGACTTTGTCGTTTTGCCCATGGAGACCTCCACTGGGGAGAACTCTCCAATCATCCTGGGACGACCATTCCTCGCCTCTGCAAGGGTCGTTATTGATTACGGATCAGGAGAGATTCGCTTTCGCCCTGCTGATGAGAGCGAAGTTTCGATCACCGCACCCACTACCGACCAGAGTCCTGCACTTGAGGCGACTTCACCTATCTTGGCTGACCTCGAGGACCATGACCTAAACGATACTATCAGAGAATTTTGCTGTCTATTGGATTCCACTGAGACCCGAGAATTCCTCTCGGTTGAGGAAACCTCGGAAAGCATAGACCTCGACGTTCCTTCTTCTGGGACTTGGCGTTGTGTTGATGACATCCGCGGGATTTACACGATCGATACCATTGAGCGGAGGGCAGATGTAGAGACTAGACAAGACGGACCTGTTTCGACTTCTTTCACCGATGGGTCCGTTCCTGTTCACGTAGATACTGATGAGCCAAAGGCCGAATTTGATTTAGTTGCTTTTCTTCGGGAATTCGAGCCTTTTGATGAGAAAGATGATCCGGTTGAGATTATAGAGGACGAACAGAGCTCGACTACTTCCACCGATGATTTTGTGCCTTTTGATTTTGACCTGGATGACACCTCGCAGGACGACTCCGAGTACACTACTTCTGATGATGATGATGAGTTCGTCCCATTCCACTTTGATATCAGCGAGACTCTCAAGGCCGGACCTAGCCGTACTTCTTCCACTCACTCGTCTGTGCCTCTTCACCCTAGGGCTACTGAGGACCATCACCATGTCGACCCTGATCGGTTTCTATCATCTGAGGACCCCGATGTCGACCTGCACCACACTAGATCTATCCCTCAGTGGTCCCGCAAGAAGGTTCGCTTTCTACCTTCTTGACCCTCTGTACATCCATCCTGTTGTACATTCGGGTTGTGTACCTCCGTCTCTCTTCCGTATTGCTCATCCACCTATTCTTGTGTTTGCCTAGCTTAGGACGTACTTTGTCCTAAGTATAGGGGGGTGGACGAGCCGTGTGTTCATTCATCGTTCCGTCTGATCACTCCTGTTGTTGCCGATGCTTAGGGCTTCTTTCACCCTAAGTATAGGGGGAGTGGTGTGTATATCCTCATGATCTCTCCATCTTCAGATCTCTTTTCCTCTTTTCTTCTTTTCTTCTTTTCCTTTTCTATATTCTTCATCTATCAAAAAGGTGCCGCCCTTGTAGACAGTTTTCCATACTTAGGACGTACTTTGTCCTAAGTATAGGGGGGCGTGCACCCTAAGTTTCTCTATTCTTTTCGATCCTCTCCATTGTCTCCTCTTCTTGTCTATACTTAGGGATATCTTACCCTAAGTATAGGGGGAGACAATCTGAGTACGATTTGTTCATTCCCACCCTTGACCCTCCCTGCTTTGTGCACAGTCTTCTATACTTAGGATTATTTGATCCTAAGTATAGGGGGGACGGTCAACTTCTCTTTCGTTCATTCATCTCTGTATTCATTTATTCTTTAGATTTTCCTATACTCAGTACGAGTTATGTCTTCTTTTTCCTCTCTGATCTATGAGGACATAGCTCAAGCTAAGTATAGGGGGGTCGTATATACTGTGTATATACTTTAGCCATAACTCGTACTTTCGTATTTTCTTAATAATATGGCTAGAAAAATTCTTTAAAATCCATTAAAAAATCTTTAATAAAAAAGATGTTTTATTCCTCAAATTCTTTTTGTATTTACTGATTAATAAATCAGGTGAAAATGTTTTTTGCAAAATGTTTGAAAAATAGTTTGAAAATCCTTGTGAACATCTATTGAAAACTATTTTGAAAATATTTTGTTACATGTTTTCAACCTGTGTAAAAATGTGTGGTTTGTAAAACTTCTTTTCTTTGTGTGAAATAAAATGTTTGAAAAATGATTTGCAAATGGTTTGAAAAATGGCTGCAAAAATGTTTTGAAAAATCTATCTATACTGTTTTGAAAGCCTTTGCAAAATGATTTTCAAATGTGTGTACATGTTTGCAAAAATGTTTGTAAAAACTATTTTGGACTATAGTTTTCAAAAATTGTGTGAAAAGCTTGTGTTAAATAAGTTTGAGGAATACTAACATCACACCAAAATCCACTATGTATATATGTAAAATTGACCACTTACCCTGTAAATTCTAAAATCCACTTCTTGTATATATAAGAAGTACTCCCGTGTACATATTTTCACCTAGTTTTTAGCCAAAACCTTTTTGTTTTCAAAAATCCCAAAAAACATTTGCAAAATTAAAATCCAAAAACATTTGAAAAACCTTTTTGAAAAAAATAAAAAAAAAATTCATATGCATCATCATCATCATCTTTTCAAAAATCCATAAAAAGTTCAAAATCCTTGAAAATTGCATCACAAAAATATTTTCTGCATAGCATTTGCATGGCATTCGCATTTTTCGGATTGAGTTTGATAGTTGAACAAGTCTAAGTAAAATCCGGAGATTGGAGCTTGATTGGACCTTAAAATCTACCTAATAACAGGAACCTTATAGGAATTGGGTTTGAGGTACTTCAGGTCTAGTTGACTTAATTCTTTGAGGATCACGAGACTTGGTTCAATGGATTCTTGACTGCCTAAGTAGAGTATTTCGGAGCACACGCACGATTCTTATTGATAATGACCTAACTTGGACACCTGCACCTTTCACATGGCTCAACTCAGTTGGAGTGGTGAGGGGATTGGATTTACCGGTATGAGACGCACACAAATGGAAACATTTGTCCTCCTCTAGGGAGGGAAGTGCACCCTAACCCGTCCAGTGATAAGGAAGTCTAAAGACAGGAGGCTGTGGGTTGCGATAAAGCTTCAAAAGAGGGATAGTCTACTAGCTCAAGAGGAAAAACTCCTTATGTAAATGCTGTTGTGAATAGTATTTCAAAAAAAAATAAAAAAAAAAAGAAAAGAAAAAAAAAGTTCAGGCATGTACAAAAATAAAAAGCCTGCAAAGTATGTGAATATGTTGTATAGAAAATAAGCAAGCTTGAGTTCCAAAGTCATATCATGTGAGCCTGCAGCAGGATGACTTGACTACACTGGTCTTGCATCCAAGGATAGGTAGCTACACTGGCTACCGTCCATTCTTCTCTTCACCCCCTCCTCTTGAGCTGGTTGCCACTTGAACTTAGAAGGGAATACCCCGCTCCTCGAGGATGGAGTTGCTGGATTGGGGGAATCATTGGGTTGTCGTACTGGAGAAGTCAGTCTCTTTGTCATTCTAGTTGGGAAGAGCCACCATCATTTACACTGTACGAGTCAGATTCATAGTCGTAAGGGTTTGCGTATGAATTGAGATGTTTCTGACCTGGCTATTGAGGAGACTTGGACAGAGTTTTGGGATTCTCAAGGACTGTTGGATTTCAAACACGGTTCTCACTAAGGTTCCGCCCGCACTAAAATCCAAAGGTCCTACTTAAGCTCCAAACTTTGATTTTGCGAAGACAAGTTTGATCATTAAATTTAGTCCATCTTTCTTCTTTTTCTTTTCTTTATTTTTCTTTTTCTGCACTTATTACATAAGTGTTTGCTAGGGACTAGCAAAGGCAAGTATAGGGGGATGATGAATCCACGTTTCATCATCTTTATTCTATCATTTTGGCCTTAAAAACCCTAGTAAATGCGTGTAAATAGGCTTAATTCATGCATTTTAGCATTCACGTATATGTGTGTAAATATTGTATAAAATGCGGTTTTTAATGCCAAAATAATAGAATAAAGAAAAGAAAAGAAAAAGAATAAAATATTGTAAATATTTTATGACCCGAAACCCCGAGACCTAGGCATCTCGATGACTAGGTCGACAAGGAATAAAGTAGGGGGAGATAAGGGCCAAAAATACCAATAACATTCCTTTTATTTTATTCATTCTTTATTCATTTTGGGACCTATTTTTTGTTCCACTTTTTATACATCAAATAAAGAAACTTTGTACATGAAAGTTGTAGATAATTTTATAAAGAAAAATACAAAATTGATTTCACAGAAAAATAATGTACAGATAAAAAGTTATGGTCTGAATAAAAATCCAGAATGCCAACTTCCCAAACCCGTATCTCACAAATGAAAACTCCAAATGCAGCATACTCACCTTTAATTGTATATAGAAGAAAATAAGCTATTTAATGGCGGTGGTTTCGCATTTGGCGGAGCTACGGTTTGAAAGTTGAGTTTTGGACCCTCATTGTATACTTGAGCGTACCCACTGAAAAGCAGTGATTAGGTGCATAGAGTATGTAGTATTTCGTCAGAAATATAGAGTTTTGGTTCTATTCTTACAGGTCGTCCCTCACTCGCGCACTTTGAGAGAAAAAAATGTGTGGGGGTTACTCTCCCAAATCAATTAAATCTTACGTTTATTTTAGATCATATACGTTAACAGTCCCTATTTTTTTGGGGTTTTATATTTTTTGGGGATTTTTTCGGACAAATGTCTACCGAGTGTCTTTATTGTTTTTTATAAAAGTCTTAAAATCATACACCTAGGTGGCGAGTCCTAAGACTAACTATGAAAGCACAATCAGATAGGAAAACGAAAAATCCTAATCAAGCACCTAGCCTCAAGAAAAGCCGTGGAAAATCGACAATGCAAGAAAAACCGCAGTGGGTGTCCTGATTTCCTGAATGCACGGCAATAAGCAAATTAGATTAATTTATTATTTACTCATTATTTTTATATTTTTATATTTTTATAATATTGTAAATATTACTTATAATAATTATGTGTATTAAAATCAGAATACAAATGCAAAGAAAAATAAAAACAAAAATACTTGTATACATTCAATACATAGATACATTACTTATACACATACCTATACATTATACCTTTATATTTTATTTAATATACAAAACACTTCATAAAAATGAAATAAAAATATATTTGTGTAGATAAAAGTATTTTATAATTTTATAAAATCATAAATAAAAAATAATATTATTAAAAATACCTAAATAAAAATAGAATACTTAAATACATAGATATAGATATCTATAAGGGTACAAATGCAAACTTGTAAAAATATAACTCATAAAAATAAATAAAAATCACTATACAATAATTTATAAAAAAATAAACATTTTTTTATTTATAATTAAAAATCAATGAAATCATTTCCTATTTTTAATTGAATTTAGAAACCTTTTTTCCAAGGTTTTTTCTGGTTGGTCCACGTGGACCAACCAGATCTCTCCCTTGGTTGACCTCGGTCAACTCTCTGACCGAGGTCTGGAGCCTGTCAGAATGGGTTTTGTCCCATCTTCGTGGATTTTTCCCGGCCTCATCTTTCACCGTTTGAGGTCGATGTCTTCACGAGAAATGTAGACCTACTATTGATCTTGCACGCCCATTGATTTTCTTGGAGATTGGACCTCTATCGCGCTTGTGCACCTCGTGCAAGGAGCCCTCTCGGCCAACTTTTCAAATAACCTCCAAACCCCTCCATTCCACTTTGACCCTCTTTTGACCTTGGTTTTGGCTTCTTCTCGCGGTGTTCAGGACCGGAGGGGTGACAGACCTCCTCCAGCACGCACGCGGGGCTCAGCCAAGGCGAGGAGCGGCTCCAAAACTCCCATCTCCGGCGTCGCCGTTGAGGTTCTTCCTTGGGCTTCCCAGCCTTCGAGGTTGTGTTTTTCTCATCTTTTTCTTCGTAATTAGCTAGCTGATAATTTAGGATTTCGTTTCATCTATTTAGTTCACGGTTTAAGCGAGTTGTCAGCCTAGATTACTCATCAAACACTTCGCCGGAGCTCTCGAGCTCCGGCCCCCATTTTTGCCATTCACGCCACCATCACCCCCTACACCCGCCGTCCATTTTTGTTGGTCCTTGGAACCATCTCTCGCCGTTGCTATTGTTCTTGCAGGTCCAGGGCCAAGAGACCCCTTACGGGGTCGAGTTTTGCTAGCGCCGAGCTTCTGGGAGCAGCTCCAGCCCACGCACGCCGCGGCGGCGCTACGGCTGTCCCCCAGCCATTTTGTAGCCGTCGATCTCTCGAGGAACCTCCCAGAAGAATTTTTTTGTGCTGTTTCAAGCAAGCAGGGCCGTCGGAGGGCGGATTTGCGTCAAGTCAAACTCGCCAGCGGCGGGTTTTGTTGCCGTTCTTCCGCGGTCAGTAGCAGCCGTCGATCTTGGCTGGTTCTTCGTGGCGTACGGCCACCGTCAGATGTCGCGTTCCTTCAGCCGTTGATCACCTGGACAGGATCTAATCGGGGCCCTTAAGAAGCGAAGGGGCATCGCGGGCTGTGGCACGGACACGTGTATAGGTTATCACACATCTGCCGTCCGCCAGCGCCCATTTGTGGGGATTTTTGCGGTATTTCTCCCACTTTTTTCTGTAATGTTTTATTAGTTCTGAATCTTCCCTCAGCCGTTATATACTTTTGTAATATTTACTGGAAGCCCCCTGTACTCTCTGGAAATTGCAACAACGCCCTTGCCAGGTCACGTGCATAGTGCGCGTGACCTTGGCATTTTTGAGGGGATTGCCTCATCATTTTGATATTAATATTCAGTCTGCTAGATTTTTATTTAGTTATTTAGTTTCTGAACTATTTGCGCAGAGACCCCCGCATTTCCTGATAATTACATAAATGTCCCTACGAATGTGAATCTTCTTTTTGCTTCTTGTATTTATTTCATGCATCTATAAAACTCCAAAAATTCTCAAAAAATAGAGTTAAGGTCCTGTTGCATTGTAGATTCACGGCCTATTTTTATTTTGCATTTTTTATTGCATTTTCACATTTTAAAAAATCAAAAATACTCATTTTCAGCACTGTTTGTATTATAAAATACCAAAAAAATATAAAAACACTCCAGAAAAATCCCAAAAAAAATATATTTTGTTCCTTTTAGTGTGTTTTAATTCTAGACCAAAAATCATTAAAAATTATAAAACCAAACTCCTAAAAATCACAAAACACTAAAAACATTCATAAAAATTTATAAAATTCATAAAAATCCAAAAATCGTGTTTTCTCTTCATGAATTTTCTTTGTTTTGTTACCTTTCATTTAAAATTAGTTTGGGCAACTTTTGATACTGTTTGCTATTTTTCATTCCCATTTAAGTTTCAGCATTACATTTTATTCCCTGTTTTCTTTATTTTGACAATTAAAAATACCAAAAACATTCTAAAAATTACCCAAAAATCACAAAAATAGTAAAAAAAGTATAAAAAGACCAAAAAGACTTCATTTGCTAATTTTTGGATATTTTTATCCATTTTTATAAATATCTCTTTCCCCCTTTTATTACATTACTTTTATATTCCAATATTGAAAAAGAAAATATAAAAAATATATAAAATATAAAAAGAAAATAAAAAATCAGTAAACTAAAAATCAAAATACAAAAATATAAAATTAAAAATTAAATAAAAAATATAAAATTAAAAACCCACAAAAAAATAGCATAGTAGACAACTGATCACTTTCACACACATTTTGAGCATCTTTTTTTCCCCGTTCTACCTATCTGCTCCCTGTGTTCGACCTCTACAATACTTGCACCTATACACATCTTGTTGTAGAGTTATAATAAATTTTAACTCCGCACATTTACTTTCACTGCTTGATATATTTGTCGTGGGTTAATTGTTGTTTGAATCGGGATTTTCGAGCGGTCACCGCATCGACTGCGGTTTCACCTTGTGAAACCGTACGATCCTCGATCATCTCTGTTCAACAAATGGCGCCGTTGCCGGGGAGCAACAACGCTTACTTCGGGTCTTGTTTGTGTTTGCGATTAATTGTCTATTTCGCGGTTTTTATTTTTTCGCTTTTTTATTTTCTCTATTCTTGATATATCTCTTGATCGGTCTAACCTTCTCTTTTGTTGACTTTGTGCGAGGAACCGCGGATCGAGGGAGGCGCTCCACCCTAGGCGCCTACGCACCCACATGATGCCGGCATCTGCCAGCCAAGCACCGAGGAGACGAAGAGGAAATTTTGAAGACCGAGCTCTACTTGAGTTGTAGAATTTATTTCCTGCATTTATTTTTGTAATTTTTGTAAGAGAAAGACTATTTATTGTAATAATACAGGTACCCCCGGACTTGGACTCTTGAGCCTAATTTCCAAGTGATTGTTCACTTGGGGGCTCGCCGCGATTTTTATCGACTTTTCTCGCATTCTTTTTATTTTGTTTTGTTTTTCGATTTTTATTTATTTTGTGTGATTAAGCCCTTAGCTTTTAGGATTGCTTGCGATAGACTAAGGCCAAACACCTAATACCTTTGCATGCACCTATAGTCTCGTTTGGACTTAGTCAAATTTCAAACAGTTGTTCATCACCTTCAATCCATCGTGTCGCGAGCTCTCCCCGCAAAGCGCTTTCTCCTAAACTCAAGTGTGTTGAGCAGAGGAGGGGTGAGCCTAGACCGGACTCTAGGGTTGAGGATTGGTGGTCAACTTGTGGTTCTTCCCGCTAATAGCAATTTCTGAAACTTAGGGCGATTTCATCGGCTTTTGCATTTTCATATAGATAGGTTTCAATTCTGCAGAGCATATTTGCATGTAGAGTGCTGGAGGCAAGGTGAGCATTTATGCTTTAGCATTCATCATCGTTTTTGCGGCTTGCATTGCTTTTCTGACTCTCCCTCTGATTTTGATCACCTAGGTGCTAAGTGAAATTGACTCCTCGTTAGGCTCATGCATTTCTAACTAAAAATCCAAAAAAAGTGACAACAATAAAATTGGGACTGTTAATATTACTCGACCCTAAAATCCATCAAAAAGAAAATATTGTCTTGGGACGAGTAATCCCCTCATTGTCTTCGCTTCTACTTGCTCGCGCACACACTAAGGATTAGTGCCCAAATCCCATATTCAGCCCCCTAAGTGTTTGCGCAATATTTTGACTTCTCACCTAACTCTAAAACAGACAAGATAAAAAGACCGCTCTTTGCGGTCTCTACCGAGTTGAGTAGGTGAATTGAGGGTTTGATTGTTTTATTTTTTGTTTGTGATTGTTTTGTGTATTCTAGATCGTCTCTGCGCACTTGCACCTTTCTTCACGCTTCTCTTGACTTGATTTTCGTGCTCTCCCAATCATTTTTCCTTTTGTTTCGAGATGGCCGATTGGGGTATATTTTGTCCGGACTTTGCGGACTCCTCGCTCGCTCCAGTCGGTCCACCTCATTTTTTCCAGGAGGACTTTGCTCCTGATTTTTGTACATATCCGACCAACCCACTATTTTAGGATTCGGATTTTGACCTTCACCAGTCATTTCCACCACCATCACCTACACATTTCGACAACCCGCTCTTCCTTGAGTATCCCGATCCGGAATGTGATTTTTGTCCACACCCATCGCCCACATTCGACACACCCGATCCTGATATTTTGGAGTCACCTTTCATGATATCAACACTTGAGACCTTGAATCAGATGATGGAGCATATGAATTCGAGGATTACCGACCTTACTAGTTTAAATAAGAACCAAAATGCCGCTCCAGTCTTTGAGGATATGGAATCATTTGAGGATTATCATGAGAGCTTGCAATCGCCCAAAATACAAAAAATGAGAAAAATTTAAAAGACAAAAAGAGTTCGGGAGACACATGATCGAGCCAGACTTTGAGGAGAGGTACCACTTGCCAGATCCTTTGACCACACAGCCTCTCACACCTTGTCCCACCTTTAACCCCGAGGGTGCCGCTGTACAGACTGCTCTTGGCATGCCTCGTGTATATGTTGATTCCGACCTTCTCCCTTGTATGGAGGAGGTCCAAAAATTCAAAAAAATGCTGACGGAACCTGAAGTGGTGGCCACCATTCATGTGATTATCCGTGCCCCACTTCAGCAGGCCATGACAGATTTATCTGCTCCTCTTCCCAAGAAGAGAAAGCGGAGGAGCAGATCTGAGCGTCATATCTTGACCATGGCCACTGCCCACGCCATCACACACCGTCCCATTCCTCGGAAGAGGATCACTGCCACACCTTTCATTAGATGCACCATCTCTGACCACACATGTGATCACACTCTCCTAGACGGCGGTGCTTCGATTAGCATTATACCCTTCTCGCTGGTACAGTCTCTTCACTTAGGGCCTCTCAAGAAGACCAGGATGATCGTACAGTTTGCTGATGGATCCATCAAGAGGCCGAAGGGTATCCTTGAAAACGTCGTCATCTCGATTCAGGGCATAAGCTACCACATTGACTTTGTCGTTTTGCCCATGGAGACCTCCACTGGGGAGCACTCTCCAATCATCCTGGGACGACCATTCCTCGCCTCTGCGAGGGTTGTTATTGATTACGGATCAGGAGAGATTCGCTTTCGCCCTGCTGATGAGAGCGAAGTTTCGATCACCGCACCCACTACCGACCAGAGTCCTGCACTTGAGGCGACTTCACCTATCTTGGCTGACCTCGAGGACCATGACCTAAACGATACTATCAGAGAATTTTGCTGTCTATTGGATTCCACTGAGACCCGAGAATTCCTCCCGGTTGAGGAAACCTCGGAAAGAATGGACCTCGACGTTCCTTCTTCTGGGACTTGGCGTTGTGTTGATGACATCCACGGGATTTACACGATCGATACCATTGAGCGGAGGGCAGATGTAGAGACTAGACAAGACGGACATGTTTCGACTTCTTTCACCGATGGGTCCGTTCCTGTTCACGTAGATACTGATGAGCCAAAGGCCGAATTTGATTTAGTTGCTTTTCTTCGGGAATTCGGGCCTTTTGATGAGAAAGATGATCCGGTTGAGATTATAGAGGACGAACAGAGCTTGACTACTTCCACCGATGATTTTGTGCCTTTTGATTTTGACCTGGATGACACCTCGCAGGACGACTCCGAGTACACTACTTCTGATGATGATGAGTTCGTCCCATTCCACTTTGATATCAGCGAGACTCCCAAGGCCGGACCTAGCCGTACTTCTTCCACTCACTCGTCTGTGCCTCTTCACCCTAGGGCTACTGAGGACCATCACCCTGTCGACCCTGATCGGTTTCTATCATCTGAGGACCCCGATGTCGACCTGCAGCACACTAGATCTATCCCTCAGTGGTCCCGCAAGAAGGTTCGCTTTCTACCTTCTTGACCCTCTGTACATCCATCATGTTGTACATTCATGTTGTGTACCTCCGTCTCTCTTCCGTATTGCTCATCCACCTATTCTCGTGTTTGCCTAGCTTAGGACGTACTTTGTCCTAAGTATAGGGGGGTGGACGAGCCGTGTGTTCATTCATCGTTCCGTCTGATCACTCCTGTTGTTGCCTATACTTAGGGCTTCTTTCACCCTAAGTATAGGGGGAGTGGTGTGTATATCCTCATGATCTCTCCATCTTCAGATCTCTTTTCCTCTTTTCTTCTTTTCTTCTTTTCCTTTTCTATATTCTTCATCTACCAAAAAGGTGCCGCCCTTGTAGACAGTTTTCCATACTTAGGACGTACTTTGTCCTAAGTATAGGGGGGTGTGCACCCTAAGTTTCTCTATTCTTTTCGATCCTCTCCATTGTCTCCTCTTCTTGTCTATACTTAGGGATATCTTACCCTAAGTATAGGGGAGACAATCTGAGTACGATCTGTTCATTCCCACCCTTGACCCTCCCTGCTTTGTGCACAGTCTGCTATACTTAGGATTATTTGATCCTAAGTATAGGGGGGACGGTCAACTTCTCTTTCATTCATTCATCTCTGTATTCATTTATTCTTTAGATTTTCCTATACTCAGTACGAGTTATGTCTTCTTTTTCCTCTCTGATCTATGAGGACATAGCTCAAGCTAAGTATAGGGGGGTCGTATATACTGTGTATATACTTTAGCCATAACTCGTACTTTCGTATTTTCTTAATAATATGGCTAAAAAAATTCTTTAAAATCCATTAAAAATCTTTAATAAAAAAGATGTTTTATTCCTCAAATTCTTTTTGTATTTACTGATTAATAAATCAGGTGAAAATGTTTGAAAAATAGTTTGAAAATCCTTGTGAACATCTATTGAAAACTATTTTGAAAATATTTTGTTACATGTTTTCAACCTGTGTAAAAATGCGTGGTTTGTAAAACTTCTTTTCTTTGTGTGAAATAAAATGTTTGAAAAATGATTTGCAAATGGTTTGAAAAATGACTGCAAAAATGTTTTGAAAAATCTATCTATACTGTTTTGAAAGCCTTTGCAAAATGATTTTCAAAGGTGTGTACATGTTTGCAAAAATGTTTGTAAAAACTATTTTGGACTATAGTTTTCAAAAATTGTGTGAAAAGCTTGTGTTAAATAAGTTTGAGGAATACTAACATCACACCAAAATCCACTATGTATATATGTATAAAATTGACCACTTACCCTGTAAATTCTAAAATCCACTTCTTGTATATATAAGAAGCACTCCCGTGTACATATTTTCACCTAGTTTTTAGCCAAAACCTTTTTGTTTTCAAAAATCCCAAAAAACATTTGCAAAATTAAAATCCAAAAACATTTGAAAAACCTTTTTGAAAAAAATACAAAAAAATGCATATGCATCATCATCATCATCTTTTCAAAAATCCATAAAAAGTTCAAAATCCTTGAAAATTGCATCACAAAAATATTTTCTGCATAGCATTTGCATGGCATTCGCATTTTTCGGATTGAGTTTGATAGTTGAACAAGTCTAAGTAAAATCCGGAGATTGGAGCTTGATTGGACCTTAAAATCTACCTAATAACAGGAACCTTATAGGAATTGGGTTTGAGGTACTTTAGGTCTAGTTGACTTAATTCTTTGAGGATCACGAGACTTGGTTCAATGGATTCTTGACTGCCTAAGTAGAGTATTTCGGAGCACACGCACGATTCTTATTGATAATGACCTAACTTGGACACCTGCACCTTTCACATGGCTCAACTCAGTTGGAGTGGTGAGGGGATTGGATTTGCCGGTATGAGACGCACACAAATGGAAACATTTGTCCTCCTCTAGGGAGGGAAGTGCACCCCAACCCGTCCAGTGATAAGGAAGTCTAAAGACAGGAGGCTGTGGGTTGCGATAAAGCTTCAAAAGAGGGATAGTCTACTGGCTCAAGAGGAAAAACTCCTTATGTAAATGTTGCTGTGAATAGTATTTCAAAAAAAAAAAGAAAAGAAAAAAAAAAGAAAAAAAAGTTCAGGCATGTACAAAAATAAAAAGCCTGCAAAGTATGTGAATATGTTGTATAGAAAATAAGCAAGCTTGAGTTCCAAAGTCATATCATGTGAGCCTGCAGCAGGATGACTTGACTACACTGGTCTTGCATCCAAGGATAGGTAGCTACACTGACTACCGTCCATTCTTCTCTTCACCCCCTCCTCTTGAGCTGGTTGCCACTTGAACTTAGAAGGGAATACCCCGCTCCTCGAGGACGGAGTTGCTGGATTGGGGGAATCATTGGGTTGTCGTACTGGAGAAGTCAGTCTCTTTGTCATTCTAGTTGGGAAGAGCCACCATCATTTACACTGTACGAGTCAGATTCATAGTCGTAAGGGTTTGCGTATGAATTGAGATGTTTCTGACCTGGCTATTGAGGAGACTTGGACAGAGTTTTGGAATTCTCAAGGACTGTTGGATTTCAAACACGGTTCTCACTAAGGTTCCGCCCGTACTAAAATCCAAAGGTCCTACTTAAGCTCCAAACTTTGATTTTGCGAAGACAAGTTTGATCATTAAATTTAGTCCATCTTTCTTCTTTTTCTTTTCTTTATTTTTCTTTTTCTGCACTTATTGCATAAGTGTTTGCTAGGGACTAGCAAAGGCAAGTATAGGGGGATGATGAATCCACGTTTCATCATCTTTATTCTATGATTTTGGCCTTAAAAACCCTAGTAAATGCGTGTAAATAGGCTTAATTCATGCATTTTAGCATTCACGTATATGTGTGTAAATATTGTATAAAATGCGGTTTTTAAAGCTAAAATAATAGAATAAAGAAAAGAAAAGAAAAAGAATAAAATATTGTAAATATTTTATGGCCCGAAACCCCGAGACCTAGGCATCTCGATGACTAGGTCGACAAGGAATAAAGTAGGGGGAGATAAGGGCCAAAAATACCAATAACATTCCTTTTATTTTATTCATTCTTTATTCATTTTGGGACCTATTTTTGGTTCCACTTTTTATACATCAAATAAGGAAACTTTGTACATGAAAGTTGTAGATAATTTTATAAAGAAAAATACAAAATTGATTTCATAGAAAAATAATGTACAGATAAAAAGTTATGGTCTGAATAAAAATCGAGAATGCCAACTTCCCAGACCCGTATCTCACAAATAAAAACTCCAAATGCAGCATACTCACCTTTAATTGTATATAGAAGAAAATAAGCTATTTAATGGCGGTGGTTTCGCATTTGGCGGAGCTACGGTTTGAAAGTTGAGTTTTGGACCATCATTGTATACTTGTACATATTAAAATATTTAATTTATTATTTACTCATTATTTTTATATTTTTATATTTTTATAATATTGTAAATATTACTTATAATATTTATGTGTATTAAAATCAGAATACAAATGCAAAGAAAAATAAAAACAAAAAATACTTGTATACATTCAATACATAGATACATTACTTATACACATACATATACATTATACATTTATATTTTATTTAATATACAAAACACTTCATAAAAATGAAATAAAAATATATTTGTGTAGATAAAAGTATTTTATAATTTTATAAAATCATAAATAAAAAATAATAATATTAAAAATACCTAAATAAAAATAGAATACTTAAATACATAGATATAGATACCTATAAGGGTACAAATGCAAACTTGTAAAAATATAACTCATAAAAATAAATAAAAATCACTATAAAATAATTTATAAAAAAATAAACATTTTTTATTTTATAATTAAAAATCAATGAAATCATTTCCTATTTTTAATTGAATTTAGAAACCTTTTTTCTAAGGTTTTTTCTGGTTGGTCCACGTGGACCAACCAGATCTCTCCCTTGGTTGACCTCGGTCAACTCTCTGACCGAGGTCTGGAGCCTGTCAGAATGGGTTTTGTCCCATCTTCGTTGATTTTTCCCGGCCTCATCTTTCACCGTTTGAGGTCGATGTCTTCACGAGAAATGTAGACCTACTATTGATCTTGCACGCCCATTGATTTTCTTGGAGATTGGACCTCTGTCGCGCCTTGTGCACCTCGTGCAAGGAGCCCTCTCGGCCAACTTTTCAAATAACCTCCAAACCCCTCCATTCCACTTTGACCCTCTTTTGACCTTGGTTTTGGCTTCTTCTCGCGGTGTTCAGGACCGGAGGGGTGACAGACCTCCTCCAGCACGCGCGCGGGGCTCAGCCAAGGCGAGGAGCGGCTCCAAAACTCCCATCTCCGGCGTCGCCGTCGAGGTTCTTCCTTGGGCTTCCCAGCCTTCGAGGTTGTGTTTTTCTCATCTTTTTCTTCGTAATTAGCTAGCTGATAATTTAGGATTTCGTTTCATCTATTTAGTTCGCGGTTTAAGCGAGTTGTCAGCCTAGATTACTCATCAAACACTTCGTCGGAGCTCTCGAGCTCCGGCCCCCATTTTTGCCATTCACGACACCATTACCCCCTATACCCGCCGTCCATTTTTGTTGGTCCTTGGAACCATCTCTCGCCGTTGCTATTGTTCTTGCAGGTCCAGGGCCAAGAGACCCCTTACGGGGTTGAGTTTTGCTAGCGCCGAGCTTCTGGGAGCAGCTCCAGCCCACGCACGCCGCGGCGGCGCTACGACTGTCCCCCAGCCATTTTGTAGCCGCCGATCTCTCGAGGAACCTCCCAGAAGAATTTTTTTGTGCTGTTTCAAGCAAGCAGGGCCGTCGGAGGGCGGATTTTGTTGCCGTTCTTCCGCGGTCAGCAGCAGCCGTCGATCTTGGCTGGTTCTTTGTGGCGTACAGCCACCGTCAGATGTCGCGTTCCTTCAGCCGTTGATCACCTGGACAGGATCTAATCGGGGCCCTTAAGAAGCGAAGGGGCATCGCGGGCTGTGGCACGGACACGTGTATAAGTTATCACACATCTGCCGTCCGCCAGCGCCCATTTGTGGGGATTTTTGCGGTATTTCTCCCACTTTTTTCTGTAATGTTTTATTAGTTCTGAATCTTCCCTCAGCCGTTATATACTTTTGTAATATTTACTGGAAGCCCCCTGTATTCTCTGGAAATTGCAACAACGCCCTTGCCAGGTCACGTGCATAGTGCGCGTGACCTTGGCATTTTTGCGGGGATAGCCTCGTCATTTTTGATATTAATATTCAGTCTGCTAGATTTTTATTTAGTTATTTAGTTTCTGAACTATTTGCGCAGAGACCCCCGCATTTCCTGATAATTACATAAATGTCCCTGCGAATGTGAATCTTCATTTTGCTTCTTGTATTTATTTCATGCATCTATAAGACTCCAAAAATTCTCAAAAAATAGAGTTAAGCTCCTGTTGCATTGTAGATTCACGACCTATTTTTATTTTGCATTTTTTATTGCATTTTCACATTTTTAAAAAATCAAAAATACTCATTTTCAGCACTGTTTGTATTATAAAATACCAAAAAAATATAAAAACACTCCAGAAAAATCCCAAAAAAATATATTTTGTTCCTTTTAGTGTGTTTTAATTCTAGACCAAAAATCATTAAAAATTATAAAACCAAACTCCTAAAAATCACAAAACACTAAAAACTTCATAAAAATTTATAAAATTCATAAAAAATCGAAAAATCGTGTTTTCTCTTCCTGAATTTTCTTTGTTTTGTTACCTTTCATTTAAAATTAGTTTGGGCAACTTTTGATACTGTTTGCTATTTTTCATTCCCATTTAAGTTTCAGCATTGCATTTTATTCCCTGTTTTCTTTATTTTGACAATTAAAAATACCAAAAACATTCTAAAAATTACCCAAAAATCACAAAAATAGTAAAAAAGTATAAAAAGATCAAAAAGACTTCATTTGCTAATTTTTGGATATTTTTATTCATTTTTATAAATATCTCTTTCCCCCTTTTATTACATTACTTTTATATTCCAATATTGAAAAAGAAAATATAAAAAAATATATAAATTATAAAAAGAAAATAAAAAAATCAGTAAATTAAAAATCAAAATACAAAAATATAAAATTAAAAATTAAATAAAAAATATAAAATTAAAAACCCACAAAAAATAGCATAGTAGACAACTGATCACTTTCACACATATTTTGAGCATCTTTTTTGCCCCGTTCTACCTGTCTGCTCCCTGTGTTCGACCTCTACAATACTTGCACCTATACACATCTTGTTGTAGAGTTATAATAAATTTTAACTCCACACATTTACTTTCACTGCTTGATATATTTGTCGTGGGTTAATTGTTGTTTGAATCGGGATTTTCGAGCGGTCACCGCATCGACTGCGGTTTCACCTTGTGAAACCGTACGATCCTCGATCATCTCTGTTCAACAATGGCGCCGTTGCCGGGGAGCAACAGCGCTTAGTTCTGGTCTTGTTTGTGTTTGCGATTAATTGTCTATTTCGCGGTTTTTATTTTTTCGCTATTTTATTTTCTCTATTCTTGATATATCTCTTGATCGGTCTAACCTTCTCTTTTGTTGACTTTGTGCGAGGAACCGCGGATCGAGGGAGGCGCTCCACCCTAGGCGCCTACGCACCCACGTGAAGCCGGCATCTGCCAGCCAAGCACCGAGGAGACGAGGAGGAAATTTTGAAGACCGAGCTCTACTTGAGTTGTAGAATTTATTTCCTGCATTTATTTTTGTAATTTTTGTGAGAGAAAGACTATTTATTGCAATAATACAGGTACCCCCGGACTTGGACTCTTGAGCCTAATTTCCAAGTGATTGTTCACTTGGGGGCTCGCCACGGTTTTTGTCGGCTTTTCTCGCATTCTTTTTATTTTGTTTTGTTTTTCGATTTTTATTTATTTTGTGTGATTGAGCCCTTAGCTTTTAGGATTGCTTGCGATAGACTAAGGCCAAACACCTAATACCTTTGCATGCACCTATAGTCTCGTTTGGACTTAGTCAAATTTCAAACAGTTGATCATCACCTTCAATCCATCGTGTCGCGAGCTCTCCCCGTAAAGCGCTTTCTCCTAAACTCAAGTGTGTTGAGCAGAGGAGGGGTGAGCCTAGATCGGATTCTAGGGTTGAGGATTGGTGGTCAACTTGTGGTTCTTACCGCTAATAGCAATTTCTGAAACTTAGGGCGATTTCATCGGCTTTTAAATTTCCATATAGATAGGTTTCAATTCTGCAGAGCATCTTTTCATGTAGAGTGCTGGAGGCAAGGTTAGCATTTATGCTTTAGCATTCATCATCGTTTTTGCCGCTTGCATTGCTTTTCTGACTCTCCCTCTGATTTTGATCACCTAGGTGCTAAGTGAAATTGACTCCTCGTTAGGCTCGTGCATATCTAACTAAAAATCTAAAAAAAGTGACAACCAATAAAATTGGGACTGTTAATATTACTCGACCCTAAAATCCATCAAAAAGAAAATATTGTCTTGGGACGAGTAATCCCCTCATTGTCTTCGCTTCTACTTGCTCGCGCACAAACTAAGGATTAGTGCCCAAATCCCATATTCAGCCCCCTAAGTGTTTGCGCAATATTTTGACTTCTCACCTAACTCTAAAACTGACCAGATAAAAAGACCGCTCTTTGCGGTCTCTACCGAGTTGAGTAGGTGAATTGAGGGTTTGATTGTTTCATTTTTTGTTTGTGATTGTTTTGTGTATTCTAGATCGTCTCTGCGCACTTGCACCTTTCTTCACGCTTCTCTTGACTTGATCTTCGTGCTCTCCCAATCATTTTTCCTTTTGTTTCGAGATGGCCGATTGGGGTATATTTTGTCCGGACTTTGCGGACTCCTCGCTCACTCCAGCCGGTCCACCTCATTTTTTCCAGGAGGACTTTGCTCCTGATTTTTGTACATATCCGACCAACCCACTATTTCAGGATTCGGATTTTGACCTTCACCAGTCATTTCCACCACCATCACCTACACATTTCGACAACCCGCTCTTCCTTGAGTATCCCGATCCGGAATGTGATTTTTGTCCACACCCATCGCCCACATTCGACACTCCCGATCCTGATATTTTGGAGTCACCTTTCATGATATCAACACTTGAGACCTTGAATCAGATGATGGAGCATATGAATTCGAGGATTACCGACCTTACTAGTTTAAATAAGAACCAAAATGCCGCTCCAGTCTTTGAGGATATGGAATCATTTGAGGATTATCATGAGAGCTTGCAATCGCCCAAAATACATAAAAATGAGAAAAATTTAAAAAGACAAAAAGAGTTCGGGAGACACATGATCGAGCCAGACTGTGAGGAGAGGTACCACTTGCCAGATCCTTTGACCACACAGCCTCTCACACCTTGTCCCACCTTTGACCCCGAGGGTGCCGCTGTATAGACTGCTCTTGGCATGTCTCGTGTATATGCTGATTCCGACCTTCTCCCTTGTATGGAGGAGGTCCAAAAATTCAAAAAAATGCTGACGGAACCTGAAGTGGTGGCCACCATTCATGAGATTATCCGTGCCCCACTTCAGCAGGCCATGACAGATTTATCTGCTCCTCTTCCCAAGAAGAGAAAGCGGAGGAGCAGATCTGAGCGTCATATCTTGACCATGGCCACTGCCCACACCATCACACACTGTCCCATTCCTCGGAAGAGGAACACTGCCACACCTTTCATTAGATGCACCATCTCTGACCACACATGTGATCACACTCTCCTAGACGGCGGTGCTTCGATTAGCATTATACCCTTCTCGCTGGTACAGTCTCTTCACTTATGGCCTCTCAAGAAGACCAGGATGATCGTACAGTTTGCTGATGGATCCATCAAGAGGATGAAGGGTATCCTTGAAAACGTCGTCATCTCGATTCAGGGCATGAGCTACCACATTGACTTTGTCGTTTTGCCCATGGAGACCTCCACTGGGGAGCACTCTCCAATCATCCTGGGAAAACCATTCCTCGCCTCTGCGAGGGTCGTTATTGATTACGGATCAGGAGAGATTCGCTTTCGCCCTGCTGATGAGAGCGAAGTTTCGATCACCGCACCCACTACAGACCAGAGTCCTGCACTTGAGGCGACTTCACCTATCTTGGCTGACCTCGAGGACCATGACCTAAACGATACTATCAGAGAATTTTGCTTTCTATTGGATTCCACTAAGACCCGAGAATTCCTCCCGGTTGAGGAAACCTCGGAAAGCATGGACCTCGACGTTCCTTCTTCTGGGACTTGGCGTTGTGTTGATGACATCCGCGGGATTTACACGATCGATACCATTGAGCGGAGGGCAGATGTAGAGACTAGACAAGACGGACATGTTTCTACTTCTTTCACCGATGGGTCCGCTCCTGTTCACGTAGATACTGATGAGCCAAAGGCCGAATTTGATTTAGTTGCTTTTCTTCGGGAATTCGGGCCTTTTGATGAGAAAGATGATCCGGTTGAGATTATAGAGGACGAACAGAGCTCGACTACTTCCACCGATGATTTTGTGCCTTTTGATTTTGACCTGGATGACACCTCGCAGGACGACTCCGAGTACACTACTTCTGATGATGATGAGTTCGTCCCATTCCACTTTGATATCAGCGAGACTCCCAAGGCCGGACCTAGCCGTACTTCTTCCACTCACTCGTCTGTGCCTCTTCACCCTAGGGCTACTGAGGACCATCACCCTGTCGACCCTGATCGGTTTCTATCATCTGAGGACCCCGATGTCGACCTGCACCACACTAGATCTATCCCTCAGTGGTCCCGCAAGAAGGTTCGCTTTCTACCTTCTTGACCCTCTGTACATCCATCTTGTTGTACATTCATGTTGTGTACCTCCGTCTCTCTTCCGTATTGCTCATCCACCTATTCTCGTGTTTGCCTAGCTTAGGACGTACTTTGTCCTAAGTATAGGGGGGTGGACGAGCCGTGTGTTCATTCATCGTTCCATCTGATCACTCCTGTTGTTGCCTATAATTAGGGCTTCTTTCAACCTAAGTATAGGGGGAGTGGTGTGTATATCCTCATGATCTCTCCATCTTCAGATCTCTTTTCCTCTTTTCTTCTTTTCTTCTTTTCCTTTTCTATATTCTTCATCTATCAAAAAGGTGCCGCCCTTGTAGACAGTTTTCCATACTTAAGACGTACTTTGTCCTAAGTATAGGGGGGCGTGCACCCTAAGTTTCTCTATTCTTTTCGATCCTCTCCATTGTCTCCTCTTCTTGTCTATACTTAGGGATATCTTACCCTAAGTATAGGGGGAGACAATCTGAGTACGATCTGTTCATTCCCACCCTTGACCCTCCCTGCTTTGTGCACAGTCTGCTATACTTAGGATTATTTGATCCTAAGTATAGGGGGACGGTCAACTTCTCTTTCGTTCATTCATCTCTGTATTCATTTATTCTTTAGATTTTCCTATACTCAGTACGAGTTATGTCTTCTTTTTCCTCTCTGATCTATGAGGACATAGCTCAAGCTAAGTATAGGGGGGTCGTATATACTGTGTATATACTTTAGCCATAACTCGTACTTTTGTATTTTCTTAATAATATGGCTAGAAAAATTCTTTAAAATCCATTAAAAAATCTTTAATAAAAAGATGTTTTATTCCTCAAATTCTTTTTGTATTTACTGATTAATAAATCAGGTGAAAATGTTTTTTACAAAATGTTTGAAAAATAGTTTGAAAATCCTTGTGAACATCTATTGAAAACTATTTTGAAAATATTTTGTTACATGTTTTCAACCTGTGTAAAAATACGTGGTTTGTAAAACTTCTTTTCTTTGTGTGAAATAAAATGTTTGAAAAATGATTTGCAAATGGTTTGAAAAATGGCTGCAAAAATGTTTTGAAAAATCTATCTATACTGTTTTGAAAGCCTTTGCAAAATGATTTTCAAATGTGTGTACATGTTTGCAAAAATATTTGTAAAAACTATTTTGGACTATAGTTTTCAAAAATTGTGTGAAAAGCTTGTGTTAAATAAGTTTGAGGAATACTAACATCACACCAAAATCCACTATGTATATATGTATAAAATTGACCACTTACCCTGTAAATTCTAAAATCCACTTCTTGTATATATAAGAAGCACTCCCGTGTACATATTTTCACCAAGTTTTTAGCCAAAACCTTTTTGTTTTAAAAAATCCCAAAAAACATTTGCAAAATTAAAATCCAAAAACATTTGAAAAACCTTTTTGAAAAAAATACAAAAAAATGCATATGCATCATCATCATCATCTTTTCAAAAATCCATAAAAAGTTCAAAATCCCTGAAAATTGCATCACAAAAATATTTTCTGCATAGCATTTGCATGGCATTCGCATTTTTCGGATTGAGTTTGATAGTTGAACAAGTCTAAGTAAAATCCGGAGATTGGAGCTTGATTGGACCTTAAAATCTACCTAATAACAGGAACCTTATAGGAATTGGGTTTGAGGTACTTCAGGTCTAGTTGACTTAATTCTTTGAGGATCACGAGACTTGGTTCAATGGATTCTTGACTGCCTAAGTAGAGTATTTCGGAGCACACGCACGATTCTTATTGATAATGACCTAACTTGGACACCTGCACCTTTCACATGGCTCAACTCAGTTGGAGTGGTGAGGGGATTGGATTTGCCGGTATGAGACGCACACAAATGGAAACATTTGTCCTCCTCTAGGGAGGGAAGTGCACCCCAACCCGTCCAGTGATAAGAAGTCTAAAGACAGGAGGCTGTGGGTTGCGATAAAGCTTCAAAAGAGGGATAGTCTACTGGCTCAAGAGGAAAAACTCCTTATGTAAATGCTGCTGTGAATAGTATTTCAAAAAAAAAGAAAAAAAAAGTTCAGGCATGTACAAAAATAAAAAGCCTGCAAAGTATGTGAATATGTTGTATAGAAAATAAGCAAGCTTGAGTTCCAAAGTCATATCATGTGAGCCTGCAGCAGGATGACTTGACTACACTGGTCTTGCATCCAAGGATAGGTAGCTACACTGGCTACCGTCCATTCTTCTCTTCACCCCCTCCTCTTGAGCTGGTTGCCACTTGAACTTAGAAGGGAATACCCCGCTCCTAGAGGATGGAGTTGCTGGATTGGGGGAATCATTGGGTTGTCGTACTGGAGAAGTCAGTCTCTTTGTCATTCTAGTTGGGAAGAGCCACCATCATTTACATTGTACGAGTCAGATTCATAGTCGTAAGGGTTTGCGTATGAATTGAGATGTTTCTGACCTGGCTATTGAGGAGACTTGGACAGAGTTTTGGGATTCTCAAGGACTGTTGGATTTCAAACACGGTTCTCACTAAGGTTCCGCTCGCACTAAAATCCAAAGGTCCTACTTAAGCTTCAAACTTTGATTTTGCGAAGACAAGTTTGATCATTAAATTTAGTCCATCTTTCTTCTTTTTCTTTTCTTTATTTTTCTTTTTCTGCACTTATTGCATAAGTGTTTGCTAGGGACTAGCAAAGGCAAGTATAGGGGGATGATGAATCCATGTTTCATCATCTTTATTCTATCATTTTGGCCTTAAAAACCCTAGTAAATGCGTGTAAATAGGCTTAATTCATGCATTTTAGCATTCACGTATATGTGTGTAAATATTGTATAAAATGCGGTTTTTAAAGCCAAAATAATAGAATAAAGAAAAGAAAAGAAAAAGAATAAAATATTGTAAATATTTTATGACCCGAATTCCCGAGACCTAGGCATCTCGATGACTAGGTCGACAAGGAATAAAGTAGGGGGAGATAAGGGCCAAAAATACCAATAACATTCCTTTTATTTTATTCATTCTTTATTCATTTTAGGACCTATTTTTGGTTCCACTTTTTATACATCAAATAAAGAAACTTTGTACATGAAAGTTGTAGATAATTTTATAAAGAAAAATACAAAATTGATTTCACAGAAAATAATGTACAGATAAAAAGTTATGGTCTGAATAAAAATCCAGAATGCCAACTTCCCAGACCCGTATCTCACAAATAAAAACTCCAAATGCAGCATACTCACCTTTAATTGTATATAGAAGAAAATAAGCTATTTAATGGTGGCGGTTTCGCATTTGGCGGAGCTACGGTTTGAAAGTTGAGTTTTGGACCCTCATTGTATACTTGTACATATTAAAATATTTAATTTATTATTTACTCATTATTTTTATATTTTTATATTTTTATAATATTGTAAATATTACTTATAATAACTATGTGTATTGAAATCAGAATACAAATGCAAAGAAAAATAAAAACAAAAATACTTGTATACATTCAATACATAGATACATTACTTATACACATACCTATACATTATACATTTATATTTTATTTAATATACAAAACACTTCATAAAAATGAAATAAAAATAAATTTGTGTAGATAAAAGTATTTTATAATTTTATAAAATCATAAATAAAAAATAATAATATTAAAAATACCTAAATAAAAATAGAATACTTAAATACATAGATATAGATACCTATAAGGGTACAAATGCAAACTTGTAAAAATATAACTCATAAAAATAAATAAAAATCACTATAAAATAATTTATAAAAAAATAAACATTTTTTATTTTATAATTAAAAATCAATGAAATCATTTCCTATTTTTAATTGAATTTAGAAACCTTTTTTCCAAGGTTTTTTCTGGTTGGTCCACGTGGACCAACCAGATCTCTCCCTTGGTTGACCTCGGTCAACTCTCTGACCGAGGTCTGGAGCCTGTCAGAATGGGTTTTGTCCCATCTTCATTGATTTTTCCCGGCCTCATCTTTCACCGTTTGAGGTCGATGTCTTCACGAGAAATGTAGACCTACTATTGATCTTGCACGCCCATTGATTTTCTTGGAGATTGGACCTCTGTCGCGCCTTGTGCACCTCGTGCAAGGAGCCCTCTCAGCCAACTTTTCAAATAACCTCCAAACCCCTCCATTCCACTTTGACCCTCTTTTGACCTTGGTTTTGGCTTCTTCTCGCGGTGTTCAGGACCGGAGGGGTGACAGACCTCCTCCAGCACGCGCGCGGGGCTCAGCCAAGGCGAGGAGCGGCTCCAAAACTCCCATCTCCGGCGTCGCCGTCGAGGTTCTTCCTTGGGCTTCCCAGCCTTCGAGGTTGTGTTTTTCTCATCTTTTTCTTCGTAATTAGCTAGCTGATAATTTAGGATTTCGTTTCATCTATTTAGTTCGCGGTTTAAGCGAGTTGTCAGCCTAGATTACTCATCAAACACTTCGCCGGAGCTCTCGAGCTCCGGCCCCCATTTTTACCATTCACGCCACCATCACCCCCTACACCCGCCGTCCATTTTTGTTGGTCCTAGGAACCATCTCTCGCCGTTGCTATTGTTCTTGCAGGTCCAGGGCCAAGAGACCCCTTACGGGGTCGAGTTTTGCTAGCGCCGAGCTTCTGGGAGCAGCTCCAGCCCACGCACGCCGCGGCGACGCTACGGCTGTCCCCCAGCCATTTTGTAGCCGTCGATCTCTCGAGGAACCTCCCAGAAGAATTTTTTTGTGCTGTTTCAAGCAAGCAGGGCCGTCGGAGGGCGAATTTGCGTCAAGTCAAACTCGCCAGCGGCGGGTTTTGTTGCCGTTCTTCCGCGGTCAGCAGCAGCCGTCGATCTTGGCTGGTTCTTTGTGGCATACAGCCACCGTCAGATGTCACGTTCCTTCAGCCGTTGATCACCTGGACAGGATCTAATCAGGGCCCTTAAGAAGCGAAGGGGCATCGCGGGCTGTGGCACGGACACGTGTATAAGTTATCACACATCTGCCGTCCGCCAGCGCCTATTTGTGGGGATTTTTGCGGTATTTCTCCCACTTTTTTCTGTAATGTTTTATTAGTTCTGAATCTTCCCTCAGCCGTTATATACTTTTGTAATATTTACTGGAAGCCCCCTGTACTCTCTGGAAATTGCAACAACGCCCTTGCCAGGTCACGTGCATAGTGCGCGTGACCTTGGCATTTTTGCGGGGATAGCCTCGTCATTTTTTATATTAATATTTAGTCTGCTAGATTTTTATTTAGTTATTTAGTTTCTGAACTATTTGCGCAGAGACCCCCGCATTTCCTAATAATTACATAAATGTCCCTGCGAATGTGAATCTTCTTTTTGCTTCTTGTATTTATTTTATGCATCTATAAAACTCCAAAAATTCTCAAAAAATAGAGTTAAGCTCCTGTTGCATTGTAGATTCACGGCCTATTTTTATTTTGCATTTTTTTATTGCATTTTCACATTTTTAAAAAATCAAAAATACTCATTTTCAGCACTGTTTGTATTATAAAATACCAAAAAATATAAAAACACTCCAGAAAAATCCCAAAAAAAATATATTTTGTTCCTTTTAGTGTGTTTTAATTCTAGATCAAAAATCATTAAAAATTATAAAACCAAACTCCTAAAAATCACAAAACACTAAAAACCTTCATAAAAATTTATAAAATTCATAAAAAATCCAAAAATCGTGTTTTCTCTTCCTGAATTTTCTTTGTTTTGTTACCTTTCATTTAAAATTAGTTTCGGCAACTTTTGATACTGTTTGCTATTTTTCATTCCCATTTAAGTTTCTGCATTGCATTTTATTCCCTGTTTTCTTTATTTTGACAATTAAAAATACCAAAAACATTCTAAAAATTACCCAAAAATAAAAAAAAGTAAAAAAGTATAAAAAGACCAAAAAGACTTCATTTGCTAATTTTTGGATATTTTTATCCATTTTTATAAATATCTCTTTCCCCCTTTTATTACATTACTTTTATATTCCAATATTGAAAAAGAAAATATAAAAAAATATATAAAATATAAAAAGAAAATAAAAAATCTGTAAATTAAAAATCAAAATACAAAAATATAAAATTAAAAATTAAATAAAAAATATAAAATTAAAAACCCACAAAAAAATAGCATAGTAGACAACTGATCACTTTCACACACATTTTGAGCATCTTTTTTGCCCCGTTCTACCTGTCTGCTCCCTGTGTTCGACCTCTACAATACTTGCACCTATACACATCTTGTTGTAGAGTTATAATAAATTTTAACTCCGCACATTTACTTTCACTGCTTGATATATTTGTCGTGGGTTAATTGTTGTTTGAATCGGGATTTTCGAGCGGTCACCGCATCGACTGCGGTTTCACCTTGTGAAACCGTACGATCCTCGATCATCTCTGTTCAACAGATTTCAAGAGAAAGGGAAAGAGCACATGTTGTTGCCTATACTTAGGGATCTTTTACCCTAAGTATATGAGGAGTAATGTCGTTCTTTTCTTATTGATATTTTCGTCCTAGTTTCTTCTATTCCATCCCTTTTCTCTCAATTACTGATATTCTTTTTCTATACTTAGGGATATTTTACCTTATGTATAGGGGGACAAGCCGAGTCGTTGATTTTGTGTACATTCTTTTCCTCGATTTTCCCTGTTTGTACAATCTTCTATACTAATGAGGATTTGATCCTAAGTACAGGGGGAATCACCGACTTATATTCATTTCATTTGTTGTTTTTTGATTCGCTGTAGTATATGATTCTTTTCACTTTTCTATACTTAGCATAAGTTTTATCTTCCTTTGTCGCTTCTTGATCACAATGAGGACATAGTTCGAGCTAAGTATAAGGAGGTGTCGTATAAATTGTATATATACTTTAGCCATAAATCGTAGTTTTGTTTGTTTAATAATATGACTAATAAAATTAGATAAAATAATTTTGTAAAAATAATTTGTAAACTATTTGTAAAAATGATTTGTAAACTATTTTGTAACAAAATTGTAAAACATTTTGTCAAGTTTTTGTAAATTTATTTATAAAACCATTTGTAAATTTGTAAAAATATTTTGTAAATTATTTGTATAAGAATTGTTTTAAATTTTTGTAAAATTATTTTATTTGTAAAATATTTATAAATTATTTTGTATCAAAATCATTTATATTGCACAAATGTTTGTAAAATGTGTGAAAATAAAAATGTCTTTAAAAACTTCTTTGTAAAATTATTTGTACAATATCTGTAAAATACTTTTGAAAAGAATTTGTAAAATAGTTTGTAAAAAGATTTTCTAAATTATTTGTAAAGTATTTTGTAAATGTTTTAAAATTTTGTAAAATGATTTGTAAATTTTTTGTAAATTATTTTGTCATGTTGTATATAAATTATGGGATGTATATACTTGTTGTAAAATTCATGTGTGTATACAGACCTTAATTATTTCTAACTTATGTACTTAAAAAAATTTAATCTTTGTATATAAAAACATTGTATAAAAATCGTATTTAAGTCTTTTAAATAAAATCCTCTTGTAAATTTGTTTATAAAACTTGAAAATTCAATTGTGTTTATGAATAAAATCTTGTATAAAACTTGTACAATCTTTGTATTAATTTTTGTATAAAAGTGTTTGTAAAATTTATATATAATTCTTGTACATTCTTGTAAATACTTCTAAGTTACTAGCTCTATTAAAATCTCGACGATGCGTACGTTGCCGAACCACTGAAGCTTCATGTGGATGATGCCCTCTGAGACATGAAGGGGAACTATGCTGATGAGGATGGGGCGTGTGGGAACGACATTCGACAGTGCCTCTGTCGGGTCGTGGCTGATGTAGGCGGGGCGCGTGCGTAGGAGAGGAGGGGAGGGGGGAGGTGGGAGGAGGCGGAGAGTGCTCTCTGCCAAGGACAATTTCGTCAAGTAAAATCATGGATTGAGCCTCTGATTAACGGCGTTGGGGACTGAAACGTTAAGTTAAACTTTGATCCTTTATTTGTTACAAAGTAAGATCAATCTCTAATTTGGAAATCCATGTAAAGAAGAGTCCATTTTTTGTAATTTACCCAAAAAAATTGGTTAAACTTGTTTGACCACGTATATTGTTTTCTTTCGCTTTGGTCCACAAAAAACATGTGATCAAGAGCTTCTTTACATGTTGACCATTATACCTTCATGACTCATAGGACTACAATCATTTGTTCGGAAATTAACTTGTTATAAAACAATCTTCCTTCATTGTGGATTGGATCCTACACAAATCACTTTCAATGACTTCCTTAAATTGACCTCTACTTTTGGTGTTACATTGACACTTGGAAACTTCTTTCAATGAAAGGATCGACTTGGTATTCAATCCGGAAAGTTCGATGGCGAGAAGTATATCAAAATTAACATCCCAATTTCTTGGGAAAGAATTATCTCTCATGAATATCAAATTCGCAGGGTACAATTAGGATTAGGGATGCAAATGGACAGATACAGATACGAATATATGTATTACTGTATCATTATCCGTTTATGAATATGGATATGGATGTGGATGCGGATGCAGAAATTGATGGATATTAAAACTATCTTACCATATCCTTAAAAACGGATACAGATGTAAAACGGATAATAATCGCATATGAGTAATGTTAGAAATACTCTATAAAATCAACTTGAATATATACACATTGGATGGGAAACACATCATATAAATTTAGTAAGCATTTATATCTTAAAAATTACACAAATATGGTAAAAGAAGGTATAGAATTATATTATATCGGATTAAAAATAAATCTATAACTATATTTATATACGAAAATGAATATACGGATACGGATATAGATGTTTGCGGATATAAAAATGATATCCATATCCATTTTGAAACAAATGCAGATTCGGATGTCAAAATTTGTATAAAACGGATAAAGTGACAGATCGGATACGGATATATCCGTAACCATTTGCATCCCTAATTAGGATGCAATTTGCCAACTTCTTAGAACTTTGGCTAATTAGCGAGTATTCTTAATCCTTTTTCTTGGCGGATTTTTCTTTCTTTCCTAAGAATGCAGAACACAGGTCGATGGAAGTGCCTCAAGTCAACCAATCGCTCCCTATGTCGTGTTGAACTCTCATTGGCGAGGCTCTTATGCCTTTAGATTGTATCTCTATTTGCTAAATATGTAGAACATATATCCAATGTTTGTTTAAAGGTATTTCGAACTTTTGAAACAATAGACTTAAGCCCACTTGCTCTTGATACATATGTCACATGATCTCATTATTATAGCTTCTCATTACAACAAAATCGAACTATAGCGACTTTTTTTTCAAAATCAGTCACTAAATCTACCGTTGCTAAATATAAACTTCATGATATTAATCATTGCAAAAAATTGTAGTTGAATTAGCAACGAGTATCATATTAATCGCTATATCATTAGTGATTGCCCATATTAGCGATAATTATCTATTGCTATTTTTCAAATTTTTTATTAATCGTCACTAAATTCTGAACTAAAAAATAGCGATGATTAATTCTGGACTAAATCGTTATATCACTTGAATGATATAGTATATGGATATATTGATAAAAATCGATGTAAGAAATTTTCAAAAAAATGAACAAACTCTGTTTTTGATAAAATTAGAATGACATATTAGAGGGATATAGTGATGAATACACATGGCATTATTTTTTAAAAATAAAAAATTTAAAAAATTTACGGAAAAATGGGATGGAAGCAGCTCGTTGGCTGCCTCTAGAGAGCAGTCCCATTTCCCCATGTATGTATGTGTGTGTATGCAGGGTACAATTAATTAGGTGAAAGCTTCGGCAGCAAGAAGATTATTCTAACCAAATAGATGGTGTCCGGCCAGAAGATAATTTTTTGAGTTGATATTTTAGTTGTTCTGAAATTTAACTTATTATAAATCACGCAACATGGTAATGTAATTTTGTTACTAACTATATGACACAAATACACTGCAAAATAAATTCCCTGTGGGTGCAAAATGTCTAGCTTCTAACAAAAGAATTTCCTTTACAGCAAGCTGAACAATCATTGAGGCAATTTTTTTTGTTTTAATAAAATTTGAATTTAGATTGAACTAGTTAAAAATACGCAGCATAAGTACTTTTATCTAAAATGATATTATTAACCAATAAATAAAGAAAGATATAATAGAATTGAATAAGAAATTGTACAAATATTTCAAAATATGTTGATAAAAGTAATGTAATCAAAGAATTGTAACAAAAATATGTTTGGTGATATTATTTTGCCAAAAGAAAACTTATTGTTTGTTGTGTCTAAGGGTGTTTTGTAACTAAAATATCTGTTACTTGTAATTATGATTGGAAGAATTGTAACTGCGGGATTTGAAGAAGAGTTTCCGTTCCATAGGAAAAAATACCAAATCAGTTACATAAATACATGATGCTCAAAGTTGAGTTTCTAGAATGTCGTCCTCTTCAAAAGCATTGGCAAGCACAACTTAATGCATAACATAAATAAATAAATTGCAAGTAAAAAACCAACAATATTCATTTTCTATTCGTATATTTCTTGCTGAAATCAAGAAGAATTCTATAGTACATATCATGCGAATCTATAGTTATTGGTGAGAACAGTAGGCACGTTTGTTTATACTCATAAAGGAGAAGAGTTTAATCAGAATAGTCTTGAGAGATCAGTACAAATGATAGAATATCACTGGTCAGGCTCAGCCAAACCCATTTGAATCAAGTCTGGCAGTCTTATGTTGCTAACAACTTGTGAAAACAGATGGGTTTTGGGCAAAGATATAAAACACATCTAAAAAATAGTGATGTTCTTATATTTTGTGAGCCTTAGGCAAAAGAAAAAAAAGGACCCTTCTAAATAATTACGGTGAACAATGTACCCTTATATAATTCCATTAAATAATTCCGGTGAACAATGTGCCCTTAAAATGGGCAATTAGCATTGAGTTGTTCACTGACCATTCGATTCTATAAGGGTCTATTTTTCAACGAGTTGTTTCATCAAAAAATTCTACTCTACATGAACTCATTTTTTAGTGAGTTGTTTCATATCAATTACATAAGGGTCCATTTTTGGTGAGTTGTTTTACTGAAGTTTGATTCTACAATACCCCATTAAGACAGATACCATTTTTTTCTAAACTAAAGGCTGAATACATGTAAAAATAGGCCCTTAAAATTAATATGCTCCAAACCATTACACCCAGAAACGACCTTCAGGATGCCCTGCACAAAACAACTAACTTGATGGCAAACATGGTGGATTAAACTTTTACAAGATGATTGATCCACAAGTATATAAAACATATAGATATCCAAATATGTACTGCAGTTTGCAAACAAAAAACGCTATCCCCTATACCATTCTGTTCGAGATGCATTTGGTGACAATCATTTTATAAATAATGTCATGATTCAATCCGTGAGAACGGATTTTATTAGATAGGTCTGCAATAAATAAATACACAGCCGAAAGACGAGAATTTAAAAGGAAAATTACAGTGGACGTGGATTTCAAGATGCTTCTCAAGGTACCCATCAGCAGTCATCGCTAGCGCTTGAAGAATCTCATGCGATCAGGTTGTCTTATATCCTCGAACCCGTCTATGTTTTCCCTGATCAAAAATAAATTTGCAAATACATGTGACATGAGAGAAAGGAGAATCAATTTCCGTACAATATATGTATCAAGCATATTTTTCCATTATATAAAAGATGTTCGAACACTACATGAAATTTGGCATATGACAATGAAGAATTTAAATATTTTAACATATCTTCCAATATTAAATGCATAATAATGATTATTATTCGTTGCAAAATTAATTTCTGTTCTTCTAATTGCAATGAATATTGTTCGTTGCAAAATTCGTGGCAAAGTTGCATCGCGCCCCACTTTACCAATGCACACGGTACTAAAATTTCACTCCAATGATATGAAGGTCACATGCTCGTATGTGATGCGTACTGTTTAAGAGCATCTTCTAAAGTCAGAAAACGAGATTAAAGGAGAAGGAAGGCACTCTAACGTGAATGGAGAAGAATAGCATGCGAGAAAATTGAATGTGTTTGCAATCCAGGTGTACAGATTTCTCTGTCCGATATGAGTTAAAAAATCACAAACATGATTGAAACTACAAATTTCAGGAACTGAGACATGCTAATACAAATTAGTACCGACCATAAATTTGTCTCGAACATCCTAACCAAACCGATTCCAACATAGATTTGGTCAACACAATGGACAATATAAGATAAGGCTAAACCACTCTAGTTGCTTTAGTAAGGTCTCTATATCACTATGTTTCTGACAATTCCTTCGGAAAAAGCTTAGCATAATATTTTCTTTCTCTACTGCACGCATATAATGGGGAACTAGAAGATGAATATCTGATATTGGAATGCACAGATAATGACGCATAGATGTCTTTACCATGTGGAGAAGATATTGGAAACAGTCAAGTTCGAACATCAAAAATAGAAATTTAAAATGTGGTCAATATAAGTATCTCTTATAATCCAGAGATGGTTTACTGTAAAAATAAATTAAACTCAGTCGAATGCAATATGCACAAAGAAGAATACATACATCCTAGCTCTAAAATCTCGTTTTCCCCTCGAGTACAGTATCTCATATATCTCATGTGAGAATTTCTTCTCTCAGTTAAAAACTATTTGAGTAAAAAAACCTCAACTATGTATCGATTTTTATTGAGGACTTCATTTTTCAAATGTGATAAAGGACCTGGTTATTTTCTTTTCTAAAATACATGCTTCCATAAGTTTCTGTGATCCTTTTTTAGAGAAATTTCTATGACCCTTTTATGTGGAGATTTAAACCTGAACTTGCAAGTTTAGACCTATTTTTGTTGCATTTGAAAAATAAGATATATTGAGTATTGATGTATAGGCGAGTCACTTATTTGTAATTTACTCTAAATGATTTGTCATTTGAGAGTAGATTTATAGGCTGGTGTCAACAAATGTGTGATTGTGCTCCGTCATTAGTGACTGATTTAGAGCTTCTAGTCCTAATGCAAAATTTTATATGCTCAATATAATTGGATTTTGATTAATACATGGTCGTATACTCGAACTTGAGAATTAAAAAAAACACAGGATAAATATTATAAAAAAACATTTTTTTGATTTCTTTCATCTCAAATTATATTTTTAGGTAAGATAATGATCTATTTTTCAATCATTTAATCGTAAAGAAAAAAGTTCAATTTTGTTACATGCAAAAAAATAAAGTTAAAAAACGAGTTAGGGAATGGGATTCTGACCCGTAAGTGAATACATTTAAATAGGATTTTTACACCATGAGTGCCAAATTCTTGTCCAATTGCATCATAGCCAATATACTCAAATGTATTATGTTCTAAGAAATAGATCATGTTATAAGGAAAAGAAAGACGAATAAAAATGGCTTAAGCAATTAACTTAAAAAAGGAAGAAAGTAAAAGAAAGAGATTCCATTTACTTGTAGGTTCCCATAGAAATTGAACATGTTGGAACTCCCACGCAGCATCATTTTTGCTTCTGTTGTACCATTCCTCGAACTCATCATCCATTCTGTAGCAATAGATAGCACGGAGCTTTTTGCAATCTGCTAACCCACTAGGAAGCCTTTTTAACCCATAACAATAGTACAAAACGAGAATTTCCAAAGATGGCATTGATCCTTCTTCCACTTCCCATGAATTAATCTCACAATCAGACACTGATAATCTTTGCAGATTCGGAAATCCAGTTCTATTGGCTACTATATCTCCTATGTAAAATTCATATAAATGAAGGAATTTTAACGAAGGCAAATTTTGCAAAGCTTTCCAAATTCGAGCATCCGAACGCATTGTTACTCGTTCCCACACCGTGCGGATGATGAGCTTGCCACTAAAGGATAAGTCTTGGAGATTGGTCATATGATGAACGGAATATAACATAAACTTCACTTTCAATGGTAAAAGTACTTGCAGTGTTTGCAGCTTAATAAGATAGGAAACATCAATTCCGTTCAATACGAATTCCCCATATATATGTTTAAGTGTCTCGATCTTCAATACATTATATGGTATTTTTATACTTCTCCGATATGTCCGACAATCAAGAGTTTCCAGGTATGATAATCTACTTATAGAACGTGGAAGTGACTTGCATTTTGTCTTCCTAATGCTTAGATATCTTAATAGGACCATGTCTCCCACTTCCTTGGGTAATTTATCAATGCACGAGCTCTCAAGATCAAGCACCCTAAGTAAGTAGAATTTTTCAAAAGCTATTGGCTCCTTTCTGAAGCTCAATAATGTTCTCAATGATAGACTTATACCTTCAAAGTTATTAGAGGAAAATTTAGCTTGCAGGGAAAGTCGATGCATCACTTCATTTCTACTGCCAGTCATTTCAGAATTCATGAAATTGGCCTTCTTTGCCTCATTTATACTTAGCTCTCGTATGACATCATGAATGCGACAATATTCACGATATGCAATATAGTCATAACTTCTGTCAGTACTATTATCAGCTATAAATTCTTCATGAACCATTACTAAGCACATTTGCTTCAAATTGTCAAGATACGTCCTTGCGATATCTTCCGCATTCTCTTCACCATTGGAGTCTGTCTTGGCAACAAAGCCTTCTGCAACCCACAATCTTATCAACTTTTCTATACCGATCTTATGATCCTCTGGAAAAGCACTCAGATAAAGAAAACACATTTTCAAATGATGGGGCAGATCCATATAACTCAATTTCAATATATCCAAACAATTCTTTCCCGCTTCCATTTGCAACCACTTCCTATTGCCAAGTACCTTTCGCCATGCGGAATGCGTCTTCTCCTTCCCAGCGAGCAGACCTCCTAACACTGTAAGTGCCAATGGTGAACCTCCACATCCACGAACAAGTTCCTCGGCCAGTTCCTTTAGTTGACCCGTGCACTCTCCTTCTGCGTCTTCGAAAACCAAATGAGTGAATAAGTTCCAACTCTGCACATTATTTAGACCTTCCATATGATGAAGTGGGAAGTGCAAAGCAGGATGTTCTGCTACTATCTCATTCCGAGTAGTGATTATGATCCTGCTTCCGTTCTTCCTGTCTGGGAGATGCTCTTTTACCAGATCCCATACATCTGTTTCCCACATGTCATCCATAACAATAAGATACCTCTCGTCCTTCAGATTTGTTTTGAGAAGTTCGCTAAGTTCTTCTGTTCTCATGCTTTCTGAACTTGGAGGATTTGGTATCACCTGCTTTGCGATTTCATTGAGCAGCTTGTGAATGGAGTGATTTTGGATGTAATTCTTAGAGAGATCCACCCAAGCGAGCTTCGGAAATTCGCTCCTACTGATGCTCCTGAAGACCTGCCGAGCAAGAGTGGTTTTACCAATGCCTCCCATTCCCACAATGCCAATCACGTAACGCCTGCTCTCCTCTGCTTGCAATCGTTCCATCACTTTGTTTTTGTCATTCTCGAGCCCAAACACATCTTCCTCATCCTGGAAGAGAGGCCTCCTCCTCATCTCATGTATATGATTCTCACTGCTGCTCTTCATGTTAGAATTGACGCGGCTGAACCCATATCTATCCCTCCTCTGCCCTATCCCCACTACCTTCTCCTTCAACCTCTCTATATCGTTACCAATATCATAAAGTTCCTTCAATCGGAAAGCGTACCTCCACATAGTGGCCATGAAACCGAGGCCTTTTCTGGGTGCGAACTTGGCGGCTATGTCCTCGGCTTCATAGGCTGCATCGGTGATCTCTCTGATCCACTTCTTCGCCAACTCGTCTCCCGATGAACTCCGATGCTCGGCGTCCAGCAAGAAGCATTTCATCCACTCCAGCTCCTCGTGCAGCCACTCCATATCGTTGTGGACTCCTCGCAGAAGCTTTATCTCGCCCAACGCTACACGGAGCATCTGCACAGCGAAGCTCACTGCAACATCCGCCATCTCTATTGCTCTCCGGTGGTCTCCTCTCTGCACCTTGAGATCCTGACCAGAAGATTGCAGTTGCGGGTGTTTAGCTCCATGCGGGTTGACCAATAGGATGATTAGTGGGGATCCACTAATACTATTGAAGGTTAATATATCCCCTTTCATATCTCTCGTGTGGGATTTCAAATTTAACGGATGGAATTTCTTTGTATCGTTGCCGCAAAATGAGGGTACATTACATGATCATTTCTTAAATGGGCAAATGATGCATATTATGTGTATTAGAGTAATTATTTCTAAATGGATGGTTTATGCAACAAAGATTATCTATTAATGATATCAGAACGGGATTTGATGTCCTATTTTCTTTGGGATTTTAACGTCCAATTTACATTGTGATTGAAGCTGATTTGAGATTTGACGTCATGATTTCTTTGGGATTCAAAGTTGCGTTTGCTTATACGGGATTGTTTACATGGGTGAAAGTATTATGTAAACTTAGATAGAGTTAATGTTTAAATTATTGTCTATACTTTAATTCTTCGACCACGATACACCATAGTCATTAAAGATGTAATCCAATTATGGGTGAGTATTGTAAATATTGTATTGTGGTTTCATGCTTGTTTATTTGCGTGTTCGTTCCTATGCCTCGGTTTTGTTGTGCCCAATGCAAGGTTGTGGAAAAAGGTGGAGGTGATGTGTGAATCTTAGCGTGGAAAATGAGGCTGCAATGTGGCACCAGTGAGGCTGATGGAAATCCGAGGAGAAGATCTCCAGGATGCAAACAATCGAATATAGTCAGGGTAGGTGGGAAATTAACTTTGGTAATATTGGGTATCCTTGAAGTTTTTCTAGTCCCAACTTGGGCTGCAGAAATTTGCCCATACTGTGAGGGCTTATTTGCTATTTTTCCATAAATTGGGCAGCCCCATTCTAGGGACGGTAGTGCCCCATCCGAGTACCCATTCGTGCCCAGCCCTACATACATTCCAGAGGATGAACGATGCCCTTTCCTTCCATTCTAGCAAACGACAGCAGCAAGGGTTTCTACGGGAAACCCATCCTCCTTCACGCACACAAGTGAGAGAGATAGGTCGAGCGGGAGCGAGGGAGCAGCAACTCGGAGCTCCAAATAGCAGCAGTTCAGACTTGGTTTGGTCTTGGACAGTGGTAGCTTGGGCAAGCTCGAGAGGAGCATCGAGGAGGTCGTTGCGAACGACCTCAAGGAGCCGAGCTTTGTGTTTGGATCTCCATCCGGAAGCCTACGAGGAGAGTCACTTTATCCTTCTCAGATTTAAGCACAATATTGGTATTTTGGATACCTAAGGATAGTTAGTTACTAGTAGAAGAACTATCCATTGTGTGTGGCTTGTACCTCGATTTTGTGGGCAACAAAATCGGGAAGAACTTTAGCTCGCTTTGATCGTAGTGAAATCGTTGCCAGTCTTTCCCCGTGATTTTTCCCTTACTCACATTGAGTAAGGGTTTCTACGTAAAAATCCATGTCTCGTATGGTTGCTTGATTGTGCTTGCTTGTGATTGATTATCATTGTTGCCATTGAGTTCCCGTGTGGGGAACATATCTTGTGTTGTGTCATCTTTGTTGTAGGACAATTTTAGGGGGGATAATCCTGGTTGATTGTGTGCATAAATCCCCAACAAGTGGTATCAGAGCTCAGGTTTGAGCAAAAATGGGAAAAGATGATGAATGCACAAAGAGTAAGCTCACAAGCAAAAACTAGCAGATTTGGAAGGCCAAGATGGAAGATATCTTGTATTGCAAGGACCTCCACGATCCCGTGGAAGGAGAGAGCGCCAAGCTAGAGAATATGTCCGCAGGAGAGTGGACAAAGTTGAACCGAAAGGCCATTGGGACCATTCGGAAAGTGGCTTGACATGTCGGTTTTTCGTCACGTGGCCGAGGAGACGAATGTAAAGGAGTTATGGGACAAATTGTCCGAACTCTATGATCAGAAGACCGCAACCAACAAAGCTTTCTTGATTAGAAAGCTTGTGAATTTGAAGTACAAAGATGGATGCAAGGTGGCAGAGCATCTGAATGATTTCCAAAGCATCATCAACCAGTTGACTTCCATGGAATTGGTACTGGACGACGAGTTGCAGGCACTTCTCTTGTTGGATTCTTTGCCAGACAGTTGGGAGACTTTAGTTGTCACTGTGAGCAACTCTGCGAAGGACAGCAAGTTGACCATGGCTATGGACAAGGGCAGTCTCCTCAATGAGGAGATTAGACGTCGCTCTTCGGGAGAGGCATCTTCCTCTTCACATGTGTATGCAGTTGAGAGGAGAGAAAGATCCAGTAGCAGAGGGCAGTCACAGGAGAGGCAGAAATCCAAAGATAAGTCCAAGGGCATAGGAAAGTGTCACCATTGCCAGAAACCTGGTCACTGAAAGAGAAATTGTAGGGTTTGGAAGAGAGAGCAAGCTGAAGCCAAGAAGAAAGATCAGAAAAATGAAGATGGGAATTTAGATGCAGTTGTGGCAGATGAAAGTGCAGATGAGGTGATTCTCACCATCCAGGATCAGTGCTTACATGCAGGGAGCGATTTGGAGTGGGTCATTGACACGCCCGCCTCCTATCATGTGACTCCACACAAGGAGTTCTTCACCACCTACACTAGGGGTGATTATGGGAAAGTCTTGATGGGTAACGAAAGTTACTCTAAGATCATTGGCATGGGCACCATCTCGATCTAGACGGATGTTAGGTGCTCAATGACACTTCAGAATGTGAGGCATGTTCCTGATGTGCGGCTTAGCCTTATATCTGGCTCACAGCTAGATAGTAAAGGCTACCATCTGAAGTTCAACGACAACAAGTGCAAGATTAGCAAGGGTTCTCTCATTATGGTTAGAGGCAGAGTGTCACACACTCTACATGACTAGAGTGAAGGTCATGGATGGTAGTTTGCATGCTAGTGAGGCAGATAATTCAGATTTGTGGCACCGTCGACTTGGGCACATGAGCCAGAATGGCTTGCAGCTTCTGAGCAAGAGAGAGTTGATCCCCTACCACAATGACATCACTTTGTCTCCCTGTGATGCATGTGAGGTTGGGAAGAGCAGGAGTGCATCGTACAGAGTGAGATCCAAGGTGAAGGGAGACCTTCTACTGCTGGTTCATTCTGATGTTTGTGGTCCCATGGACACAACCTCTATGGGAGGCAACATGTATTTTGTCACCTTCATTGATGATGCATCTAGGAAGGTGTGGGTGTATGTGCTGAGATTGAAGGATCAAGTGTGATTGCTTCAAGAAATTCCATGCTATGGTTGAGCGCGAGACATGAAAATTGTTGAAGTGTCTACACACAGACAATGGGGGAGAGTACACCTCCCATAGCTTTCAGGGCTATTGTGCAGAGCACGACATCAGACATGAGAGGATAGAGCCAGGCACACCCCAGCACAATGGTCTAGCTGAGAGGACGAACAGGACCATTGTTGAGAGAGTTCGTTATATGCTAAAGACAACGAAGTTGCACAAGACTTTTTGGATTGAGGCGGTTCGTACCGCATGTTACTTGGTCAACCGATCTTCATCGGTTCCTTTGGGTTTTCAGATTCCAGAGCATGTTTGGATAGGAAAGGACCCCTCATATGCTCATTTGAGGGTGTTTGGATGCAAGGCTTATGCATTGGTACCCAAGGAGCAGCGGAAGAAGTTGGATGACAAGGCAGTGCCTTGTAATTTTCTTGGCTGTGGAGACCAGGAGTTTAAATACCGTCTTTGGGATCCAAGGAAGAAGATAGTCACTAGACACAGGAATGTGATTTTTTATGAGAATTAGATATTGGCTGAGGACACCACTGAGAGTGATGATGCAGATGAGTTTTCCATAGATGATGACAGTGATGAGGACGCAGATCCCTCTCCAGTACATGGTACAGGTGGAGAGGATGAGCAGCTAGAGCAGCATGAGCCAGATGCAGACCCTGTTGATGCAGGTCCATGGGACTTAGGGCAGGGGGAGCAGCCTCATCTACTTGCAGACGCAGCAGAGCCTCAAGTCAAGCGATCTGGGAGGACACGCCAACCATCATCCCATTACCCCACTTTCAGGTACGTGATTCTCATAGGTGCAGGTGAGCCATACACCTTTGAGGAGGCATAGATGCATAAGGACAAGGATCATTGGCGCAATGCAATGAATAAAGAGATGTTATCTCTCAAGAAAACAACACTTATGATCTTGTTGGGCTTCCTAAAGGGAAGAGAGCCTTGAAGAACAAATGGGTCTACAAGCTGAAATCAGATGACAACGGCAAGCAGGTGAAGTACAAGGTTAGATTGGTCGTGAAAGGGTTCCGCCAGAAGGAAGGAGTGGACTATGATGAGATCTTTTCCCTAGTGGTGAAGATTAACTCAGTGAGAATGGTGCTACAACTTGTTGCTAGCATGGACCTTGAGCTAGAGCAGATGGATGTGAAGACGACGTTTCTTCATGGTGATTTGAAAGAAGAGATCTACATGGAGCAACCACAAGGATTTCAAGAGATAGGGAAAGAACACATGGTCTGCAGGTTGAGAAAGAGTCTTTATGGCTTGAAGCAAGCCCTGAGACAGTGGTACTTGAAGTTTGATGCTTTCATGGGAAAGCATGGCTTCAAGAGGGCTACACCCGACCAATGTGTATTGATGAGCGGATCCTGTGACTAAGGTAGATAAATCAATGCGGTCGTTATGACCTCAGTCACTCGGGACTCAGAGTTCAACAAGAAAAATTATTCGGACCACCAAATAAGATAAAAACGTGAGAAAATCAACTAGTAGTCCTAGCTATGGGATTGACCTGGTATAGCTACCAGGTTCGAACTCGAAGAGCACGGGTTGGCCTTGCGGCCTACGAAGTAGTCAAAAACAAATAAAAATAAAACAAATTATTTTTGGTGGATTTTTAATATTTTTATATTTTTTTGGAATTTTTAATTATAAAGAAAACAACAAAACAAGGAGAATAAGCAACTTTCAACAATTATTTCACTACTGTAAAAAGCTCCAAAAAATCAAATGAAAATATTTTTATGATTTTTGTATTTTTTACTGTTTTTGGTGAATTTTTGATAATTTCTGATTTTTATAGAATTTTATAAAAATAAAAGAAGGCTGAAATGCAAGAACACTGTCCAGCCAGGCTTCTAAGACAAAATAAAATATAAAATGGTCTCAACAGAGCCTGGAGGTAATTTTCTTAGAAAATAGAAACAAGAAGGGAAATTCAGAAAAAAGAATTTTGATTTTTTTGAATTTTCTATGATTTATTGGAATTTTCATAAGTTTTTCAAGTTTTTTCAACTTTTATATTTTCTATAAGTCCAAAAATGACTAAAATTGGTCAGAAAAGCAAACAAATCAAAACACATAATATCTGAATTTTTTAGAATTTTTGAGAAGGTTTTAATATTTTTTGTGATTTTTATATCTGTATAGAGAGAAAAGAGAGGTTTTTGAATTTTTTTAAAAATAATAAAAGGGCTCCAAAAATTTCCCAAAAATTAGTGAAAATTCTACACAGTGGAAGGGGCCATGTGTCAAATTTTCACTTAATTTGGATATAATTTGATATTTTATTTAAAGCAAACAAAAGCCCATAGTCACAGGGATTTGTCCGCAATAAAACTATCTTCCGGGGGCCTAAAAGTAACAAACTCAGAAATATAGGGGGTCCTCGTGCAAAAACACCAGAATCTCACACGCCACGCACGTGTTCTAGGCACTGAGGGACCAATTTGCAATGAAAATAAGTTCCAAGGGCTTCTTAGCAATATGTGCTAAAAACCCAGGGAGCTAATTGCAATTAACCCAAGAAATTCGGCACATGTGAAATTAAATCACTCACAGGGGTATATGTGTAAATAACTAAAAGTATATTCCATTCATGAACAAACAAAAACTACATGCCCATACATGCAAATTCTCCTAGATATCACGTGTCGATGCACGTGTCCAACATTTACAGGGGTAGAAATGCAAATATAAGTAACGACAGGGTCCTAAGTGCAATTTTTACAAAAATAAAAGAACTAGATCCGATATTTACAGGAATGAACAATAAAACAAAATAGAAGGGGGCCTAAGTGATATTACCCCACTTATTTCTCAGACGGCAGATGGTGCGCCACATGGATGATCAACGGTGTAGAATCGTTGGCGCTAACCCTCGTAGGCTCGGACGGTCCAGATCAAACCTCCAACGAATCTGACGATGAGGGTTGCTCCTCAAATGAACGTCATGGATAACATCTAGAGCTAGAGGCTGGATGGACGGCTGGGAAGGCTCCTCGAAGAACAGGTGGCCGGCGAACTTCGCCGGCCCGACGCTCGCGCAGAGGACCTCCTCGGGGGCTGCTGATGATTGGAAAAGGGTCGTCGGAGCCTCCCGCGTATGAAGGACCCCTCCGATGGCGCCGAGCAGCTCCGAGGAGCCCAGGCGACAGCGACGGAGCTGAGCTCCTGTGTCTAAAAGTTGAGGTCCTCAGATGGACCTCCTCTGACCTGCAAAGCTACACAGAAAGACTCCTGGTTCGAGGGCAAAATGCCTCGACCCGGTTAGGGGCGAAATGAGTGAAAGATGCGTCGAGGCGAACGAACTCCAGCGAAGCGATGGCGGAGGAGTTCGACTCCCAGTTCCATGGCAAACTAGGTTGGATGAAGGGGTAGAGAACGTGCAGGTGAGAAGGGCGAAGGTGAAGGTCGAGTCCGATTGTCGAGATATGGACGGATGTGGTCGGAATTGATGGTCGTCGGCGGAAGATGAAATTGGGGGTAAATGAAAATTAGCGAAAACTAAGGGAAACTAGGCTTTCCAGATGGCTGAGATCGACTGTGGACGAGCTTTCGAAGCTCTAGGTCCTTGCCTCGAGGGTCGTCGATGCCTGATGAATCCACATTTCATCATCTTTATTCTATCATTTTGGCACCAAAAACCCTAGCAAATGCCTGTAAATAGCATTAAAACCATCATCTTAGCATCCATGCATGTGCATTCAGATATTGTACAAAACACTGTAATTAAGGCCAAAATTATAGAATAAATAAAGAAAAGAAAAAGAATAAAATATTGTAAATATTTTATGACCCAAAACCCCGAGACCTAGGCATCTTGATGAATAGGTCGACAAGGAATAAAGTAGGGGGAGATAAGGTCAGAAATACAGATAAAATACCTATACATTTTATTCATTCTTTATTCATTTTGGGACCTATTTTTGGTTCCACTTTTTATACATCAAATAAAGAAACTTTGTACATGAAAGTTGTAGATAATTTTATAAAGAAAAATACAAAATTGATTTCACAGAAAAATAATGTACAGATAAAAAGTTATGGTCTGAATCAAAATCCAGAATGCCAACTTCCCAGACCCGTATCTCACAAATAAAAACTCCAAATGCAGCATACTCACCTTTAATTGTATATAGAAGAAAATAAGCTAATTAATGGCGGTGGTTTCGCATTTGGCGGAGCTACGGTTTGAAAGTTGACTTTTGGACCCACATTGTATACTTGTACATATTAAAATATTCAAGTTATTATTTATTTATTATTTTTATAATTTTATATTTTTATAATGTTGTAATTAATACTTATAATAATTATGTATATTAAAATCAGAATAAAAACATCATTAAAATACAAATAAAAATACTTATAATACATAGGTATAATACATGTAGCTATACCTATATAAAATACACTTCTATTTTATTAAATATACAAATTATATCAGAAAAATAAACTAAAAATATATTTATGTACATAAAAGTATTTTACAACTTTATAAAATACTAAATAAAAATAATAAAATTAAACACACAAATTAAAAATAAAAGACTACAATATATAGATATAGATACCTGTAGGGGTATAAATGCAAACTTGTAAAAATACATTTCATAAAAATAATTAAAAATCACAATAAAATTATTTATAAAATAATAAACATTTTTTATTTTATAACCATAAATTAATAATGCTATTTACTATTTTATAAGTAATTAATAAAACTTTTTTGGGGGCTTTTTCCTGGTTGGTCCACGTGGACCAACCAGGTGGCCTGGGATGTTGACCAGTCGGTCAACTCCCTGGCCCTAGCCTGCCCCCCTTGTCAGAAGCCCGTGACTCCCTTTTCTCGAATTTTTCGCCGTCGCTGCGTTGCTCGAGGGAAGATGGTCCCTTCACGAAAATTGTTCACTATTCATCCATGATTCGCGCCAACCTTGTAGATCTTCCTAAATCTTCCGTATTCACAAGATACGCCTCGATCAAAGTGCCTCCAGGGCCATGTTTCAAAAACCACCCATTCCCTCCATTTTCACTTTGATCCCTCTTCCACCACCAAAATCCTAACCTAAGACCTTGAGGACACTCCTGGTGACAGCAGGAGTTCGTCGGGCCTCTCATTGGACCGAGGTGGCGTCGAATTGAGGCGGTTCCCCTTGCCGAAGTGGTCGCCGGAGCACCTTGCCCGCGCGCGTTGGTGAGGTGTTTCTTCCCCCTTTCTTTCCTCTTTTCGTCCTTGCTCTTTGAAGCTCTGGTGTTTAGAAGCTAAAGTCACTCTCCCCCTTCTGAGATCTTCGATCGGCATTTGTCCTAATCCTCGCTTCCCGCGGCCGGCATCGAGTTCGCCGGCCATATCCCCATTTCCGTCTAGCCCTTCTCCTGTGCAAAATACTCTGCGACGTTGGGGCATTTTGCCCCCAACGTTTTTACCCCCTTTTGTTTCGCAATTCCCAGGTCTTCAAGGACCCTCCAGGGGTCGAGATTCGTTGGGATCGGAGAGCCTGGAGCTCGGCGCTGCTCTAGGTACGCTGGCCGTTGCTGCTGCTCCGCCGCACCAACTGAAGTAATCATCTGCCGGGGGGCAGCCGTGGGAACATTCTTGAGGGGTCGGAGACGCCGCAGGGGCTGGGGAGTGATAACAGGCGATTTTCCCACGAGGGTCACCATAAAAAAAATAGAAGTGTTGTCGCCGAGGCGACCACTCATGGAAGACCGCTGCCAATCAGCAATTAACCCACAATCCAAAGAATACAACAATCAAGCTCAAAACAAATGTGAATTAATCTTTATTTTACTCTACCATAAAATGTATAGTGACAAATATGTAGAGGTCGAACCACAGAGAGCAATACAAAATGCAACAGCCTACGTGTCAATCCCAGTCATCCTTGTGTGGGTTTTTCTTTCTTTATATTTATTTATTTTTTTTTATTATTAAAATATAATACTTAAGGATTATATATACATAATATATATTTATACATAGGGTTTAAGCATATAGCTTATAATACATGTAATATATATATATATATGTGTATCTAAATATAATATAATATGTATATATAATATACATTTTTTTTATATTAAGATTAAAGAGAATACATATTACCAAAATATATATATATATATAATATATAAATATTTTTTTTTACATTATTGGGTATATAGATATATATATGTACATACATAAAAGGGGTGTTATAATATTCACAAAAATGCTAAAAAATAGTCAAAAATTCAGGAAAAGGATCTTTTTGGGATTTTAATGGCTTTTTGCTGTTTTTATAATTTTTGGGTATTTTTGCAATTATTTTTAGCATTTTAAAATAGCTAAATCAGAGTAAACAGTGGACTAGGTGCTGGCCGTCACAAAAATAGAGATGAAAAATAGCTAACAGCCTCAAAAATGTTCCCCTTTAATTTTCTAATAACAATAATAAAATATAGCATAAGTAGGGCCTGAGTTTATATTTTTCTGATTTTTCTTTGATTTTTTATATTTTTTTGAAGTTTTTGGGCATTTTTGAATTTTTAAGGTTTTCTTTTTGAGATTTTTAGGGATTTTTGGTCTGAAACTAATATGGGGCAAAATACACGACATATAATTTTTTTGGAATTTTTCAGGACATTTTCATATTTTTTTGGGATTTTATGAGTTAGACATGGACTTAAAGACAAGTTTTTGATTTTTAATAAATGCAAAAATGCAACAAAATGCAAAACTAAAAATATGGCGTTCAAGCACAACCAAACAGGAGCTTAAGTCTATTTTTGCAAGATTTTTCGATTAAATATGAAGCATGAAATAAATAGACAAAGCCTTCAAAAATTAAATGGCCTGGCAGGGGTATTTTTGCAAATAAAATAGTTGGCAGGGGCATACATGCAAAAATTACAACCAAAATATACTTTGACTCTTATTTTCAGGACCATTTCATAAATACAAAAACCCGGCAGGGTTTCAATGCAATTTTCACGCACCTCACGTGGTTGCTGCACGTGAGGCGCGGAGGGACTACAATGTAAATATAGAAACATCAGGGGGGTCCACTGCAATATTTACGACTTATTTACAACGTAATACTTTATTTTTGGGAGTAAACTCTAAATACAAAAAGTAAGGGGTAAGGTATGAAATTTACCCCTAACGGAGGTCTTGCATCCTGCGGCGCTGGGAGCGCCACTTATACACGTGGCAACCATCTGACGGCGGACTTCGTTTCGGCGATGAAGGGCCGGGATTAGAACGTCCCGGCTGATCTGACGGTGGGCGTGCTTCTTCATCGAACGGTTGGCGTGCAATCTGGGCCAGCCCTCTCGATCCAACGGTGCGGAAGGCACCTGGAAGAACTGGGAAGAAGCTCGCCCTCGGCGAGCTTCGATCGGGTAGCTCGGGTCCCTCCGGGCATCTCCCGCGCATCTGGAGCTCTCTGATCGTAGCTGGAAGGCCTCCGCGTCGTCTGACGGTGCTCTCATGGCTCCTGGGGGCCTGAGTCGGTGGAGCGAGGTCGGAGAAGAAGGGGGCCCCCAGGAACCTCTTCCTGGTCAAAGCAAGCCCAGAAGGGCTCGATTCCTCGTGGTACCTGCACAGGAAGAACCGCGGGCGAGAGGGCTATCTCCTCGACCCGGGGTTATGAAGCTGTGGTGCAAGATGGAGGTGGGCGGAAGGGCTCCGGCGAACGGCGGAGTTGGAACCCTGATTCGCCAAGACCAAGGGTCCTGGGATGATCTGATGGGTGCGAAAGATGGAGAAGGCGACGAGGAACGAGATGGGATGATCGGAGTGGTCGGATACAGTGAGGTTCACGATGAAGAAGTCGCCGGAGCGGAGCTCCGGCGAACTTCGTTTTTTGCTTTTTACGCTAATGTGATTAACTAACGATTAAACTAACTACTGAAATGAAATGCTAACATTAAAATCTAACTAAGGATGCATTAAAAGGACAGCTCTTATACCTGGGGGCCTCCAGGGAGCAGGGCGGACGCCGGAGCTCCGCCATGTCAAAATTCTCCTCCCTCCGGCCGAGTCTCGATGCTGGGCTACTCCCCCTGTCACGAGGAACAATCCAGGCACCAGATCTAGGCTTTAGGTTGGAATGAAAGTGGCCAAATTCGAGGAAGGAAGCGGAGCTTTTTATTTATAAACATTGGCGAGTAGCCTTATTGACCGGCGATTATTTCATGATCTAGAGAGTATTTGGTTGATCTGTGATTTCGGCGGGCATCATGGAAGATTAGGGAACAAATCTTGTGAAGGAAGCGTTGTCGATTGATGGATGGTGTGCCCGGGAAAAAGGGAGGAAATCGGGGGAGTAGACTGTTCAGAGCTGCCAGGCGCGAGATGGGACAGTTGACCAGGGGGTCAACGTTGGCCGGCGCCTCATTGGGCCACGTAAGCCGCTACGAGACAAAATAGCAGGTCTGAAGGAAGATTGATTTATTTGACATCCGAAATGATTTTATTAATTTTTGCTTATAAAATAAAAAATGTGTATTATTTCATGTACTATTTATTCCTGATTTTTATTGAATTTTTCGAGATGTTTTATTAGGGTTTTATGTTGATAATGTGTATATGTATGTATTTACATGTATTTTTGGATATTTTATTTTTAATTTATTTATTTTCTTTTATTATTTTCTTGGCTTATTTTATAAATTTATAACTTATTTTTGTGAGTATAAAGATATTTTTGTTTGATTTTTATAAGTTTATTTGTATTTTTAAATAAATAGGTCTATGTATTTGTAAGTATATATATAGGTACTTTACCTATATATTATACACATTGTATTTATTTAATTAATTTTATGTGTTTTTATTAAGGATTTGTATTTTTAATAGGACACATATACTATATACATTATTACAAAAATATAAGGGATTTGAATAATTACAGAATGTTTTCCCTTTTCATTTGTGTACATACTCCATATAGGTATCTTGCCTATATATATTACATAGTTTTATTTTATTTTCCAAATTATTTTTGGTTTTATTCTAATGTCAATATGTGCATGAATTATATACATTATCTACAAAATTCTAAAAATATGAGTTTATAAGAATAATGAATATTGAATAAAATGAATATTTTAATCAGGTATTATGTACAAGAAGGGCCAAAAACCTAACTTCCACAGATGGACTCCAAAAATTATGAAACCAATTTTATAAAATATTTTATGAAATGCTATATACAATTAAAGGTGAGTTTGGGTGATTTGGAGTTTTTATTTGCAAGATATGGGTCTGTGAAGTTGAGATTTTGACTTTTTATTTTGTGTATAAAATGTACACTGAGTCTCATTTTTACACAAACTCAATTTTGTATTTTTATTTACATTATTATCTACAACTTTTATGAACAAAGTTTCTTTATTTGATGAATAAATAATTATGCATAAAATAGGTGTCAAAAATGCATGAAGGGATGAATGAATAAATGAGGTATTTATTGTATATCAGCCCTTATCTCCCCCTACTTTATTCCTTGTCGACCAATACCATACTGGCCTTGGTCTCGGGGTTAGGGTCATAAAATATTTACAATATTTTATTCCTTTTTCTTTTCTTCTCTTTATTCTATAATTTTGGCATTAAAAACCTTATTTAATGCACAGTTAATACAATGAATAATGAATGCTATTATGTACAAATTAATGCTGTTTACATGCATTTGCTGGGGTTTTTTGAGGCCAAAATGATAGAATAAAGGTGATGAAATGGAGATTCATCACCCCCCTATACTTGCCTTTGCTAGTCCCTAGCAAACACTTATGCAATAAGCGTGAAATGAATAAAGAAAAGAAAAAGGAAAATGCAAGAAAGATAGAGTGAATTGGGGTGCTTTCAGTGCAATGCATGTCCTTACAGAATCTGAATTTGGAGCTCCTGTCAGACCTTGGGTGTGAAGGTGTGTGGAACCTAGTCGGGAACCGGCTCTAAAGTACAACAGCCTTCGGTAATCACAGAACTCGGTTCAACCCACCTCAATAGCCGGGTCAGAACTAGTCTACATCATACGCAAACTCTTATAACTATGAAGCTGACTTGTACGGTGTAAGTGTTAGTGGCTCTCCCCAACTGAAATGATAAAGGAACTGACTTCTCCAGAATGACAACCCAATGATTCCCCTATCCAACAGCTCTTTCCTCGAGGAGCAGGGTATTCCCTTCTAAGTTCAAGTGGCAACCAGCTCAAGAGGAGGGGGTGAAGAGAAGAATGGACGGTAGCCAGTGTAGCTACCTATCCTGGGATGCAAGACCAGTGTAGTCAAGTCATCCAGCTGCAGGCTTACATGTTTGTCTTTGGAGCTCAAGCTTGCTTATTGACTCTGTACATACTTTGCAGGCATTTTATTTTTGTACAGGCCTGATCATCATTTTTTTTTTCAACATACTATTCACAGCAGCATTTACATAAGGAGTTTTTTCCTCTTGAGCCAGTAGACTATCCCTCTTTTGAAGCTTTATCGCAACCCACAATCTCCTGTCTTTAGACCTCATTGCTATTGAATCTGGTTGGGGTGCACTTCCCTCCCTAGACGAGGACGAATGTTTCCACCCGTGTGCGTCTCAGACTGGCAAATCCAACCCCCTCACCACTCCAACTGGGTTGAGCCAAGTGAAAGGTGCAGGTGTCCAAGTTAGATCACGGTCGGCAAGAGTCATACGTGTGTTTCGAAAAGTCCTAGTTAGTCCACTGAGGTGACTTGAACCCAGCCCTGATTTCTCAAAGAATTAAGTCTGAATAGACCTGAAGTACCTTAAACCTAGTTCCCATAAGTTTCCAGTGCAATTAGGTGCGGTAAGGTCTAACCGAGCTCCAATTTGAGATTTTCTTAGACTGATTCAATCATCAAGCTTCACTCAAAAAGAATATGAATGGTATGCTTATGCTATGCACAATGAATGATGCAATTTTTCACAAGAATTTGGAATGATCAAAGAATGTTTTTACAAAAAGAATCTCTGCACAGGAAGTACGAACTGAAAATGTTTAAAGAGTATGTACATTTATTTACACAGGCGTGCTGCTTTGTTTTCAAAATTTTTAGTGACTTTACAGGTATGGATGAAATAGTTTATTTGGGTATGTATAGAAAGAATTGTATGTATCTTGTTTCTGATTTACTAGTATCTGCAATAGCTTTTTGAAAATAATTTTGCAAACTATAGTACACGATAATTTTTGCAATCCTTTACACACATTTGAAAACTATTTTTGCAAAGATTTTTCACACTATATGTAGATATATACAATTTTCACAATACTTTTAACAAGCATTTTTCAAAACATTTGCACATAGGTTTTTGAAATCCTTTCTTTCACACAAAGAAAAGTTTTGCAATCAACACAGTTTCACACATTTGAAATCATTTCACATCAAATTTTTCCAAAACTGGTCACACTATTTTTCAAATCATACTGTATAGGTATCTGATTTATTAATCAGTAGGTACAAAAGAAGAAAAATTGTCTTTGACGTATAGTATGGTTCTGTTCTTATAAACTTTATTTGGCTTATTCCTCATTTACAAATGAAAGATTTTTGTGCGGATTCCTCAGACTTACTCGAGAAACATTTTCACAAGGGTTTTTGAAAACTCTAGTCCAAAATAATTTTGCAAAATGTACACGCATTGGAAAATCCTTTTACAAATGTTTTACACAACATAGATAGATTTTTCAAAACACCTTTGACAATCAACTTTTCACAATCATTTGCACACTAATTTTCACACATTTTGCTTTCACTCAAAGAAAATAGGTTTTACACACAAAACTAATTTTTCAAATCGTTGAATACTTGTACATGCTGTTTTCAAACAAGTTTCACAAGATTTTTCAAAGGAGAAAGTTTCGTAGAACACTTTTCTGACTTACTAGTCAGTATAATTACAATGAGTCTGAGGAACTCACAATCATCTTTCATTATTATAAAGTTCATTTTTACATTTTCTTTTGTTGTTGTAGTGGTATTTTATTTTTCAGTATGAGTTATGGCTTTTAGTATATATACAGTATATACGACCCCCCCAATACTTAGCTTGAGCTATGTCCTCATAGATCGAAAGGAAAAAGCAAAGACATAACTCGTACTGCGTATAGACAGATCTAAAGAATAAATACGAACGAAATGAATGAATGAGAAGTTGACCGTCCCCCCTATACTAAGGATCAAATAATCCGAAGTATAGCAGGTGTACAAAAAGCGGGGAGGGTCAAGGGTGAGAATACACTGATCGTACTCAGATTGTCTCCCCCTATACTTAGGGTAAGATACTCCTAAGTATAGACAAGAAGAGGAGACAATGGAGAGGATCGAACCGAAATTAAAAACCCTAGGTGCACATCCCCCTATACTTAGGACCAAGTACGTCCTAAGTATAGAAAACTGTCTACAAAGGCGGCACCTTTAAGATAGAAAAAGAAAATAGATAAGGAAAAGAAGAAAAGAAGAAAATCAGAGCAATAATGGTTGGAGTACATCGTCTGAATCTTTTGGTGCTGCAGGAGGTGTAGAGATATCCTCGGGGTGCACTAACTGAATAGAGTCAACAACGGCCAAGAATGAATCTGGTTCCAAGTAAGGCTTCAGTAGTTGGCCGTTGACGACGAAGGGCTGTGCGTCAGGGGACAATTCTGATATAGCAATGCTTCCGTTGTCACGCACTTCACATATTCGGAATGGCCCTGTCCACTTACTTTTTAATTTACCTGGGAATATCCGCAACTTTGCATCAAACAACCACACTTTCTGCCTAACATCGAAGGTCTTTCGTCTGATGTGCCGGTCATGCCAGCGTTTCACCTTCTCCTTGTACATCAAGGTGTTATCGTATGCGCAGTCTCGGAATTCCAAGAGCCTGTTCAGATCGTCCTTTCTCTTCTGACCACCTTTTCGTGAGTCCAAATTACAATTACTAATTGCCCAAAGGGATTTGTGAATTAATTCCACGGGCAGATGGCATGGTTTTATATATACAAGACGGTAGGGCGACATGCCCAAGGGAGACTTGTAGGCCGTACGGTAAGCCCAAAGAGCTGAGTCCAAGAGTTGAGACCAGTCTTTTCTGTTTGGCCTAACAAGTTTCTGCAATATGGTCTTGATTTCTCTATTGGATAACTCCGCCATGCCATTGGTCTGCGGATGATAAGGAGATGCGACGCGGTGATCGATGCCGTACTCCTTCGTTAACTTCTTGACCTCTTTGTTGATGAAATGACTACCCCCGTCGGATATGAGAATCTTCGGTATCCCAAACCGCGAGATGATGTTCTTCTTCAGAAACTGGCAAACTGTTTTGCTGTCGGCGGCTCGGGCGGGGATAGCTTCAACCCAACGACTCACGTAATCTACGGCAAGAAGGATGTGCTCAAAACCTTGACTGTTAGGGAAAGGTCCCATGAAGTCAATGCCCCATGCATCGAAAACATCTGCTATCTGAATGATTTTCAGAGGCATTGAGTCTTTGGCAGTGAGTGTTCCTTTCAGTCGCTGACAAGCAAGACATCTTTTAACAAATTCCGCTGCATCCTTAAATAAAGTGGGCCACCAGAGGCCACATTGCAATACTTTCGCTGCCGTACGATCTCCAGAATGGTGCCCACCAGATTCGAGCGAATGACAATGCTCGAGGACACTAGATTGCTCCGTCTGAGGAATGCACCTGCGCCAAATACAATCTGCTCCTTCCCTGAATAGAAGGGGATCTTCCCATTGGTAAAAGCGGATGGTCGACATGAATTTGTTCTTCTGATTCTTCGTCCAATCCGAAGGTATTACCCCAGAGGCGAGGTAATTTACAATGTCAGCATACCAAGGGAGAGCATCCACGGCTAAGATAGCTTCGTCAGGGAAGGTCTCTGTGATAGGGGCGTTGCTCAAAGGAGAGTCATGCTGCTCTATCCTGGAGAGGTGATCTGCTACCACGTTCTGAACTCCGGGTTTGTCCTTAATTTCCAGATCGAATTCCTGGAGGAGAAGGATCCAACGAATTAGTCTGGGCTTGGCATCCTTCTTCTGCTGCAGGTAACGAATAGCAGAGTGGTCCGTGAAAATTGTGACCTTTGACCCCAACAGATAGGATCTGAACTTCTCTAAGGCGAAAACCACAGCCAGCAGTTCTTTCTCTGTTACTGTATAATTTCTTTGAGCTTCATCTAATGTTCTGCTGGCATAGTGAATGGCATAGGGCGCCTTATCTTTCCTCTGCCCTAGAACAGCTCCGACGGCAAAATCTGACGCATCGGTCATTATTTCAAATGGAAGAGTCCAGTCTGGAGGCTGCAAGATTGGAGCCTGAGTGATAAGCTCCTTTAATTGATTGAAGGCAAGGAGAACTGGCTGATCAACAATGAATTCTGTCTCCTTGCACAAAAGTTCTGTCAGAGGTCGGGCGATGCGGCTGAAGTCCTTGATAAATCGTCTGTAAAATCCCACATGCCCCAGGAATGACCTCACATTCTTTACTGACTGAGGTGGCTGAAGGTTTGAAATGACATCCACCTTCGCTGGGTCGACTTCCATGCCACGTTTGGAAACGACATGGCCCAGCACAATACCCTCTGTGACCATAAAGTGGCTCTTTTCCCATGAGAGCACTAGATTGACTTCCCGGCATTTCTGAAGCACTCTGTCTAGGTGCTCGAGGCAAGAATCGAAACTATCACCATAGACAGAGAAATCATCCATGAACACCTCGAGAAAACTGCCTACCATCTCGGCGAAAACTGCTAGCATGCATCTTTGGAAGGTTGCGGGTGCATTGCACAATCCAAAGGGCATCCTCTTGAAGGCATAGGTGCCGAACGGGCAAGTGAAGGTAGTCTTCTCTTGATCCTCAGGGGCGATCGCCACTTGGTTGTACCCGGAGTACCCGTCCAGGAAGCAGAAGAACTCCTTGCCTGCTAATCTCTCCAAGACTTGATCAATAAATGGCAAGGGAAAGTGGTCCTTCTTGGTTGCTGCATTAAGGCGGCGGTAGTCAACACACACCCGCCAGGATGTCGGTACCCGAGTTGAAATCTCCTCTCCTTTTTCATTTGTGACCACAGTAAGCCCGGATTTCTTGGGAACTACATGCAGGGGGCTTACCCACTTTGAATCGGAGATGGGATAAATGAAGCCTGCATCACACCACTTTGTGATTTCTTTCATGACTACGTCCCGAAGGTTAGGGTTTAGCCTTCTCTGAAATTCGCGGGACGGCTTGGCATCGTCTTCTAGATAGATATGGTGTGAGCACAGAGCTGGATTTATCCCTCGGAGGTCTGATACGCTCCAACCAAGTGCCTTGCGGTTCTTTTCTAAAATCTCGAGAAGTCGAGATTCTTGATCCAGATTCAGCCTGCTGCTGATGATGACTGGATACATGTGTTCTTCACCCGTAAGGAAAGCATACTTCAGTCCTGCAGGAAGTGGCTTGAGTTCTGGTTTCGGTCTGTCCCCTTTACCGGTCACTTCTGATACCATGCTGGTGGTGGGATGTACTTTGAGACTGTTACCATCCTCCACATCCTGTTGAGATCCTAGTGATGTACCGAACGGTTCTGCGGTGAGCTGATCGTGTTCGGTCTGGAGTGAATGCTCAAGAAGATGCGCCTGCATCTGAGAATCTGTCTCCCACAAATCATCGGAGCACATGCTGACTGTGCTTTCCAAGTCCTCCTCAAGAGTGAGGATTTCTCGGGTCCATGGATCGTCCAATGATAACTCTGAATCTCTGATCTCTGCAATAAACTCACAGTCTGCTTCTGATGCTGCTTGACTCTCATTAGTTGTGGCGTTCTGCTCCCTGTTCATGTTGATGGTGATTCGCTGGGTCTTCGAGCTGAAGGTGATCTTTCCAGACCCGTAGTCAACCACGGCGCCTGAAGTACGGAGAAATGGTCTGCCGAGGATGATAGGAGTCTGGAGCAGTGGTGCAGGAGAGTCCATATCAAGGACTACAAAGTCAGCTGGGAATTTCATATCCTGCACGGTAACTATCACATCTTCCAACAAACCGCGGGGCCGCTTAACGGATCGGTCAGCGAACTGAAGGATCATTCGTGTCTGCTTGAGCGGTCCCAGCCCGAATTCTTGCATTATGGACGAGGGCAGAAGATTGATGGAAGAACCACTGTCAAGAAGAGTACGCTCGAAGATCTGATCGAAGATCACACAACTGATCAGAGGTGCTCCTGAGTCTTGCTTTTTCTGGGGGAGGTTGGTGATAGCTGCAACTGTGGCCATGGACAGAACGTGTTTTTCTACCTCTCGGCGTCTGTTGTCTTGCGCTGGGCGACGCCTGTTAGTACATGCCTCTTTCAATCCTTTCTTCACAGCTGGCATGTATTCCACGGCCTTTAACAAGGGAATCTCAACAGTCAATTTATCCAAAATATCTACAACACCTGGATCAGACAATGCAGTTTTTCTTTTTGCCATTTTTTTGGATTTTTGTATTGCATGCGGAAAAGGAATATTCACATTACTGGCAGGAAAATTAGAGTTCTTATTTACATCAAGATTATCGCCCACAGAATGTTGTACATCCGGACTACAAAAAGGAGTACAAACTGGATCTAAATCTGCTGGTGCTGCTGAGCGATCAAAAAGGGTAGCATTGGCTCCATCGGCTGGCACAGGATCGGCTGCTGCTGGCGGCTCCTCCAAGGCTGGCGCGGCTTCACTTCTGCTACAGGCTTCTTTTTGGTGTTTTTGTTTTTGCGGATTTTTTTGTATTTTTGGCTGGAATTGCTTCTGGCACTGCACGACGGCTGGACTGGCTTCTCCTTCCTCTTCCTCCTCACCCGCCCCTGGAGCTGGCACGGCTGATGCGGAAGATGACGATCCACCTGTTTCTTTATTCACCCCATATCTGGTAGCAGGCGGAGGCAAGGCCCTACCGCTCCTGAGAGTAACAGCATTAGAAAAAGCAGTAATATCATTATCACACGCGGACTGGACATCACATTCTACCTGCTCCTTCTTCTTGAAATTGTTGGGGTTGGCTTCGACCTGCGCCGGAATGGTAGTGCGAGTGGCAGTCAGGTCATCAAGCCGCTTGGTCATCTCCGCTAGCCCTTGGACAAGCTGGGCTAGACACTCCATGGTGGGATTAGCTGGGGGCACATCAGAAGATGCAGCGTGCAGACCACGCTGTTGTTGGTTAGATGGGTGGGGAGGCTGCTGGTGGTGTTGCTGTGGTGGAGCAGGAAGTTGAAGTTGCTGGTAGGACGGAGGTGGATACTGCTGGTATGATTGAGGCTGAGCAGCCGTGTATTGGTGATACGGCTGCGGATGGCGATACTGCGGCTGCTGCTGATACGGAAAATTCTGCCTCCATTGATGTGCGAACTGAGGAGGCTGCTGGTGTTGCTGAGAGGGGTGCCCAAAACGACCACCCTGAGGTTGGTGGTACTGCCGGTTGGCAAATGGCTGACCCTGGAGTTGTCCCTGAGGACGGGTCGGCTGTGCATCATTAGCCCATACCCCGTTAACTTCTTGGATCAGGGGTGGTGGTGGAAAAACTGGATCAGGGGTGGAAAGGAACTCTGGCTGGTAAACGACCATCTGCTGCTGCGGCGGGCCCTGGTCGGGTGCCTGCACGTAGTACACGTGCTGGACTGCCGGTGGCTGCTGGCTCGGCTGAGGCTGATGCTGCGGTTGCGGTTCATCCTTCCTCTCAGCAGGAGCGTCTGATGGTGTAGCCGACTGGACAGAGTTGATCGTACCGACCAACAGCTCGAGGTTCTTGTTGATCTGATCGAGCTTATCCAGGTTCTGGGTCCTCTTCTCGATCACAGTGAGTTTCTCAAGGTCCTGTGATCGCTTCTCAATAATATCAACTTTAGAGAGATGGCCCCCAATGATACTGAGGTTGGAGCTCTCATCTCTCTCTGCTTCTTTCGATGCAGCCATGTGAACTTGTTTCTGGAGGATCTGGGGCTGCTTCTGGTATGCCTTGGATGAAGAGAGGGCGGCCTCTCCCTCGGCCATTTCTTCAAAAATTTGCCAGACAACATCTTCATCCTTGTTGAAATGGGAGCCCCCACATGCTGCGTCCACGAGCCTTTGACTTTCAATATTGAGTCCCCCAAAGAAATGCTGGACCAGGCTGGTCTTAGGGATCTCGTGATGGGGGCACTTCTCCTGCAGATCAGTGAATCTCTCCCAAGCTTCATGTACGGACTCGTGTGCTCCTTGGGAGAAATTGCTAATGCGGGCTCGCATCTGGTTGAGCCGATCGAGAGGGTAGTATTTGTGCAGGAAGGCAGATTTCAACTCCTCCCAGGTCGTCACGACCTTTCCCATATGATTGACCCAATAGAGGGCCTTGTCCTGTAGGCTGAAGGGGAAAGCCGTCATCTTTACAATGTCCAGGGGGACATTCGGATAGTGGGTGGTGCGGCAAATGCGGGAGAATTGCTGCAGGTGAATGTATGGCTCTTCATTGGTGTTGCCATGGAATGCAGGGAGAAGGGCTATGAATTGGGGTTTCAGCTCAAAGTGAGCGTGTACCGGTGGGATGAGAATCCACTCGGTCATCTGGCTGTCTCCCGGATTGTATGTTTCCTTGAGGGTCGGTTTTATCGGTGGTGGGAGTTCGGGATCATCATTGGGGTCATCACCACCGTCTCCTCCTCCACCTCCTCCTCCCCTGCCTCCTCTGCCTCGGCCTCCTCCTCCGTCGTTACGGTTCATCATATCAGTCAAAATGTACTGGAAAGCGGTCTGCGTAAGGGCCTGCTCAGTCAGCTGCTGCTGTATTGCCTGGATGGATGCCAGCAACTGTGCATTGACTTGGTTCTGATCTGGCATCTGTCCCTCTGGTGGTGGCTGCTGACCCTTGCCCTTTCCTCCTGGCGCCATGTCAGGGTCTGAATCGGACGAAATGAACTCCGGAGTAGTCTCCAGGGCTCGCACTGGCTTCTATCTGCATAATGAGACGGTCCGAATCAGATCACTTGCCATAAATACTCAGCTGTCGTGATGAGGCTGGAGTTCAAGTCAACCCCAGCGTGTTGTGAATGGAGAAATGATGTAGACTGTAATCGACTCCCATTCACAACGGCGGTAGTGGGACAAAAGTGATCCCAGTTTATTGGGTGGCCAAGAGAAAGGTAGAAAACGAGGAGTCTGGAGTTCGATCCGCAAAGTCCGGATCGGTTCTCGGGAATCGCCTCGAAATTATTGGCGAAGGTGAGTCCATGGAATCGATGTAGGTGTCGGCATGGTCCCGACGAAACCATCCATGGATCAACTTCGCGGAGCACAAGAGAATGTCGGATTTTGGAAGAATGATACGATGGTCAACGAGGAACAAAAAGGAGTGTAAAACAGTAGAAAGGCTCGGTTGAGCGGGGTGGTCAAAGGAAGACAGAATTGGCGCAAAGGCGCGGGACTTTGATCTTTGAACCTTAATCTAGATCCATACAAACACAAGACAAAATTGGGTTCACCAACTCACGCCATATGAAGCCGTGAAAGCTCGGCTATTTATTATCTTTTCATTTTTAGAGTTGTGATTTTCAGGCATATCTTATAACAAGTCCTTAGTACGCTACCCTATAGGAGAGAGAGTACTGCCGGAAGAGTATCCCGTACTTGTCCTCCTCCTGTGTAACCTGTAGTCTGTACTTTTTGGAGTCCTTGTAACCCTTCCTGGATCCCTACTCAGCCAAAGAAAAGTGAGAGGAAGCCGATAGGCGAAACCAATACTTCGGTTCTCGCTCGCAACGGAATCACCCGTGAGCGTGCAAGAACCTACTCGGACGCAGGACGATGAGACAGACACCCCCGTGAAGGCGTGGCCTATGCTCAATACTTCGGACAGGGTCGATGCTCTCACAACAGAGAGTCACCATTGGTGACCAAGTCCTACTCGCCTACGTACGATAGAAGCGCCATTACTTCGGAAATCCAGGCGATACACAAGGCAGTTGCAGACTGGGTTTTGGGCTCTAATCCTTAGGGGTCGCACTCGCTCAAGGGAGTAGGGTTTTGGTCCCCCTCCAAAGTACCTGAAAACAATGAGGGCTTTATGAACCCGGTACAATGATAGTCCACTACAGATTTTAATTAAGGTCAAAGTTTATTTAGCAGTCCCCTTGTTTTAATTTTTGGTTTTCACTTTTTTTGGATCTGTTTTCATACCAGCGCCTAACGTTTTTGTAGATTTTCATTTAAGTCCTAGGTGCTCAAAATCAGAGGGAGATAGCGGAAAAGCCGTGCAAGTGGTTCCATGATGGAAATCTCACCATTGAACCGAATGATGCATGCTGAGTTAGAAGACTTACAGTGCATCCCAGCTCTCTCCATGCGGTATGCAGAACAGAATTTTTAAACCTATCTACATGTCGGTATGCAAGGCACAAAATCGTCCTAAACATAAGCTGCTATTAACGTGAAGAACCATAAGTTGCTCATTCGTCTCTAGCCCAAGAGAGTCCGGTCTTGGCTCACCCCTCCTCTGCCCAACACATTTGGAGTAGGAGAAAGCGCTTGTTCGGGTGTGAGCTCACGGCGCGGCGGGCTAAGAGACGAATTTACAACTTGTTTGAGTTTGACTAGATCCAATCGAAGTAGACTATAGGAACATGCATTCTTATTAATGTTTGGACCTAGCTACCGAGTCAAGCAACCTATATCTAGGGGCTCCAAGCACACAAAACAAAATAAAAGAAAGGCGGAAAGCTCAAAACAGCGGGAAACAAAATAAAAGAAGGCGATAAAAACTCGGAAAAACCGCGATGAGGCCCCCAGGTGAACAATCACCCGGGCATTGGACCTCATTGTGAAGAGTAGAGTCCTGTTTAATTACATGCCAAAATAGTCTCTCTCTCACCATGAATTACAAAAATAATTTCCCTAAGTATCTAGCCTATCTAATGCCCCTCTCTTTGCTTCTTTGGTGCACTCTCCAGATGGTCATGAGAAGAGAAAACCATCCTCCTCCAAGCTCGGCTGCCTTGGCCTCCTAGGAAGCCATCCTCGCGTGGCGGTCCCTTGCATCAAAGTCACAAAGAGATTGCATTAGCATTCTGGGTCAATTAAATAGAGCAGAAGAAAAAAATAATCACAATAAATACAGAAATAAAGCATGGTGATTAATGACAATAAAACAATAGCTGCTCACACAAAGAATGAATCTTGAATCTATATTTTTATACAAGAATGACAAAAATCAATTTGGCTATGCTCATTGCTCCCCGGCAACGGCGCCATCTGATAACAGGCGATTTTCCCACGAGGGTCACCATAAAAAAAAATAGAAGTGTTGTCGCCGAGGCGACCACTCATGGAAGACCGCTGCCAATCAGCAATTAACCCACAATCCAAAGAATACAACAATCAAGCTCAAAACAAATGTGAATTAATCTTTATTTTACTCTACCATAAAATGTATAGTGACAAATATGTAGAGGTCGAACCACAGAGAGCAATACAAAATGCAACAGCCTACGTGTCAATCCCAGTCATCCTTGTGTGGGTTTTTCTTTCTTTATATTTATTTTTTTTTATTATTAAAATATAATACTTAAGGATTATATATACATAATATATATTTATACATAGGGTTTAAGCATATAGCTTATAATACATGTAATATATATATATATATGTGTGTATCTAAATATAATATAATATGTATATATAATATACATTTTTTTTATATTAAGATTAAAGAGAATACATATTACCAAAATATATATATATATAATATATAAATATTTTTTTTTACATTATTGGGTATATAGATATATATATGTACATACATAAAAGGGGTGTTATAATATTCACAAAAATGCTAAAAAATAGTCAAAAATTCAGGAAAAGGATCTTTTTGGGATTTTAATGGCTTTTTGCTGTTTTTATAATTTTTGGGTATTTTTGCAATTATTTTTAGCATTTTAAAATAGCTAAATCAGAGTAAACAGTGGACTAGGTGCTGGCCGTCACAAAAATAGAGATGAAAAATAGCTAACAGCCTCAAAAATGTTCCCCTTTAATTTTCTAATAACAATAATAAAATATAGCATAAGTAGGGCCTGAGTTTATATTTTTCTGATTTTTCTTTGATTTTTTATATTTTTTTGAAGTTTTTGGGCATTTTTGAATTTTTAAGGTTTTCTTTTTGAGATTTTTAGGGATTTTTGGTCTGAAACTAATATGGGGAAAAATACACGACATATAATTTTTTTGGAATTTTTCAGGACATTTTCATATTTTTTTGGGATTTTATGAGTTAGACAGGGACTTAAAGACAAGTTTTTGATTTTTAATAAATGCAAAAATGTAACAAAATGCAAAACTAAAAATATGGCGTTCAAGCACAACCAAACAGGAGCTTAAGTCTATTTTTGCAAGATTTTTCGATTAAATATGAAGCATGAAATAAATAGACAAAGCCTTCAAAAATTAAATGGCCTGGCAGGGGTATTTTTGCAAATAAAATAGTTGGCAGGGGCATACATGCAAAAATTACAACCAAAATACACTTTGACTCTTATTTTCAGGACCATTTCATAAATACAAAAACCCGGCAGGGTTTCAATGCAATTTTCACGCGCCTCACGTGGTTGCTGCACGTGAGGCGCGGAGGGACTACAATGTAAATATAGAAACATCAGGGGGGTCCACTGCAATATTTACGACTTATTTACAACGTAATACTTTATTTTTGGGAGTAAACTCTAAATACAAAAAGTAAGGGGTAAGGTATGAAATTTACCCCTAACGGAGGTCTTGCATCCTGTGGCGCTGGGAGCGCCACTTATACACGTGGCAACCATCTGACGGCGGACTTCGTTTCGGCGATGAAGGGCCGGGATTAGAACGTCCCGGCTGATCTGACGGTGGGCGTGCTTCTTCATCGAACGGTTGGCGTGCAATCTGGGCCAGCCCTCTCGATCCAACGGTGCGGAAGGCACCTGGAAGAACTGGGAAGAAGCTCGCCCTCGGCGAGCTTCGATCGGGTAGCTCGGGTCCCTCCGGGCATCTCCCGCGCATCTGGAGCTCTCTGATCGTAGCTGGAAGGCCTCCGCGTCGTCTGACGGTGCTCTCATGGCTCCTGGGGGCCTGAGTCGGTGGAGCGAGGTCGGAGAAGAAGGGGGCCCCCAGGAACCTCTTCCTGGTCAAAGCAAGCCCAGAAGGGCTCGATTCCTCGTGGTACCTGCACAGGAAGAACCGCGGGCGAGAGGGCTATCTCCTCGACCCGGGGTTATGAAGCTGTGGTGCAAGATGGAGGTGGGCGGAAGGGCTCCGGCGAACGGCGGAGTTGGAACCCTGATTCGCCAAGACCAAGGGTCCTGGGATGATCTGATGGGTGCGAAAGATGGAGAAGGCGACGAGGAACGAGATGGGATGATCGGAGTGGTCGGATACAGTGAGGTTCACGATGAAGAAGTCGCCGGAGCGGAGCTCCGGCGAACTTCGTTTTTTGCTTTTTACGCTAATGTGATTAACTAACGATTAAACTAACTACTGAAATGAAATGCTAACATTAAAATCTAACTAAGGATGCATTAAAAGGACAGCTCTTATACCTGGGGGCCTCCAGGGAGCAGGGCGGACGCCGGAGCTCCGCCGCGTCAAAATTCTCCTCCCTCCGGCCGAGTCTCGATGCTGGGCTACTCCCCCTGTCACGAGGAACAATCCAGGCACCAGATCTAGGCTTTAGGTTGGAATGAAAGTGGCCAAATTCGAGGAAGGAAGCGGAGCTTTTTATTTATAAACATTGGCGAGTAGCCTTATTGACCGGCGATTATTTCATGATCTAGAGAGTATTTGGTTGATCTGTGATTTCGGCGGGCATCATGGAAGATTAGGGAACAAATCTTGTGAAGGAAGCGTTGTCGATTGATGGATGGTGTGCCCGGGAAAAAGGGAGGAAATCGGGGGAGTAGACTGTTCAGAGCTGCCAGGCGCGAGATGGGACAGTTGACCAGGGGGTCAACGTTGGCCGGCGCCTCATTGGGCCACGTAAGCCGCTATGAGACAAAATAGCAGGTCTGAAGGAAGATTGATTTATTTGACATCCGAAATGATTTTATTAATTTTTGCTTATAAAATAAAAAATGTGTATTATTTCATGTACTATTTATTCCTGATTTTTATTGAATTTTTCGAGATGTTTTATTAGGGTTTTATGTTGATAATGTGTATATGTATGTATTTACATGTATTTTTGGATATTTTATTTTTAATTTATTTATTTTCTTTTATTATTTTCTTGGCTTATTTTATAAATTTATAACTTATTTTTGTGAGTATAAAGATATTTTTGTTTGATTTTTATAAGTTTATTTGTATTTTTAAATAAATAGGTCTATGTATTTGTAAGTATATATATAGGTACTTTACCTATATATTATACACATTGTATTTATTTAATTAATTTTATGTGTTTTTATTAAGGATTTGTATTTTTAATAGGACACATATACTATATACATTATTACAAAAATATAAGGGATTTGAATAATTAAAGAATGTTTTCCCTTTTCATTTGTGTACATACTCCATATAGGTATCTTGCCTATATATATTACATAGTTTTATTTTATTTTCCAAATTATTTTTGGTTTTATTCTAATGTCAATATGTGCATGAATTATATACATTATCTACAAAATTCTAAAAATATGAGTTTATAAGAATAATGAATATTGAATAAAATGAATATTTTAATCAGGTATTATGTACAAGAAGGGCCAAAAACCTAACTTCCACAGATGGACTCCAAAAATTATGAAACCAATTTTATAAAATATTTTATGAAATGCTATATACAATTAAAGGTGAGTTTGGGTGATTTGGAGTTTTTATTTGCAAGATATGGGTCTGTGAAGTTGAGATTTTGACTTTTTATTTTGTGTATAAAATGTACACTGAGTCTCATTTTTACACAAACTCAATTTTGTATTTTTATTTACATTATTATCTACAACTTTTATGAACAAAGTTTCTTTATTTGATGAATAAATAATTATGCATAAAATAGGTGTCAAAAATGCATGAAGGGATGAATGAATAAATGAGGTATTTATTGTATATCAGCCCTTATCTCCCCCTACTTTATTCCTTGTCGACCAATACCATACTGGCCTTGGTCTCGGGGTTAGGGTCATAAAATATTTACAATATTTTATTCCTTTTTCTTTTCTTCTCTTTATTCTATAATTTTGGCATTAGAAACCTTATTTAATGCACAGTTAATACAATGAATAATGAATGCTATTATGTACAAATTAATGCTGTTTACATGCATTTGCTGGGGTTTTTTGAGGCCAAAATGATAGAATAAAGGTGATGAAATGGAGATTCATCAGGGAGCTCGAGCGGCGGTCGATTAAAACTCGCCGCCCTCGAGTTCTTCACTGTTCTTGCTGGCCCCTTCGAGTCCGTCAGATCGGGTTCCCCCTCCAGATTCAACCGCAGCCGTGCGATCAGCCACGAGTTTTGGTCGTTCGATCAGTGTCAGCATTCTAATCGTGGCCGTGGAACACGAAGAGGTATCGGGCACCAGGGGCGTGACACGTGTGTTAGTGCCCCATCATCCACCGTTCGCCAGCGCCCAGGCGCAAGCCGTCAGATCGGAGCCTCAGCGTCTAATTTACACCGTCAAGATGAAGGGGTATCGCGAGCCCACGTTGCGCCACGTGTCTTAAGTGACGCGCGCACATCCGTCCGATCGCCCCCTGCTGGGTATTTTGCTCACCGAACCCAGCCATTTCTGCTAATTTATTTTGCGTTCATAAACTCTTGCTTGCAGTTATAAAAGTTTTTGTAATATTGCGAACCGACCCTCGAACCTTCACGTTATTGCATGTTTGCCCCCGCCAGGCGCGTGTACATCACGTGACCTTTGGCGTTGTTGTAGGAGGGTCCTCTTTGTTTCTTAATATTTCTGTTTAGTGCATGAATCCTTAATGTTAGTTATAAAGTTTCTGGAACTATTGCATATAGACCCCTGGATTCTTGCGCAATTACGTTAATGCCCCTGGCCTGCATGTGGTTTCTTGCTGTTATCACTAATTTTTGCATGCATCCATCAATCACAAAAAAATCCACAAAAATTGCATTAAACTTCCTGTTGCATTGTAGGTTTATGTCATATTTTTATTTTTCATAATTATTGCGTTTTATTATTTATTAAAAATCAAAAATAGCTTTTTTTCAGCACTGTTTGCATTACAAAATACCAAAAAAATATAAAATCACCTCAGAAAATTCCTAAAAAAATATATTTTGTGTCTTTTAGTTTGTTTTAACTCCCAGCCAAAAATCATTAAAAATCTCAAAAGAAAAACACTAAAAATTTAAAAACACTCAAAAACTTCAAAAAAATATATAAAATAGTAGAAAAATCCAAAAATAGCAAACTCAGTTCCTGTTTGTTCTCTATTTTGTCCTTTTTATTGGAAAAATAGTGTGAAAAATTTTGGTTGCTGTTTGTTAATTTTAACTTGCATTTTAGTCACAGCCAGCCCTATTTCCACTGTTTTGCCTTATTTCAGCAATTAGAAATACCAAAAACATTCTGAAAATTACCCAAAAATCACAAAAACAGTAAAAAATCCTAAAAATATCAAAAACAACTTATTTCTGAATTTTTGGTTATTTTTGCACATTTTTATAAATACTTTAGCTTGTCTTTTGTTGCCTTGTCCTTATTTTCCAATATTGAAACAGAAAATAAAAAAATATAAAATATAAAAAGAAAATATAAAAATCAGTAAATTAAAAATCAAAATACAAAAATATAAAAATTAAAAATTAAAAAAAATATATAAAAATCAAAAACCCACAAAAATTCTAGATTGGCTAAGTTGCTTGTTGGACTTGGGATTGGATTTGTATCTATGCTCTACGTCTTTGCTTCTTGAGTTCGACCCCTACTTGCTTGCCACCGTACATCTTTAGTAGGGTATAATAAATTTTAATCCTTGCTATCTATTCTCTGATTGATTGTGTGGGTTAATTGTTGAAGACCGAGGAAGTTTGAGCAGTCGCATCAGCGACAGTGAGTCTGACTTGTCAGACCGCTCTTTAGCGGCTCTCGCATTTCTCGCTTTTCAAATGGCGCCGTTGCCGGGGAGCATCGGCTTGTAGAGTACCTTTGGGTCTTTCTAGTCACTTAGCCATTTTTGCTTACTTGTATTTTGTGTATTATTTATTCTGAACTGTCTGACATCTCTTTTGTTTTCTTGCGAGGGACCACCGACCGAGGAGGATCGCCTAGGGGATCCTGAGCAGCCTTGGGAGGAGGAGTCGGCTATTCTACCCTAGCCGACAGGAGAGAGCAGGAGGACTAGAGAGAGAGAGAGAGTTGCTTTATTTTTTGTGAGAGAGTAGTTGATTAATTTGTAATAATACAGGACTCAGACACTTGGACACTTCGGGCCTAATTTCCGGGTGTTTGTTCACCCGGGGGCTCACCGCGGATTTTATCGAGTTTTTATCGCTGTCATTTTCCGGTTTTGTTTTCATTTTTCACTTTCTTTTGTGGATTGAGCTCTTAGTTCTAGGTCTGCTTGACTCGATTAGAATAGGTCCAAACACCTAATTATATTTGCATGCTCCTATAGATTCGTATTTGGACTTAGAATAATTAAACAGTTAGCTAGTAGCTTCCAAATCCACGCGCCGCGAGCTCACACCCGAACAAGCGCTTTCTCCTACTCCAAATGTGTTGGGCAGAGGAGGGGTGAGCCAAGACCGGACACTCGGATTGGGAATTATTAGCTAGCTTGTGGTTCTTCACGCTAGCAGTTGCCTGTTCTAGGACGATTTCCGCATTGCATAACCGGCATATAGATTAGGTTTATAAATTTCTGCCTTGCATCCCGCATGGAGAGAGCTGGGATTCACTGTAAGTCTTCTCACTTTGCATTCATCATATAGGCACAAAGGTGAGATTTCCATCTTGGTGCCGACTTGCATTGGCTTTTCCCGACTCTTTTCTCCCTCTGATTTTGGATACATTAGGATAAAGAAAAAAAACAAAATCGTTAGGCGCTTGTTTGAAACTACTCAAAAGAAGCGATAACACAAAAAATTAAAAAAGGGACTGCTAAGAAAACTTTGACCTAAATAAAAATTGGTAATTGGACTCATTGATTGGGGAGAGTAACACCCTCATTTGTTTTCAGGTTGCATGGGAAGGTCTCCTTCCAAGTGAGTTGAGCGTTCGTAAGGATTAGAGCCCAAAACCCAACTTGTGGCTGCCTTGTGCATCGCCTGGATTTCCGAAGTATTGGCGCTACTATCGTACGTAGTCGAGTAGGGCTTGGTCGCCAGTAGTGACTCACTATTGTGTGAGCACCGACCTTGTCCGAAGTACCGAGCATAGGCCACGCCTTCACGGGGGTGTCTGTCTCACCGGCTGCGTCCGAGTAGGATCTTGCACGCTCACGGGTGATTCCGTTGCGAGCGAGATCCGAAGTATCGGTTTCGCCTATCGGCTTCCTCCCTCTATTTCTTTGGCTGAGTAGGGATCCAGGAAGGGTTACAAGGACCTTAAAAAGCGCAAGTTACAGGTTACACAGGAGGAGGACAAGTACGGGAATACTTTTCCGGCAGTACTCTCGCTCCTATAGGCGTAGCGCTCTAAGGACTCGTTGAAAGATAAATTCTTGAAAACAAGATAAAAATTACAAAGATAAAAGCCGAACCTTCACGGCTTCACGTGTTGAGTTGGTGAACTCCCTTGTCTTGTGTTTGATTGCTAATCATATTTAGGTCAAGATCAAAAACCCCGCGCCGTTGCGCAATTTTGTTTTCCCTGCAGTTGACCCTCGCTCATTGTGAGCCTTCTACTGTTTTACATTCCTTTTTGTTCCTTGTTGACCCCCGTATCTTTCATCCACATCGATCTTCCTCTTGATCTTCGAGATGGCGACGAATGGACAGTTTAGTCGAGGCTCTGTCGACACCCACATCGGCTCCATTCGTTCACCCTCTCTAATAATTCAGGGCGATTCCCGAGACACCGGTTCAAACCCTATGAACCGACCTCCAGACTCCCTGCCTTCTTCAATAAACCGGGACCACTCTCGTCCCGAACTTCGTCCGTTTTGGATGGCCATTGATTTTACTCCTTACACATCGCCATCCTTAACAAAGTTCTGTGTCGACCTTGACACAGACCGCATCTCTCTATCTGGTGCTGCAATTCAGACTGATCGAGGCATTCTACCATGTGCAGACTCAGAGCTCGATCCAGTCAACCAAGCAGAGACAGAAATGGCAGGAGGAAGGGGAAAAGGACCACAGCCTCAGCAGGAGCCCGAAGACCATGCCGCAGAAGGACAATACACTACGCAGGGTGAGGTCAACAGTCAACTGCTGGCTTCCATTCAAGCCATTCAGCAGCAGCTGACTAACCAAGCCCTGGCCCAGACCGCCTTCCAGGACATGCTGAATGATCTGAGAAGAAGGGCCGATGCGAGAGACGGCCGACGGGAGGACGATCCCAATTTCGAGGAAGTCAATGATGAGTTCTCAGTGGGACCTGACTTTGAAGCAGCAGAAGAAGATCCACCGCAGCCCAAGCCTACACTCAAACAGACATACAACCCAGGAGCAGGGCGCATCACTGAGTGGATTCAAATTCCACGAATGCATGCTCACTTCGAGCTAAAACCATAGTTTCTGTCATTGCTTCCCACCTTCCATGGGAACACCACTGAGGAGCCATATATTTTCCTCAAGAAGTTCAACCGCATCTGCTCCACTGCTCACTACCCCGGAGTTCCCCTGGATGTGATCAAGATGACCGCATTCTCTTTCAGCCTTCAAGATAAGGCCCTTTACTGGGTCGATCATCTCGGGAAGGTCGTCACCACCTGGGAGGAACTGAAATCTGCTTTCCTCCATAAATTCTATCCTCTGGGGAGATTAAACCAGATGCGTGCCCGGATCTCCAGTTTCTGCCAGCAGCCCCACGAGACGATCCATGAAGCATGGGAGAGATTCAAGGATCTCCAGGAGAAGTGCCCCCACCATGAAATACCCAAGACCAGTCTCGTGCAACACTTCTTTGGGGGGTTATCATTTGAGAGCCAAAATCTCGTGGATGCAGCTTGCGGCGGTTCACATTTTAACAAGGACGAGGATGTCGTGTGGAATGTCTTTGAAGAAATGGCTGAGGGAGAAGCAGCCCAATCCTCGTCCCGGGTCTACATGAAGCCACCGACCGCCATCAGCAAGCCAGTTAACATGGCTTCTCACACTGAGGACAAAGATGAAAGCTCCAACCTGAGTATCATCGGGAGCCACTTGTCCAAAGTGGACATCATCGAGAAGAGGTCACAGGACCTCGAAAAACTGGCAGTTATAGAGAAGAGGACCCAAGGGCTAGAGAAGCTCGACCAGATTTCCCAGCAGCTGGAGCAGCTCGTCCGAGCACTGAATGCAAACATGTGCAACGCTGTGTCCACCTCTGCCGAGCCGAACGCTGAGAAGAAGGAGCCTACAATGCAGCAAAATCCTCAGCCGACTCCACCACAGCCCCAGCCAGTCCAGCACGTATACTACGTGCAGGTCCCGGAGCAGCAACCGTAGCCTCCGACACAGATGGTTGTATATCAACCCGAGCACCAGCCCGCTTACTCCGAGCAGTTCTCTCCACCCCCGCCACTGATCCAGGAGATCAATGGCGTCTGGAACAACGAAGCGCAGCTGACCCGTCCTCAGGGACACTCTCAGGGTCAGAACATAAGCAACAGGCCCTTCCAGCAGCAACACCAGGGTGGAAGACCATTCCAGCAGCCCTACCAGTACCAGCCTCCCTTACATGGAAACACGTGGAGGCAGAATTACCAACATGGGCCTCAGCAGTCCGGATATCGTGGACAAGGATATCACCAGCAACCGGCTGCACAATACAACCAACACCCGTCGCAGTACTCCTCAAACCCCCCTCCTCAACAATTCGCACAAGGATACCAGTCACAATCTCAACCGCCATATCAGCAGTCTAGACCCCAGCAGGGGGAATCTTCTGAGATTGTACCGATCAATCCGGCCCTGGCCTGTTTGGAACAGTTGATGAAGAACATGTCTGAGATGAACCAGAAGATCGACGACCTGACGGCAGCCAAAACCGTCATACCAGCCCAGGTCGAAGCTAATCCTAACAATTTCCGACGCAAGGAGCATGTAGCTGGCAGTGTCCAACCCGAATCAGGTGAATTTAATTGTTTTTTATCTAACGATGTTACTCTCAGGAGCGGTAGGACACTCCAGCCATCGGCGACGGCGAAAGGAAAGCACATTGCATCTGACGAGGAATCGTCAGTCCAGCCAACACCAGGGCCAGCAAGCATTTTGGGAGCAGCACCAGCATCCAGAAAATCACAAAAAAATGAAGAAAACAGAAAAATACAAAAAGATAGCAGCAACCTCGGTGGAGACCAGCCAGCATTGGAGACGTCTGCACCCGCGTCACAGTCAGCTCCTGACAGGAGGAGCACCGCACCTGCAGCGAGTCCAACGCCAGCACCCGAAGCCGAGCCTGTCATTTTTGGTCCACAAATTGTAGATGAATCCGTTCTTTTTTGTCATCTACCTGTAAACAACAACACGGACACTATTTTGAATGAAATTGGAGAAGAGTTTGTAAATATTCCTTTTCCTGAAGCAATGAAAAAACACAAAAAAATGAAAATTTTGAAAAGTGCTTTGTCTGATCCTGCGATCATAGAAATCATTCAGAATTTGGTGTTAAATATGCCATTAATGAAAGCTCTTGAGTACATGCCAGCTGTGAAGAAAGGACTTAAAGAAGCATGTACAACCAAGCGCAGGCCAACCCCCCATAACTCCCGAAGCAAAGGTGGTAAATCTGAAAAGCACATCCTCACTATGGCCACCGTCAATGCCATCAGCAACCTCCCGGACAAAAAGCCAGATATGGGAGCACCTCTTGTACGTTGTCAGATGTTCGATCAAGAGTTCGAACGAACACTCCTCGACAGCGGGTCTTCTGTCAATTTGATGCCAGCGTCACTACTCACAGAGTTCAAGCTAGGACCGCTCAAGCCCACGAAGATGATTCTGCAGTTCGCAGACAAGTCAGTAAAGCGGCCTAGGGGCCTGCTGGAGGACGTAATCGTCACGGTTCACGGAAAGTCATTCCCGGCCGATTTTGTGGTGTTAGACATGGACGTCCCTTCTCCATTACTCCTCACCCCGATCATACTGGGAAGACCATTTCTGCGTACATCAAACGCAGTAGTGAATTATGGGACAGGAGAAATCACGTTCGGCGCTGGAAATGAAACTATCAGAGTAGAGACCCTGTCTGAGGGAATGCCAGTGGAACCGACATCTGCGTCATGTGCAAGGGTGATCGAGAATGATGAAGATTGCGATTTTCTAGCAGAGATTCAAGATACCAACTTATTCCTGGATGATAATGAGATCCACGGACTCCTCCGATCCGAGGAGGAGGTGGAGACCGCAGTCGAATTCCCTTGTATCAATCAAGATGAGGAACTTGCTGATGCACTACAAGACACTGCTGTGGGGTTGATATGCCTTCAGAACCAAGAGCCGAGTTTGTAAGCATCTTCGGACGAAGATGAAATTATTGAAGAATTCTGTCAGGATCTGAGAGAGGAGACAGAACAGATTATGGTGGACATCGCACAGTTGAAAGAATCACCACCTGCATTAATAGCTGAGGTCACCACTGAAGCAGCTCAGACACCACCAGAGCTGAAACCCTTGCCCTCCAATATGAAGTATGCCTTCCTTGCAGGAGAACCGAACATGTACCCGGTCATCATCAATGCACATCTGACCGAAGATCAAGAATCTCGTCTGATGGAGGTTCTTGAACGTAACCGCAAGGCGATAGGTTGGCGAACCTCCGATCTCCACGGGATCAATCCGTCACTCTGTTCGCACCGCATCTTTCTGGAAGACGATTGCAGACCCTCTCGAGAGCTGCAAAGAAGATTAAACCCGAACCTGCGAGAGGTGGTTATGAAAGAAATCCAGAAATGGTGTGATGCGGGATTCTTTTATCCCATCTCCGACAGCAAATGGGTGAGCCCTCTGCATGTTGTGCCCAAGAAATCAGGGATTACCATTGTGACAAATGACAAAGGAGAGGAGATCGCAACCAGAGTACCGACTTCTTGGCGAGTGTGCGTAGACTACAGAAGACTTAACCTTGCCACCAAGAAGGATCATTTTCCGCTACCCTTCATCGACCAGATCTTGGAGAGATTGGCCGCGAAGGAATATTTCTGTTTCTTGGACGGTTACTCTGGGTATAATCAAGTTGCTATTGCTCCTGAAGACCAAGAGAAGACCACGTTCACCTGTCCTTTTGGCACATATGCCTTCAGACGGATGCCGTTCGGGCTTTGCAACGCCCCAGCCACATTTCAGAGGTGTATGCTTGCAGTTTTTGCTGATATGGTGGGTAGCTTCCTCGAGGTCTTTATGGACGATTTTTCGGTCTATGGGGATTCATTTGATCAATGCCTGGATTATCTAGACCGAGTCTTACGGAGGTGCTGCGAGGTGAATCTTGTGCTCTCCTGGGAGAAGAGCAATTTCATGGTGACCGAAGGAATCGTGCTGGGTCACGTTGTTTCTAAACGTGGCATGGAGGTTGACCCAGCCAAGGTGGATGTAATTTCTAAACTAGAGCCACCTACAAATATCAAGCAAGTCCGGTCATTCTTGGGCCATGTCGGTTTTTACCGACGATTTATTAAAGATTTCAGCAAATTGGCCAGACCGCTGACTGAGTTGCTCGGCAAGGACAATGAGTTCATTGTAGACGATCGTGTGCTCCTTGCCTTTAATCAGTTAAAAGAGCTCATCACCCAGGCCCCTGTCCTACAGCCACCGATTTGGACTCAGCCTTTTGAGATTATGACCGATGCGTCGGATTATGCCATCGGAGCTGTACTGGGACAGAGAAAAGACAATGTACCGTTTGCAATTCACTACGCTAGTCGAACACTCGATGAAGCCCAGAGAAATTACACTGTCACTGAAAAAGAGCTGCTAGCAGTAGTCTTTGCTTTGGAGAAGTTCAGATCTTACCTCCTTGGATCCAAGGTTATCATTTACACTGATCATTCAGCCATTCGGTATCTACAGCAGAAGAAGGACGCCAAACCACGTCTTATCCGGTGGATCCTTCTCCTCCAGGAGTTTGACTTGGAAATCAGAGATAAACCTGGGGTAAAGAATGTAGTGGCCGATCATCTGTCAAGACTGCCTGAACCGGAGTCTCCTGAGCTGAACTTGCAGCCTATCACAGAGACCTTTCCAGATGAATCGATTCTGTCTGTCGCCTCACTGCCTTGGTATGCGGACATTGTGAATTATCTAGTTGCCAAGAAAATCCCACAGGACTGGCCTAAGTTGAAAGTAGACAGATTTTTGTCTAAAATCCATTTCTACCAGTGGGAAAACCCGTATCTGTTTCGTGAGGGAGCCGATTGCATCTGGAGAAGGTGTATACCTTAGGAGGAGGTTCCAAGTGTCCTCGCTTTATGTCATGATCAAGATTCTGGAGGACATCATTCAGGAAAACGGACGGCAGCAAAAGTTCTTCAAAGTGGCCTCTGGTGGCCTTCATTGTTCAAAGATGCAGATGAATACGTCAAAGGTTGCACTGACTGTCAGAAGATGGGTGGAACCATAGGAATGAGAGATACGATGCCTCTAAAGTACATTCAGATCTCAGATGTCTTTGACGCATGGGGGATCGACTTTATGGGCCCGTTTCCTAACAGTCAGGGTTATGAGTATATTCTGCTTGCTGTCGATTATGTCAGTCGTTGGGTGGAGGCTATCCCCGCCCGAGCCGCCGACAGTCGGACTGTCTGTCGATTCTTACGAGATCACATCATAGCACGGTTCGAGATTCCCAAGATCCTCATATCTGACGGGGGCAGCCATTTCATAAACAGAGAGGTGAAGAAGCTGACCCAAGAATTCTGCATCGAGCATCGTGTTGCTTCACCCTATCACCCGTAGTCCAATGGCTTAGCTGAATGTTCAAACAGGGAGATCAAGACAATTTTACAGAAACTTATGCGTCCGGATCGCAAGAACTGGTCTCAGCTGCTTGATTCCGTTCTTTGAGCTTACCGAACAGCGTACAAGTCACCCTTGGGAATGTCTCCCTATCGCCTGGTGTATGGCAAGCCATGCCACTTGCCCGTGGAACTTATTCATAAATCTTTATGGGCTATTAACATCTGTAATTTGGACTCCAAGCAAGCAGGACAGAACAGGAAACTGGATCTGAATAGATTATTGGAATTCAGAGATTATGCATATGACAACAGCCTGATGTACAAGGAGAAGGTCAAAACATGGCATGACAAGCACATCCACCACAAGTCCTTTTCGATGCGAAATTAAAGATCTTTCCAGGCAAATTGAAAAGCAAATGGACTGGGCCGTTTGTGGTTAGGCAGGTGCGTGACAACGGAAGTATATTGATATCCAATCTGTCAGCTGACGCACAGCCTTTTGTAGTCAATGGACAGCTTCTGAAGCCATACCTCGAACATGACACATTCATGGCCGTCGTTGACTCGATTCAAGTAATCTATGAGGATGAGTTGAATATCTCGAAGGAGACAGAGGAAGGCAAAGCACATCAAAACATTTTTGAATGATTTTTCCTTTCCGTCTTTTCTTCTTTTCTTCTTCTTTTATCTTATTCTACCGAATTGATGCCATCCCTTTCATCACTGCTACACTTAGGATGTACTCTATCCTAAGTATAGGGGGGATGTGCATCCCGAGTTGTTCATACCCAATCTCATCTCTTTTCTTCTTTTCTTCTTTTCCTCTTCTATCTTCTTCATCTATCAGAAAAGTGCTACCCCTTGTAGACAGTCTTCTGTACTTAGGACGCACTTTGTCCTAAGTATAGGGGGGTGTGCACCCCGAGTTTCTTCTATTCCTCTTGATCCTCTCCATTGTCTCCTCTTCTTGTCTATACTTAGGGATATCTTACCCTAAGTATAGGGGGAGACAACCTGAGTACGATCTGTTCATTCCCACCCTTGACCCTCCCCGCTTTGTGTACAGTCTACTATACTTAGGATTATTTGATCCTAAGTATAGGGGGGACGGTCAACTTCTCATTCATTGATTCATTCATCCATTCCTTTATTTATTTATTCTTTAGATTTTCCTATACTCAGTACGAGTTATGTCTTCTCTTTTCTCTCCGATCTATGAGGACATAGCTCAAGCTAAGTATAGGGGGGTCGTATATACTGCGTATATACTTTAGCCATAACTCGTACTTTCGTATTTTCTTAATAAATATGGCTAATAATTCTTTAAAAGTCATTAAAAATCCTTAATAAAAAGATGTGATTATTCCTCAAATTCTTTTTGTATTTACTGATTAATAAATCAGGTGAAAATGTTTTTTGCAAAATGTTTGAAAAATAGTTTGAAAATCTTTGTGAATATCTATTGAAAACTATTTTGAAAATATTTTGTTGCATGTTTTCAACCTGTGTGAAAAATGTGTGTTTTGTAAAATTTCTTTTCTTTGTGTGAAATAAAATTTTTGAAAAATGATTTGCAAATGGTTTGAAAAATGGTTGCAAAAATGATTTGAAAAACCTATATATACTGTTTTGAAAACCTTTGCAAAATGATTTTCAAATGTGTGTAAAATGTTTGCAAAAACTATTTTGGACTATAGTTTTCAAAAATTGTGTGTAAAACTGTTTTCAAAATAAGTTTGAGGAATATACACATCACACCAAAATCCACTATATATGTATATATGTATAAAATTGATCACTTACCCTGTAAATTCTTAAAATCCACTTCTTGTATATATATAAGAAGCACTCCCGTGTACATATTTTAACCTAGTTTTCAGCCAAAATCTTTTTCTTTTCAAAAAGCCCAAAAACATTTGCAAAAATTTAAAATCCAAAAACATTTGAAAAATACAAAAAATTGCATCTGCATGCATCATCTTTTCAAAAATCCATAAAAAGTTCAAAATCTTTGAAAATTGCATCACAAAAATATTTTCTGCATTGCATTGCGTAGCATTCGCATTTTTCGGATTGAGTTTGATAGTTGAACAAGTCTAAGTAAAATCCGAAGATTGGAGCTTGATTGGACCTTAAAATCTACCTAATAACAGGAACCTTATAGGAACTGGGTTTGAGGTACTTCAGGTCTAGTTGACTTAATTCTTTGAGGATCACGGGACTTGGTTCAATGGATTCTTGACTGCCTAAGTAGAGTATTTCGGAGCACACGCACGACTCTTGTTGATAATGACCTAACTTGGACACCTGCACCTTTCACATGGCTCAACTCAGTTGGAGTGGTGAGGGGATTGGATTTGCCGGTATGAGACGCACACAAGTGGAAACATTTGTCCTCCTCTAGGGAGGGAAGTGCACCCCAACCCGTCCAGTGATTAGGAAGTCTAAAGACAGGAGGCTGTGGGTTGCGATAAAGCTTCAAAAGAGGGATAGTCTACTGGCTCAAGAGGAAAAACTCCTTATGTAAATGCTGCTGTATATAGTATTCGAAAAAAAAAAAAGAGTTCAGGCATGTACAAAAATAAAAAGCCTGCAAGTATGTGCAAAATCAATAAGCAAGCTTGAGTTCCAAAGTCAAATATATGAGCCTGCAGCAGGATGACTTGACTACACTGGTCTTGCATCCAAGGATAGGTAGCTACACTGGCTACCGTCCATTCTTCTCTTCACCCCCTCCTCTTGAGCTGGTTGCCACTTGAACTTAGAAGGGAATACCCCGCTCCTCGAGGATGGAGTTGCTGGATTGGGGAATCATTGGGTTGTCGTACTGGAGAAGTCAGTTTCCTTGTCATTCTAGTTGGGGAGAGCCATCATCACTTACACTGTACAAGTCGGATTCATAGTCGTAAGAGTTTGCGTATGAGTTGAAGTATTTCTGACCTGGCTATTGAGGAGACTTGGACAGAGTTTTGGGACTCTCAAGGACTGTTGGATTTCAAACATGGTTCTCACTAAGGTTCCGCCCGCACTAAAATTCCAACGGTCCGACTTAAGCTCCAAACTTTGATTTTGTGAAGACAAGTTTGACAATCAGATAAAATCCAAGTTCTTCTTTTTCTTTTCTTTCTTTTTCTTTTTGCACTTATTGCATAAGTGTTTGCTAGGGACTAGCAAAGGTAAAGTATAGGGGGATGATGAATCCACATTTCATCATCTTTATTCTATCATTTTGGCACCAAAAACCCTAGCAAATGCCTGTAAATAGCATTAAAACCATCATCTTAGCATCCATGCATGTGCATTCAGATATTGTACAAAACACTGTAATTAAGGCCAAAATTATAGAATAAATAAAGAAAAGAAAAAGAATAAAATATTGTAAATATTTTATGACCCAAAACCCCGAGACCTAGGCATCTTGATGAATAGGTCGACAAGGAATAAAGTAGGGGGAGATAAGGTCAGAAATACAAATAAAATACCTATACATTTTATTCATTCTTTATTCATTTTGGGACCTATTTTTGGTTCCACTTTTTATACATCAAATAAAGAAACTTTGTACATGAAAGTTGTAGATAATTTTATAAAGAAAAATACAAAATTGATTTCACAGAAAAATAATGTACAGATAAAAAGTTATGGTCTGAATAAAAATCCAGAATGCCAACTTCCCAGACCCGTATCTCACAAATAAAAACTCCAAATGCAGCATACTCACCTTTAATTGTATATAGAAGAAAATAAGCTAATTAATGGCGGTGGTTTCGCATTTGGCGGAGCTACGGTTTGAAAGTTGACTTTTGGACCCACATTGTATACTTGTACATATTAAAATATTCAAGTTATTATTTATTTATTATTTTTATAATTTTATATTTTTATAATGTTGTAATTAATACTTATAATAATTATGTATATTAAAATCAGAATAAAAACATCATTAAAATACAAATAAAAATACTTATAATACATAGGTATAATACATGTAGCTATACTTATATAAAATACACTTCTATTTTATTAAATATACAAATTATATCAGAAAAATAAACTAAAAATATATTTATGTACATAAAAGTATTTTACAACTTTATAAAATACTAAATAAAAATAATAAAATTAAACACACAAATTAAAAATAAAAGACTACAATATATAGATATAGATACCTGTAGGGGTATAAATGCAAACTTGTAAAAATACATTTCATAAAAATAATTAAAAATCACAATAAAATTATTTATAAAATAATAAACATTTTTTATTTTATAACCATAAATTAATAATGCTATTTACTATTTTATAAGTAATTAATAAAACTTTTTTGGGGGCTTTTTCCTGGTTGGTCCACGTGGACCAACCAGGTGGCCTGGGATGTTGACCAGTCGGTCAACTCCCTGGCCCTAGCCTGCCCCCCATGTCAGAAGCCCGTGACTCCCTTTTCTCGAATTTTTCGCCGTCGCTGCGTTGCTCGAGGGAAGATGGTCCCTTCACGAAAATTGTTCACTATTCATCCATGATTCGCGCCAACCTTGTAGATCTTCCTAAATCTTCCGTATTCACAAGATACGCCTCGATCAAAGTGCCTCCAGGGCCATGTTTCAAAAACCACCCATTCCCTCCATTTTCACTTTGATCCCTCTTCCACCACCAAAATCCTAACCTAAGACCTTGAGGACACTCCTGGTGACAGCAGGAGTTCGTCGGGCCTCTCATTGGACCGAGGTGGCGTCGAATTGAGGCGGTTCCCCTTGCCGAAGTGGTCGCCGGAGCACCTTGCCCGCGCGCGTTGGTGAGGTGTTTCTTCCCCCTTTCTTTCCTCTTTTCGTCCTTGCTCTTTGAAGCTCTGGTGTTTAGAAGCTAAAGTCACTCTCCCCCTTCTGAGATCTTCGATCGGCATTTGTCCTAATCCTCGCTTCCCGCGGCCGGCATCGAGTTCGCCGGCCATATCCCCATTTCCGTCTAGCCCTTCTCCTGTGCAAAATACTCTGCGACGTTGGGGCATTTTGCCCCCAACGTTTTTACCCCCTTTTGTTTCGCAGTTCCCAGGTCTTCAAGGACCCTCCAGGGGTCGAGATTCGTTGGGATCGGAGAGCCTGGAGCTCGGCGCTGCTCTAGGTACGCTGGCCGTTGCTGCTGCTCCGCCGCACCAACTGAAGTAATCATCTGCCGGGGGGCAGCCGTGGGAACATTCTTGAGGGGTCGGAGACGCCGCAGGGGCTGGGGAGCTCGAGCGGCGGTCGATTAAAACTCGCCGCCCTCGAGTTCTTCACTGTTCTTGCTGGCCCCTTCGAGTCCGTCAGATCGGGTTCCCCCTCCAGATTCAACCGCAGCCGTGCGATCAGCCACGAGTTTTGGTCGTTCGATCAGTGTCAGCATTCTAATCGTGGCCGTGGAACACGAAGAGGTATCGGGCACCAGGGGCGTGACACGTGTATTAGTGCCCCATCATCCACCGTTCGCCAGCGCCCAGGCGCAAGCCGTCAGATCGGAGCCTCAGCGTCTAATTTACACCGTCAAGATGAAGGGGTATCGCGAGCCCACGTTGCGCCACGTGTCTTAAGTGACGCGCGCACATCCGTCCGATCGCCCCCTGCTGGGTATTTTGCTCACCGAACCCAGCCATTTCTGCTAATTTATTTTGCGTTCATAAACTCTTGCTTGCAGTTATAAAAGTTTTTGTAATATTGCGAACCGACCCTCGAACCTTCACGTTATTGCATGTTTGCCCCCGCCAGGCGCGTGTACATCACGTGACCTTTGGCGTTGTTGTAGGAGGGTCCTCTTTGTTTCTTAATATTTCTGTTTAGTGCATGAATCCTTAATGTTAGTTATAAAGTTTCTGGAACTATTGCATATAGACCCCTGGATTCTTGCGCAATTACGTTAATGCCCCTGGCCTGCATGTGGTTTCTTGCTGTTATCACTAATTTTTGCATGCATCCATCAATCACAAAAAAATCCACAAAAATTGCATTAAACTTCCTGTTGCATTGTAGGTTTATGTCATATTTTTATTTTTCATAATTATTGCGTTTTATTATTTATTAAAAATCAAAAATAGCTTTTTTTCAGCACTGTTTGCATTACAAAATACCAAAAAAATATAAAATCACCTCAGAAAATTCCCAAAAAAATATATTTTGTGTCTTTTAGTTTGTTTTAACTCCCAGCCAAAAATCATTAAAAATCTCAAAAGAAAAACACTAAAAATTTAAAAACACTCAAAAACTTCAAAAAAATATATAAAATAGTAGAAAAATCCAAAAATAGCAAACTCAGTTCCTGTTTGTTCTTTATTTTGTCCTTTTTATTGGAAAAATAGTGTGAAAAATTTTGGTTGCTGTTTGTTAATTTTAACTTGCATTTTAGTCACAGCCAGCCCTATTTCCACTGTTTTGCCTTATTTCAGCAATTAGAAATACCAAAAACATTCTGAAAATTACCCAAAAATCACAAAAACAGTAAAAAATCCTAAAAATATCAAAAACAACTTATTTCTGAATTTTTGGTTATTTTTGCACATTTTTATAAATACTTTAGCTTGTCTTTTGTTGCCTTGTCCTTATTTTCCAATATTGAAACAGAAAATAAAAAAATATAAAATATAAAAAGAAAATATAAAAATCAATAAATTAAAAATCAAAATACAAAAATATAAAAATTAAAAATTAAAAAAAATATATAAAAATCAAAAACCCACAAAAATTCTAGATTGGCTAAGTTGCTTGTTGGACTTGGGATTGGATTTGTATCTATGCTCTACGTCTTTGCTTCTTGAGTTCGACCCCTACTTGCTTGCCACCGTACATCTTTAGTAGGGTATAATAAATTTTAATCCTTGCTATCTATTCTCTGATTGATTGTGTGGGTTAATTGTTGAAGACCGAGGAAGTTTGAGCAGTCGCATCAGCGACAGTGAGTCTGACTTGTCAGACCGCTCTTTAGCGGCTCTCGCATTTCTCGCTTTTCAATGCCCGAGGCTCGAGCACCACTCCTGGGCGACGCACGACGGCGCTAGGTCGCCGGATCAGTGACCGGGACACTCTCTCCTCACTGCGACACCACCGGTCACTTGCTGTCACTCAGGCGAAGGTGATGGAGGTCCTGGGATGGAAAATGCAGAGCCAAAGATGATTGAAATGCGCGGTGAAGCTCGGATTAAATATGGATAGGGGTCTAGCTAAGAGAGGTTCGGGCGAGCTTATCGGAGCACGGACCCCGAGACTAACCACCGGGCGTGGATCTAGGATGTTCAATGATGGATTAGGACCCGGAGTTAAAGGTTGTGGCGATCGGATCATGACGCAATAATTGGGAGAAGAAGCAATTCGGGCGTAGATCCGCGGGGCTGTGGTCCATGGGGGGGAGTTGACCGGGGGGTCAACATCCCCCGTGGACCAATGGGAAGCGGCCACGTCAGAAATAATTGGAAATTAAATTTAAAATAGTAAATGGACAAATTATGTATAACTCAAAACATGAAAAATGTTTCTTTTATTTTAAACTAATTTTTTGTGATTTTTATTTATTTTTTTGAAATAAAAATTAGGTATTTACGATATAGTATATTATATAGGTATATACACTATATATATTTTTAATTTTTTGATTTTTAATTATTTATTTTTGTACATTTTATTCCAATTTTATATTTTATTTATTTATAGGTTAAAATTTGGAATAATTTAATATCTTTATTTTATTTTTATTGAATATTTACAAGGGTAAAATAATTACTTTTATTTATATACATAGATGGTATATGTACAATGTAGGAAATTGATTTTATTTTATTTCTTTGTATTTTATTTTTATATTTGTAATTTTTATTTTATTTATTTACAATATGGAGTATAAGATATGTACACATTTTTACTGGATTTTAATTTATTTATTTATAGGGATAAATAAATAGGTAAAGGGTTTTATGTACATGGTGTATATACAAGGGTGAAGGGATTTTTATTTTTTTTAATTTTGTTATTTTTATTTTGGTTTTATATTTACAAATATATATACATATAAATACAACCCACTTTTATTTTTATTTAGAGGAAAATATTTTTATTTATTTATTTATTTACAGATATATACACACATGAGCTTCCTTATCTCTCTCTACTTGGATTTTTATGCGGTCAGGCCCATGCTGAGCCTTCCCTTGGGATTAGGTCGCTCAATATTTATTCTAAATATCTCCCTCTTTTTCTTTTGTCTCTTTATTCTTTTATTTATGCACAAAAACATGCTAATTATTTATTTTTACACAATGCATGTCAGATGTTAATTATTATTATTTACAGAAATATACATGTGTTTGGCAAAGGTTTTATAGCTAAAATAAAAGAATAAAGAGTGATGAATGGGTATTCATCACCCCATTATACTTAACTTTGCTAGTCTCTTAGCACACACTTATTTGAAAAAGAAGCGAAAGAGAACAAGAAAAAGAAAAAAGAGGAGAAAATGCATGGATTAATGCTGATAATTAAACTTGCCTTCATTAAATTGAATTATGGAGCTCGATCAGATCTTTAGATTATTAATGTGTCGGAACCTTATTTGGACTTAAGTTTAAAACTTAACAGCCTCTAAGATCCACTAATCTATAATCAAGACTCCTCAATAATCCAGATCATCACAAGTTATCATACACAAACCCTGAAGACTATGAGTCTTTCATTGTACTGTGTAAGTGAGGTAAGCTCTCCACCTCAGAAGTAGCAACTTGACAACCCTCCCCAACAAGGTAACTCTATGACCCTAGTCTGGCCACTCTTTCCTCGAGGAGCGGGGTATTCCCTTCTAAGTTCAAGTTCAACCGGCTCAAGAAGAGGGGGAAGAAGAGAATGGACCATGGCCAGTGTAGCCATGTATCCTTGGGAGCTCAACCAGTGTAGCTAAGTCTCCCTGCTGCAAGCTACATAAGATGGAATCCATAAGTCTCAAGCTTTGCTTATTTGCACTATATACATACTCTGGTGGGATTATCATTTTCTCTCAGACCCACCACTTTTTTAGAGTTATTTTCTTTTTGCATTTTTTTCAAGTGCATATGTACAACATATACATGTGCAGCATATATACATAAGGAGTTTTTTCTCCTCTTGAGCCAGTAGACTATCCCTCTTTTGAAGCATTATTGCAACCCACAACTCCCGTCGTTAGACCTCATGGCAACCAGACCAAGTTGAGACACACTTCCTTCACTAAAAGAAGAAGAGAGGTTTCGCCTAGAAGTACTACCCTCATATGCTACCCCAAGTCAAGAAAGACTGCCTCCTCACCACCTCATCCGTAGAGAGCTCGGTGCAACGTGCTGGTCCAAGTCAAGCCATTGTCTATATGAGTCATGTGTGTGTTGTTAAGTGCTCTACTTAGGCTCATTAAGATGACATGTGACCATAGCCTAGTGGACTTAAAGAATTAAGTCACCATGGACCTGAAAAGCCTTAACCCTAAGTCCTATAAGGTTCCTCTTATGATTAGGTGGATTAAGATCTTAATCAAGCTCCATTTCCCAATTTAATTCTAGGCTAGTTTAAATGTCAACTATAATCCAGGAAAAAACTATATACATATATACAAGGATGCTATTTACACAATATTTACACAAATGCAAAATTTTTTTGAAAAATGTTTTGAAATCATGGATGTATGCATGAATGCAAGTTTTGCAAAATATTTACACATATTTACACAAGGTTTTTGCAAACTTTTGATTTTCAAAACATTTTGGAAAAATTTTGTACTATATACATAATTTTGATATGCACATATTTACACAAACTTTACACAAAAAGTTTTTGAAATATTTTTACAAAAATAATTTTGTACAATAGCTATGTATGTGCAAATAAAAGAATGTTTATTTACAGGAAAATTTTTTTAATTTTTATGGATTTTTAGGTTTTTAGCCATTTTTATTTATTAACACACTCACACAAATTACGAGTTATGGCTAAAGTATATATGAAATATATACACACCCTCCTATACTTAGCTCGAACGATGTCCTCATAGTCAAGAGCGATGAAGAAGACATAACTCGTGCTTCTGCAATATAGTCTTGATTTCCCTATTCGACACTTCGGCTAGACCATTCGTCTGTGGATGGTATGGAGTGGCAACTCGATGGTCTATGCCAAACTCGCTAGCAAGGGCCTTCACCTGGTTGTTGATGAAATGAGACCCCCCGTCAGATATCAACACTCGAGGTACCTCGAACCCTGTAATGATGTGCTTCGTCAAAAATATGCAAACAATCCTGGCATCTGCGATTCTGGCGGGGATGGCCTCAACCCAATGACTCACATAATCCACGGCCAACAGAATGTACTCGAATCCCTAACTCTTAGGGAATGGACCCATGAAGTCGATGCCCCATGCGTCAAAAACCTCACAGAAGTGAATGGGCTGCATCCGCATCATATCACGCTGTCCACAAGTGCCCATCCTCTGACAGTCAGTACACCTCTTCACGAACTCATTAGAGACCTTGAATAGGGTAGGCCATCATAGGCAAGATTGGAGCACTTTCTGTGCCGTTCTCCTCCCAGAGTGATGTCATCCTGCCTCAAGCTTGTGGCAGTAAGTGAGGACGTTGTGGTGCTCCTCCTGAGGAATGCACCTATGCCAGACGCTATCCCCTCCTTCGTGGTAAAGGATGGGATCCTCCCAATGGTAGGACTTGGCCTTCGCGAGGAAGGTCTCAAGCCTCTGTCTGGGCCAATCTTGTGGAACTTTCTTAGCAACAAGAAAGTTCACAATATCGGCATACCACGGGAGAGAGGCGATAGCAAGGATCGCCTCATCTGGGAAGGTCTCACATATGGGGTCAATCTGCTCGAAATCCTCAAGATGCTCTAATCGGGAGAGATGATCCACCACCACATTCTTGACTCCAGGCTTATCTTTGATCTCTATGTCGAACTCCAGGAGTAGAAGGATCCATCTAGTCAATCTGGCCTTGGCATCCTTCTTTTCCATGAGGTACCTGATGGCGGTATGATCTGTGTACAAGGTTACTCTAGATCCAATAATGTATAATCTGAACTTATCTAGGGCGAAGACTATGGCTAGCATCTCCTTCTCAGTGACTGTGTAGTTCTGTTGCGAGGAATCCAATGTGCGGCTAGCGTAGTGGATAGCAAATGGAACTCCATCCCTCCTCTATCCCAGCACTGTCCCCACGGCAAAATCAGAGGCATCCGTCATGATCTCGAATGGGAGAGACCAATCAGGTGGCTGAAGGACAGGAGCCTCAATAACACATTGCTTGAGAGTCTCAAACGACGAAAGACACTTGTCATCGACAAGGAACTCGGTGTCTTTCGTCAGCAGGTCAGTCAACGGTCGAGCAATCCTACTGAAATCCTGAATGAAGCGCCGGTAGAAACCGACGTGCCCAAGGAAAGACCGTAACTGTCGCAAATTGGACGGTGGTGCGAGTTTTCTAATGACATCTACCTTGGCCGGATCAACCTCCATGCCCCTGTTGGAGATGATATGGACAAGCACCATCCCTTGAGTCACCATGAAGTGACTCTTCTCCTAAGACAGCACAAGGTGAACCTCTATACATCGCTGAAGGACTCGGTCTAGGCAGTCAAGACAGGAGTCGAATCCGTCGTCGTAAACCGAGAAATCATCCATGAAGACCTCCAAGCACTCCCCCACCATGTCTGAAAAGATCGACAGCATGCATCTCTGAAAAGTTGCAGGGGCATTGCATAGCCCAAATGGCATGCGTCAGAAGGCGTATGTACCGAAGGGACAGGTGAAGGTGGTCTTGTCCTGGTCCTCGGGAGTGTTGGCCACCTGGTTGTAGCCGGAGTACCCATCCAGAAAACAATAATGGCTCTTCCCTGCCAGTCTCTCAATGATCTGATCTATAAAGGACAGGGGGAAATGATCCTTCTTGGTGGCCTGGTTGAGTCGTCTGTAATCCACGCAGACCCGCCAAGAAGTGGGTATCCGGGTAGCAATCTCCTCTCCAGACTCGCTGATAACTATAGTGATGCCCGTCTTCTTGGGCACCACATGCAAAGGGCTGACCCACTTGGAGTCGGATATAGGGTAGATAAAATCGGCGCTCCACCATTTCGATATCTCCTTCATGACAACCTCTCTCAGATTCAGGTTCAGCCACCGCTGGAACTCACGCGACGACTTCACTTCATCCTCGAGATAGATATGGTGGGAGCACAGGGCCAGACTTATCCCCTGGAGATTGGCTACGCTCCATCCTATCGCCTTGCGGTTCTTTTCAAGAACCCCCATCAGACGGGATTCCTGCTCTCCAGTCAAATCGGCGGAGATAATGACTGGGTACATCTCATGCTCACTCGCAAGGAACCTATACTTCAGCGATGCAGGAAGTCGCTTCAACTCTGGACAACTGGGTGCTGGTGGATCTGGCCTCTGAAAACTCTACGTGAATGCCTCCAAATCCGCATGGGAGAACTGAAACTCTCTATCATACAGTGAATCTGGAGAAGGCTGCCCTGATGGACTGTCTCTGCTCTGCTCGGCATCTACCTCCTCCCTAGCTGCAGGCTCAGTGGAAGTCAGATCGGGTATGTAATCATAAAACTCAGCCCAGTCAAAATCTGACTCCGAGGGATCTGTATCATCAATGGTGGCCTCAGTACCACCATCATCACAAAAGAAATCAGTCTCGCAATCGAGAACCGGCTCTGCTGCCTCTAAGGTATCCTGGACCAGGAATGCGCTCTCCAAGCTCTCCTTTGCTGGCGTCTCTGCATCAGCGGACTCTGAAGGTGAGAGGATGGCCTATGCATCTGGGTATGCCCATACTGCCTTGCCGTCTGTGATCACAAAGTCGCAGTCCTGGTGGATGTCTGACCCTGTATCTGTCAGCTGCTATGTATCGGAAGTAGTCTCTGAGCATGCTCTATCTCTGGCTCTGCTGTCCTCGACCGTCTCTATTTGTACACTTTTCCCTCGACGTGAAAGTATACCTTCCCACTATCATGGTCGGTCACTGCCTTGGCTGTGGTCAAGAACGGGCGACCGAGAATGATGGGGGTATCGGTCACTAACTCAGGGATCTCCATATCCAACACTACGAAGTCCACGGGGAATTGCATGCCCTGAATCGTGACGACAACGTCTCTCAGCAACCCCTTCAGCCTCTTGACAGATCGATCAGCAAACTGAAGGACTGTCCTGCTCTGCCTAGGAGTGCCCAACTCGAAACGGTCGAGAAGGGCTGCCGGAAGTAGGTTGATCGATGATCCGCAGTCTAATAGAGTACGGTCGAACCTCTGCTCTCTGATGTGGCATCTGACATATGGGGCTCCGGAATCTAGCCTCTTGGCCGACAGACGGTTCTGGATCGTGAAACAAGTAGCTCTGGTCAGCACATGAATCTCTGAGTGGTGGTTCCTCCTCTTCCTCCTAACTGTAGTCATGTCTCTAAGCGAACATTGGAGTAGAGGGATGTGCTGCAAAGCCTCCTAAAGAGTCAGCTGAATGTGAAAACGGTCTATCATCTGCTGGCTAAACTCTTCCTGTTGCCTCTTTTTGGGATTTTCAATTTTCTTCCCCTTTCCCATCTGAAGAGCTCTAGGGAAGGGGATCACAGGGTCCTTCTAAGATGAAGGACTAGGAACGGGTCTGAACTGCTCGACTGCAGGATCCACACGTACATCAAGCACCACAGGTGAACCAGAAGAAAACGAACCCTTTCCTTTATTGCTAGCAATGTTCTGAGATACATGTGCAGAAGAAAAAACTACAGGACTCTCAGAAGAAACGGTGGCATCAGCACCACCCTCGGTTGGAAGACTCGTGGCCTCAGTACCACGCTCGGACTCGACAACATGGGTGGCCTCAGTACCACCTCCTCCAACTGGTGAAATGGTGGCATCAGTATTGCCGGTGGGATCAGCATCCGTGGTGGCATCAGTACCACCGTCATCATCTCTAGCGGCCTCAGTACCACTCTCCTCCTCGTCGGGCGCTCTAGAAGTGGCCTCTGGGTGTCGCTCAGACGAGGCGCTGCATGCTGGCATCCTACCACTCCTAAGTGTGACAAAATCAGTATCAAACAAATATGCAGACATATCTCCAAATGTATCACTAGGAGTGGCATACTCAGTACAAACTATCTGCTCAGATTTCCTCTTGAAGTTGTTCGGATTGGACTCTATCTGGGCAGGGATGGCGGCCTTCCCTCTCACAATGTCCCGCATCTCCTGGCGGAACTCATCCATCTCCCGTCGAAATGTAGCCCGCTGATCTGTAAGGAGGCATGCTATGTCATCCAAGGTAGGGTTCTCATAGGATGGCCCATGAGAACCCGACGGGTAGCCTCTCTGGTAGTGAGGTTATTGGTGCTGCTGCTGGTGCTGTGGGTGAGAGGGGTACGACTGTGGATGATGTTGTGGCTGATGGGCTGATCACGTCTCCAAGATTATCCCTGCTGATAGGGACGAGGACCATCCTGCGAAGACTGCTGCTGCTGCTGCGGTGGCTACACTGGGGGCTGCTGTTGCTGGTGATCCCTCTGATGGCTGTACTGGCCACCCTGACCTGACGACTGCTGTTGGGAGTTGGAACCTCCGGCCGCCCAACGGAATCCGGGATGGTCTCGTCAGATACCGGGCTGGGGGCAGTCGTACCAAATCCCGTTGACATCCATCAACGGCTCTGACTCGTACTGGGGTGGTAGGAGTACTACAGAGGCTGATCCGGCTGGTATACCACCATCTGTGTGTCTGTGGATGGTGGTGCCTGGTAAGTAAGCTGCGGCTGCTGGTACGGCTTTTCCTGTACAAGATGGACCTGTCTAGGCTGCTGGTGGGAGCTGGAGCGCTGGGACGAGTTGCTGCTGCTACTCGGATCGCCTCGTGCCTGAAAACGAGGCTGGGAAGCCGTCTGTGCCTCCTGGAGACACATGAGCTGTGTCTTCATGTCACTCAGAGTCTGTGCCATCTGCTCCATCTACGTGATGCCCTGGCACTGCTTCTTCTCAATGATCTCCATCCGGTCCAGCTTCTCGCTGATGATCCCCATGCCTGCGGCTGAACTCTCGACCTGTGCTGCTGCCGCTGATGAACTGGAAGGACCGGTGTCGACCCGTGCTATGCTCTGGTACTGCACGGTCTGTGGCTGGGGTCTGCCCTGTGTGTAGAGACGGGTCTGGGACATCACCGTGTAGTTCTATGCCATCTTCTCGTAGATGGTCGAGACCTGATCCTCATCCTTGGCGAAATAGGACCCGCCACAAGAAGCGTTCACCAAGCCCTGAAGCTCTGGTGTCAGCCCGTAGAAAAAACTCTGAACAAGGTTCGGCTTGGAAATCTCATGGTGCGGGCATCTGTCACTCAACTCTTTGAACCTCTCCCATGCCTCGTGGAACTGCTCGTTGGGGAGCATGGAGAAGTTGCTGATCAGGGCTCTAGCGGTGTTCGTCCGCCCGAGTGGATAGTACTTGTTCAAGTACTTGTTGCGGAGCTGCTCCCAGGTGTAGACAAACTTCCCCAGATGCTTCAGCCAGGTGGCTGCTCTGTCTGCTAAGGAAAAGGGGAAGGCAATCATGCGTATGGTGTCCTTATCCACCTGTCTGTCGTGTTCGGTGCTGCAGATCATTAAAAACTCCTGGAGGTGGAGATGTGGCTCCTCTGTGGTGAGTCCGTAGAATCAGGGGAGAAGCTGCAAAGTGTTCGGGGGGAACTTGAAGTCCCCCACGATAGCTGGAAGCACGACCCAACGGTGCGTCAGTGCCGATCCGGGGTTATGTAACTCCCGCATCGGTCTCGGCTGGTCCGGTACTGCTCCTGCTACGGCAGCTGCTGCAGCGGCTGCGGCCGCGGCTGCTGTGGCTGTTACTGCCTCATCGGGTCTCCTCGGCCCGTCTCGGGCTCGCGCTGGTCGCGAGCGGCTCTCAACTGCTCCATCTCTCACCTCATATCCAACATGAACGCTCCCTGATCCCTCAACTGCTGTTGCACTGTCTCGAGGGAGGTGATCAGGGTGGAGTTGATCGCACCCTGGTTCATAATGAAAGTCTGCTGGGGCTGGGGACCTGTGGTGCGGTCATCGCTACTACAGGCCATGGTCTCTGTAAAAGCAAATGACCCAAACTCAGGTGCCGATAAATCGTCTGATATTCTCTCCTCTGACATTGGTACCTCTGAACTGAAAGAAGGGAGGTCAAGGGGGAACATGATGGAGTCAAACTCGGGTTCGGAGAGCGGGTCTCGGCTCTCGCGAACCAACCTAGATGAGCGGGAAGAAGTGCTGGGAAGCGGTACAACCAGAGGCTACCTAAGAGACCTTCTGCCCATCATCTTGATTAGGCGAGTTGGGCGGATGAGATCTGGTAACAACTATGATCACAAGCAAACCCCCGATTCACCAACGCAATGCGAGCTGAAGACCGTAAAGGCTCGGTCAATTTATCTTGTCAATTTTATTAGGTGATCAGTCAGTATAGCAGAGCGATTAACGTGACCTGTTGGATAATCCGATATTTTCTCAACCGAATGTCCCGTATAGAAAGAACCGATAATTAGTCGAGAAAAATATCGGATATGGCTCTACCTAGTGTGCGGGTCACTCTCTCGCGCAAGCAAAACAGACAATGTGGGGGTTGCTTCCCCAAGACAAATTTTTCGGTGAGCGTCTTTTAGGGTCAATAGAGTTAACCAATCCCAATTTTATGATTTCTCTTTTTAGGTATTTTTCAATAAAAAGAAAATCTCCTAACGATTTTTTCGGTTCTCCTGGTTATTAAGTCTAAAAATCAGGGGGGTGAAGTCGAAAAAGCCGATGTGTGATGAAATCAATGATGCATGTAGAGTAAGAGATGCGTACCTGACTCCAGCAGTCTACATGCAAAATGATCAGCGCAGAATTTAAAGACTGAAAATAAACTACCTAAATGATGCAGGCGGAAAACCGAGTCCCTAAATAGCAGTTCTACTCGAAAGAACGGCTAGTCGACCACCAGTCTCCAAGCCAAGAGTCCGGTCTCGATCCACCCCTCCTCCTCCCGACAAATCGGGGTTCAGGAGCAGTGCTTGGCAGGGTAGGCTACGGCACGTAGGCTCGAAGGTAATGAATCGACTATTTTATTATCTTTTTATTATAGGTCCAATTACCGAACTATAGATACAGGCAGATATATTAGGGTACTTGGATCCTAATTATTACGTCACAGTCAAGCAGAAAATCCTAAGGCTAGGGGCTCGAAAAACCGCGAGAAACCGAATAAGAAGTAAAGAAATCAAAAGCCACGAAGAAAAACTGCAAAAAACCGAGGGGTTCCCGAGCACACCAGTGCTCGGCGAAACAGACCCTGAGAGTGTCCAAGTCCAAGAGAGTCATGTTGTCCCTGTATTATTACAATTATCCAAATGAACTGAAAGGAAAATCTAAACTACAGCTACTCTAATCCCGCACTCGGCTACCTCCTCGCGCTCTCCTGTGGCTCCGTACAGAAGGGAGCCGCCTCCGAAAGCCGCGGTTGCACTGGCTCCTCGAAAGTCACCACCTCGGTCCTCGGGCCCTCGCAAGAAGACAGAAGAGTGTCAAACCAGATAAAAAATAAAACATATAAAGCAAATAAAAGGAAATATGATCTATATGCAAAAATGAAAATAAATAGGCAAAAACAAACAAAAACAAAAATAAAAGAAAAGAAATAAAAAAAATAAAACAAAAATAAATGAAAAATAAAAAAGTCGCGAAAAGCCGCGGACTCAGAAAAAATTGCGGAAAGCTGCGAAAAAGAAAACAAAAATAAAAGAAAAAAAAATAAAATGACTACTAAGCAGTGCTCCCCAGCAACGACGCCATTCTGATGAGCAGATCTTGCGACTAAGGTAGATAAATCAATGCGGTCGTTGTGACCTCAGTCACTCGGGACTCAGAGCTCAACAAGAAAAATTATTTGGACCACCAAATAAGATAAAAACACGAGAAAATCAACTAGCAGTCCTAGCTATGAGATTGACCTGGTATAGCTCCTAGGGTCAAACTCGAGGAGCACGGGTTGGCCTTGCAGCCTACGAAGTAGTCAAAAACAAATAAAAATAAAACAAATTATTTTTGGTGGATTTTTAATATTTTTATATTTTTTGGAATTTTTAATTATAAAGAAAACAATAAAACAAGGAGAATAAGCAACTTTCAACAATTATTTCACTACTCTAAAAAGCCTCAAAAATAAACAAAAATATTTTTACGATTTTCTATTTTTACCGTTTTTGGTGAATTTTTGATAATTTTTTGATTTTTATAGAATTTTATAAAAATAAAAGAAGGCTGAAATGCAAGAACATTGTCCAGCCAGGCTTCTAAGACCAAAATAAAATATAAAATGGTCTCAACAAAGCATGGAGGTAATTTTATTAGAAAATAGAAACAAGAAGGGAAATTCAGAAAAAGCAATTTTGATTTTTTGAATTTTCTATGATTTATTGGAATTTTTATAAGTCTTTCAAGGTTTTTCAATTTTTATATTTTCTATAAATCCAAAAATGACCAAAATTGGTCAGAAAAGCAAACAATCCAAAACACACAATATCTGAGTTTTTTAGAATTTATGAGGAGGTTTTAATATTTTTTTTGTGATTTTTGTATCTGTACAGAGAGAAAAAGAGAGGTTTTTGATTTTTTTAAAATAATAAAAGGGATCCAAAAATTTCCCAAAAATTAGTGAAAATTCTACACAGTGGCAGGAGCCACATGTCAAATTTTCACTTAATTTTGATATAATTTGATATTTTTTTAAAGCAAACAAGAGCCCAACAGTCACAAGGACCTGTCCGCAATAAAACTATCTTCCGGGTGCCTAAAAGTAACAAACTCATAAATGTAGGGGGTCCTCGTGCAAAAACACCAGAATCTCACGTGCCACGCACGTGTTCTGGGCACTGAGGGGCCAATTTCCAATGAAAATAAGTTCCAAGGGTTTCTTAGTAATAGGTGCTAAAAACCCAGGGAGCTAATTGCAATTAACCCAAGAAATTCGGCACATGTGGAATTAAATCACTCATAGGGGTATATGTGTAAATAACTAAAAGTATATTTCATTCATGAACAAACAGAAACTACAGGCCCATACATGCAAATTCTCCAAGATATCATGTGTCGACGCACGTGTCTAACATTTACAGGGGTAGAAATGCAAATATAAGTAACGACAGGGTCCTAAGTGCAATTTTTACAAAAATAAAAGAACTAGATCCGATATTTACAGGACTAAACAATAAAACAAAATAGAAGGGGGGCCTAAATGATATTACCCCACTTATTTCTCAGATTGGCGGAGGGTGCACCACGTGGATGATCAACGGTGCAGAATCGTCGGCGCTAACCCTCGTTGGCTCGGACGGTCCAGATCAAACCTCCAACGAATCTGACGATAAGGGCTGCTCCTCAAATGAACGACATGGATAACATCTAGAGCTAGAGGCTGGATGGACGGCTGTGAAGTCTCCTCAAAGAACAGGTGGCCGGTGAACTTCGTCGGCCCGATGCTCGCGCAGAGGACCTCCTTGAGGGCTGCTGATGATTGGAAAAGGGTCGCCGGAGCCTCCCGCGTATGAAGGACCCCTCCGATGGTGCCGAGGAGCTCCGAGGAGCTCGGGCGACAGTGGCGGAGCTGAGCTCCTGTGTCTGAAAGTTGAGGTCCTCAGATGGACCTCCTCTAACCTGCAAAGCTACACAGAAAGACTCCTGGGTCGAGGGCAAAATGCCTCGACCCGGTTAGGGGCAAAATGAGTGAAAGATGCGTCGAGGCGAACAAACTCCAGCGAAGTAATGGCAGAGGAGTTCGACTCCCAGTTCCGTGGCGAACTGGGTTCGATGAAGGGGCAGAGAACGTGCGGGTGAGAAGGGCGAAGGTGAAGGTCGAGTCCGATGGTCGAGATATGGACGGATGTGGTCGGAATCGATGGTCGTCAGCGGAAGATGAAATTGGGGGTAAATGGAAATTAATGAAAACTAAGGGAAACTAGGCTTACCAGATGGCTGAGATCGACTGTGGACGAGCTTCCGAAGCTCTGGGTCCTTGCCTCGAGGGCCGTCGATGCCCGAGGCTCGAGCACCACTCGTGGGCGGCGCACGACGGCGCTAGGTCACCGGATCAGTGACCGGGGCTCTCTCTCCTCACTGCGACACCACCGGTCGCTTGATGTCACTCAAGTGAAGGCGGTGGAGGTCCTGGGATGGAAAATGCAGAGCCAAAGATGATTGAAATGCGCGGCGGAGCTCGGATTAAATATGGCTAGGGGTCTGGCTAAGAGAGGTTCGGGCGAGCTTATCGGAGCACGGACCCTGAGATTAACCACTGGGCGTGGATCTAGGATGTTCAATGATGGATTAGGACCCGGGGTTAAAGGTTATGGCGATCGGATCATGACGCAATAATTGGGAGAAGAAGTGGGTCGGGTGCAGATCCGCGGGGCTGTGGTCCAGGGGGAGTTGACCGGGGGGGTCAACATCCCCCGTGGACCAATGGGAAGCGGCCACGTCAGAAATAATTGGAAATTAAATTTAAAATAGTAAATGGCTGAATTATGTAAAACTGAAAACATGAAAAATGTTTCTTTTATTTTGAACTATTTTTTTGTGATTTTTATTTATTTTTTTGAAATAAAAATTAGGTATTTACAATATAGTATATTATATATGTATATACACTATATATATTTTTAATTTTTTGATTTTTAATTATTTATTTTTGTACATTTATTCCAATTTTATATTTTATTTATTTATAGGATAAAATTTGGAATAATTTAATATTTTTATTTTATTTTTATCGAATATTTACAAGGGTAAAATAATTGCTTTTATTTATATACATAGATGGTATATGTACAATGTAGGAAATTGATTTTATTTTATTTCTTTATATTTTATTTTTATATTTGTAATTTTTATTTTATTTATTTACAATATGGAGTATAAGATATGTACACAATTTTATTGGATTTTAATTTATTTATTTATAGGGATAAAGGTAAAGGGTTTTATGTACATGGTGTATATACCAGGGTGAAGGGATTTTTATTTTCTTTTTAATTTTCTTATTTTTATTTTGGTTTTATATTTACAAATATATATACATATAAATACAACCCACTTTTATTTTTATTTAGAGGAAAATATTTTTATTTATTTATTTACAGATATATACACACATGAGCTTCCTTATCTCTCTCTACTTGGGTTTTTATGCGGTCAGGCCCATGCTGAGCCCTCCTTTGGGATTAGATCGCTCAATATTTATTCTAAATATCTCCCTCTTTTTCTTTTGTCTCTTTATTCTTTTATTTATGCACAAAAACATGCTAATTATTTATTTTTACACAATGCATGTCAGATGTTAATTATTATTATTTACAGAAAAATACATGTGTTTGGCAAAGTTTTTGTAGCTAAAATAAAAGAATAAAGAGTGATGAATGGGTATTCATCATGTATATGTTCGTCGTCTTCCCAATGACAGGTTCGTCATTCTTTTGATATATGTGGATACATGTTGATTGTAGGTCATGATTCCAACCTGATTGTAAAGCTCCAGAGGGAATTCTCCAAAGAGTTTGAGATAAAAGATTTGGGAAAGGCAAGTTACATCCTTGGGATGCAGATTACAAGGGACAGGAAGAAGCACATGTTGTGGTTGTCACAAGAAAGCTATGTTGAACGCGTGTTGGAGCGGTTCAACATGAAGAAAGCAAAGCATGTCAGTACGCCTTTAGCCTCTCATTTCAAGCTAACCAAAGAGTCATGTCCTTCTACTTCTGAGGAGAAAGCATAGATGACCAAGATCCCATACCAATCCGTAGTTGGGAGTCTCATGTATGCAATGGTTTGCACTAGACCCGACATAGCCCATGCAGTGGGCGTGGTGAGCAGATTCATGTCCAACCCAGGCAAAGACCATTGGGAGGTAGTGAAGTGAATCTTGAGATACTTGAAAGGGACCTCAAGTATGTGTCTTGTGTTTGGGAGGTCAGATCCCAAACTTCGTGGCTACACTGATGCAGATATGGCAGGAGACATGGACCAAAGAAAGTCTACCTCAGGGTACATCTTCACATTTGCAGGGGGATCCATATCATGGCAATCCAAGCTACAGAAATGTGTTGCTCTCTCGACTACCGAGGTAGAATACATTGCAGCAACAGAGGCTGGGAAAGAAGTGTTGTGGCTACAACGTTTTCTTGGTGAGTTTGGATTGGGTGACAATGAGTCAGTTGTGTTTTGTGATAGCCAGAGCGCTATAGACTTGAGCAAGAGTACCATGCACCATGCTCGCACAAAACACATTGATGTGAGATACCATTGGCTGAGGGATGCAATTGAATAGAAGCACCTCATGTTGAAGAAGATCCACACAGATGAGAACCCCTCAAACATGTTGACCAAGGCAGTCACTCGTGACAAGCTTCAGCTCTATAGAGAGCTGAGCGGTGTCACCTCTTCTTGATCTCCATCAGCGGACGACACCTCCCCGTTGGGACTGGAGGGGGAGGTTGTTGGGTATCCTTGAAGTTTTTCCAGTCCCAACTTGGGCGACAGAAATTTGCCCATACTGTGAGGGCTTCTTTGCTATTTTTCCATAAATTGGGCAGCCCCATTCCAGGGACGGTAGTGCCCCATCTGAGTACCCATTCGTGCCCAGCCCTACATACATTCCAGAGGGTGAACGACACCCCTTCCTTCCATTCCAGCAAACGACGGCAACAAGGGTTTCTACGGGAAATTCATCCTCCTTCACGCATGTGAGTGAGAGAGATAGGCCGAGCGGGAGCGAGGAAGCAGCAACTCGGAGCTCTGAACAACAATAGTTCAGACTTGGTTTGGTCTTGGACAGTGGTAGCTTGGGCGAGCTCGAGAGAAGCATCGAGGACGTCGTTGCGGACGACCTCAAGGAGCCGAGCTTCGTGTTTGGGTCTCCATCCGGGATCCCACAAGGGGAGTCACTTTATCCTTCTTGGATTTAAGCACAATATTGGTATTTTGGATACCTAGCGATAGTTAGTTACTTGTAGAAGAACTATCCATTGTGTGTAGCTTGTACCTTGGTTTTGTGGGCAACAAAACTGGGAAGAACTTTGGCTCGCTTTGATCGTAGTGAAATCATTGCCGGTCTTGCCCCGTGGTTTTTCACTTGCTCACATTAAGTAAGGATTTCCACATAAAAATCCTTGTCTCGTGTGGTTGCTTGCTTGTGTTTGCTTGTGATTGATTATCATTGTTGCCATTGAGTTCCTGTGTAGGGAACATATCTTGTATTGTGCCATCTTTGTTGTAGGATAGTTTTAGGGTGGTAATCCTGGTTGATTGTGTGCATATATCCCCAACAGGTAACCAATAAACATCCAATATGACGGGAGCGTTACGATGTAAATGGAATCAATTATGCACGGTTAGATTGTAAATACAAACTATATGAGGATCAAAATATAAATATAAAACTATATGGGTAAAATGAGGTTGTCCCCTGAGAGAGCTAACTTGACTTTCTCTGCCTTATTTTTTTTAAAAAAAATTCTATGATTTTCATCATCATATCCATCGATTATGTCATTCAAGTTTTGTGAGAAACATATACTCATAAGGCCTCCATCCAGACGAGGTCGATTTCAACAATACGATCGTTAAAAAATGAATGTCTAAATGAAGGCCGTAGGAGTCTATATTTCTCACAAAACTTGAATGACATAATATAGGGATGTAATGATCATTTTCCACAGAGGCATTAAAAAAAACTAGAAAATGGGAAATAAGGATGGAGGGAGCCAAGTTAGATCCTCCTAAGGAGCAGCCATTTTACCCAAATTATATAGAGGAATGTATGTTAATATATCAGTTGATATGCATTGAATCATAACCATCTGACTTATTGAAAAACGGAAAAATCAAAGTCGTTAAAATGAGCTGACAATTCAACTTCACTTGTCATTGTGGCAACTTACTCTAATCTTCCCGTAATTTCAACAATTAACCCACACAGATAATTAAGAAACTAATAATAAGAGATAAAATTTATTATACTCTACTAAAAATATATAAGGACAATCAAGTAGGGGTCGAACACAAGAAGCAATGAAGTAGAGAAGGCAAGATAACAAATACAAGCACAATTTATCTCTCAAACACTTGGCCAAAAATAATTTTTGTGGGTTTAAAATTTTAATTTAACTTTTTTATTTTAGTTTTGTATTTTTGTATTTTGTTTTAATTTTATATTTTTATATTTTATTAAAGATATAATAAAGCTATATATAGTGAATATATACAACGTAAGCTAACACGAATATAAACATTAATATAAATACTCAAAATAAAGAAAATAAAGTATTTTTGAATTTTTAATATTTTTGTTATTTTTGTGATTTTTTAGAAAATTTTGCTAATTTCTATATATTTTAAAGTAAAAAATACCCTAGAACAAGGATAAAACAAATAGGTCGAACTAAAATGGAGAAAAAACCAAACAATATCAAAATTTCTCCAAATGAATTCTAATAAATAAATGATAATATAAGGAAAGTTACAAAATATAAAACACATTTTTTGGAATTTTTAAGAATTTTACAGATTTTTTAGGTATTTTGGGTCTTTTAATTTTAAGAATTTCTTTTTCTATTTTTAGTGATTTTTATGCTGAAGGTTAGAAATACATAAATAAACAAGAAATGGATTTTTTTGAATTTTTTAGAAACTTTTTATATTTTTATAGGTTTTATAAGCTAAACATGGAATAAAAGTCCCATTTTTATTTTTAGAAAATACAAAAAGATCATAAAATATTGAAATAAAATATAGGTGTGGAAATACAAGTATCCAGGAACCTATACTATTTTTTGGTTTTTTTACCACAATAATTATTTTAAATAAATGGAGGAAACATAGAGAAACTACAAACTAGCAGGGGCATGTTTGCAAATAAAATAAGCATTGAGGGCCTCACTGCAATTTAACCAGAAAGTTATAATGTAATTAAAAAGTTCTGGGACCTACTACAAAATGCCAAACCCACAAGTGCATGCCTGCAAAGTGCCCACCTCACGTAGGCGTCCAAGTTAGGTGAGCTGGCATGGACCTAACTGCAAATAGCAGAAGTTTGGGGGCTACGTACAAATATTACAAAACATTTTAAACATTCAAAATAATTTACAATAACAAGAACTAAATAAACAAAAGGCGGGGGTATGGGATGTAAATTACCCCCTAAGCGCGCGGATCCAACGGTTGCATGCATGTGCTTATCCACATGGCACTCCCTCTTGCGATGATATCGGTTCGAAGCGGGCTTATGAGATTCGATCTCAGATCGAGATCCAACGATGATGGGCTCTGAAGATCTGACGGTTGTTGCTTGCCTGGATGAACTGACGATGATCGAACGACCAAGACACGAGAACGAAGAATATCCGAAGAACTCAGCCTGGATGAACTTTGAGCTCCAAAATCTCATTGGTCAAGGCTTCATCTGCCCCGATGATGGTCCAAATCACCTCACAAGGTTCTCCCGCAATGGATTGAAGTGACAAAATGCCCAGGAGGGCTCCAGCGATGGCTAGCAGTGGAGAAGGACCTGCGAGGTCTCCTGCAGCCTCGACGAGCTTCGATGAGGATCCCTCCTTGGTTGCTCCTGCAGGGGTTAGTCCACAAAAAGACGGCGAAGATATGGCAAGATTCAGGTGGCGGGATGAGCCCAGGATGGAGGGTGTGAGCCTCTCCGGCAAGCGGCAGAGAAAAAGAGGCGAAGGCCTTGTTCTGAGCGAGAACAAGATGGATGGAGGTGCATCGAGTGATCAGAAGGCAAAGTGGGAGATGATGGAGGCGGTGGGCGAGGCGTAAGAAGTCTGGAGTGAGGAGTACGCGGTGGTGGAGCAACGAGCTCTAGGCCACGTTGCAAAGGAAAGGATACACAACACCAACATGGATTAAACGAAATTAGGACTAGACTTATGCTACAGCTACGCTAAAGAACAAAATCTACGAAAGAAAGGAGAGCTTACCGCCGAGGATTGATTAGAGGATGGAGCTCCGACAAGGCTCGACGGAGGGCCCAGATCTCTTCGATTCTACACCCATGCCCACGTTCAAGGAGTGGATTCGGCTCCTGTTGTCACCAGGATTAGGGATCAACCCTCAAAAGGGTGGCTCACGGGAGAAATAAGGATCAAACTTTGATTTTGGATGGAGGCGTTTTTTTGTAGTGGTGATGAACGTGCTCTAAAGATTGATGTAATGGCAACGATGCTGTGAAGCATTCTACGAAGAATCATCTCCGCGTGAATTAGCGAGGGTCGAGGCACAAAAGTGCATAAGATATCAAACCAAGTCAATGCTTGGATTGACTTGGAAAAAAGCAAGAAGAAAGGTCAAACAGCATGCCCGACAGACTGGAAGCCTCGGTCAGAGAGTTGACCGAGGTCAATGGTCAGGTGAATATAGTTGGTCCACCTGGACCAATCAGAAAAACCCCGGCCAGAAATTATTTAAAAAATCGATAAAAATTAATAAATAATCTTATTAATTTTAAGTTATAAAATAAAAAATATTTGTTATTTTATAAATGATTTTTTATAATTTTTATTTATTTTTTAGAGGTATATAATTACAAGTTACTTTTTATGGTTAATATATAGGTATTTTTTATAACTTTATTTTTTAATATATTTTTAAACTTGTTTTTATACCCATCAGTCTATATCTTCATACACATTCATATTTAAAAACAGATTAGTATATAATGACACATACAAACGTATAAGTATCCATACATTTACACCTTTAGATAAAGTCAAAGTAGAAGTTGTTGCGGGGGGGGATCGATGGATATGAAAAAGAGGAAACCATTGGAGAAGAAATCAGGTATTGGGTCTACGGATCTATTCATGGAAAGGTTCGAGTGTAGAAGAGCTTGGTGTGAAGCCAAACATTACGACAATATCCCTATAAACACATTTATGTTAAGGGAGATTGTTGTCATGGGCATCTAACTTAACTGCTTGTGATGGAATCCAACTGTAAGATTGTTGTGGTTCAATTAATATTAAGTATTTTAGTCGGATTGTATATTGAGATGGGGATATCCCTTTCCAACTGTCCGTGGAAGAAATCAAAGAATACATGATTTTAATCTCCCTGGGAATGGAAAGCATGGAACCAATTATGGATTTCTAATTGAGATTGAGATATTTGAGCTCATGCAAGCTTCTCGAGCTGAGTGGATCGAACCCACAAAATGATCTGAACCGGGTTTCAAGTTTGCATGCTCGTGTTTTATGTCTCCACTAACTTCGACGTCATCAACAACTCCATGTAGGTATGTAATAAGATGACCCTTTACATGATCTTCACGCATCGCATAACGACATCAGTGAGTCCCCACACATAGAGGATGGCATCGGGATTATCGGTTAATGTCTATGTTTGCTTCTCTATTTCAATTTCGAAATTTCTAACTCTAGGTAAGGTCCGAGTGATGGACTAAAATACAGAAATAATAATACTATTTTTAAAAAATTCTTTCCCACGCAATGCACGGGATATATATATATATATATATATATATATATATATATAACGGCGATCCTGTGAGATGGGGATTCTGTGAGATGGTGAGATGGGTAATCTCAATCACCCATTTTACTATCATTCACGGCATGAAACCAGGGGGGGTTTAGATAGAATAATGAGTGAAACACGTGTTTCAAATTTCGTGTAAAAAAACACCCCTAACATGTCCATCTGGAGGGGGTCGATTTCAGCACTTCTGAGACCGTTAAAATTTGACAGTCTTGATGGAGGGGATAGAAGTCTTGAATTAAGTTGATTTTGGAATAGCACCATGATGGTATATAGTGATCTAAATCCCCCCATGTTTCATGCCGTGAATGATAGTAAAATTAGTGATTGAGATTACCCATCTCACCATCTCACAGAATCCCCATCTCACAGGATCGCCACTATATATATATATATATATATATATAGGAAATATTTCCAATGAGGTGCACCTTTCCTGGGTGCATGGAAAGCCCGCCATCTCAGCCATCCGTAATTAATCCAACGGATCCGATTAATTCCTTTTTAATCTTAATTTTGTTAATGCTAAAAACCCATTATGGTCATTTGTCTCATTCCAAAAATAGAATGTGCCAACTCAAAATATATTTTTGGATTATTCGTTGGAAAATCATTGCTCTCTTACCAAAACAATAAAGCGACGGCGGAATCCCAGGCGGATGTCGTTGACGGCGGAAGGGGAGCATCCCTCTTGCAGAATGCGCCAGGCATTGGTGTCACAGGATTCGGCTTCGCTCGCAACTTTCTTCCTCTTTCTATCGCGTTTGCCGGTTGTTGTTTGATTTGGGATTGTTTTGAGTAAACTCCTGTGGGTAAAATATTTGAGTTGGGATTGTTTTGGCGCCATTTGCAGTCTTTGGGTCCTAATTGCAGCGGTGGGAATATTGCAGGAGTTGTTTGCTTGAGGTGGGAATATATATATAGGGAGCTGGGAGCCTACACCCAGGGGTGCAGGTAACTACCTACATCCTACCTTTTTTTCATTATTTTTGGATTTTTTGAAGGAAACCTTAGGGGGGATTTGCTTAATATATTGTTGGGAATATATGTTTCAAGTTACATGCAAAACAAACATTTCTAACATGTTCATCTAGACGGGGTCAATTTCAGTAATTCTGAAACCGTTAAAATTTGGCAGTCTTGATGGAGATGATATGAATATCGAATTAAGTTAAATTTTGAATGACACCATGGTGGTATATAGTGATCTAATTTCCTCAAGATTTTATTTCAAAAAAATAAAAAAAACAAATAAAAAATGAGCCGGGTGTAGGTAATTACCTATACTCCTGGGTGTAGGCTCCCTTTTCCCATATATATATATCCGAATTAAAATCCACCTGCATAACTCACCATGTGCACAAGCCTGCCAGAGGCATCAAGATGTAAAATACAAAGTATGCAATGGTTAAGGCACAATCACGAAAACTTACAGGAGTATACTTGAAATATTCCCATATAAGGCACCATTTGGTGCAACCAATTGCTGGTCGTCTCTCCGCGCCTTCGTGGTTGCTCACCGGAACCAACGAGTGGTGGGTTCCCTTCCCGCCCGCCGAGCAATACCGAGGTCTAGAGTGCCTTCTCCCCCACCGCACCCGCACGCGTTCTCAGTGGCACTTCCGCAATTAACCCCTAACCCCAGGGGTATACCGCACATGCTCCACCTGTACCATTATAACGCTCGAACCCGACGCCTCGCGCTCCGCACATCGAGCGAGAAATATCGATCGAGTCGAGAGAGAAAAGAGAGAGATCTTCGATCCTCGATCCCTCAGATCTGACGCCATTCGAACTGCCGCGTTGGAATCTGAGGGGATTCGAGCTACCGGCACGGGCGGCGATGGATTTGTCCTCGAGACCTAGGAACGGATCTGCCATCCTCTTCCTCTTGTTGCTCCTCGCCGCGGCTTCCAGTCTGGTGGCGGCGATCGAGGAGGTGACTTTCCATTGGGTTTTATTGCTTAGCGTTAGTGGGAAAGGTGGGATCTTTGACGTGTTTTGGTTGGGGTTTTTGTGATGCAGGAGGTGGAGGTTGAGGCTGGGGATAACTCGTCCGCCATGCCCTTCAAGACCCTAGATCGTAGAACTAAGGTGTGCTTCTTTTTCTTTTATTGTTGTGAAGTTGTGATTTTGTTTTGGTTGTTGGAAATTTGTTGCTTTTTTTGGTGGGAAATTATGTTTTATTAGGTTTAGGGGATAAATTAGATCTACCTTAGAGCCTCCACCCAACTAGCTAGAAGTGACTGAATGCCAGCTCATGTATAGCTTAGCCAGAACCTCATCCACCAGAAAGTCCTGTGCGAGAAGGTGCCAAAATCGTCTGTCATCCCTTTTTGAAACAGCAGATCGCAGAGCCAAAATCAAGGCTTCTTTTCGTATAGTGTTGAGGTTATGGTTTTGATTTGATCTTAGAGTGGGGTTTGTCGGTTAAGGTGGGGGATTAGAGAAATGAAAGCTTTTCAATGCGTAAATATGTGATTGGTTTGGAGAGTGAGGGGTATTTTTCTAAATTAAGATAAAGAAGTTTAGTTTTTCTTCTAGTTGAAATGGTCAATGCCTAAATTGGTCTATGTGAGAACCTAAATAATTATGCTCAGGTTGTGATACTCGAATTTCAACCCGAGCTGGAAAATACTTGATATTGTCAGCACATTCTATAGCTTAGCTTTAGATCAATATATGCTTAGGTCCAGGGACATTGTACTACAAATTGATTAGGTTTAAGAAAGGGAAAAAAGGGAGATTGCTCTAAACCTCAACGACCTGTCTGTGTTAATGAGAAGGGTGAACTGATCTTGGTAGTTGGTATACTATGTCAACTTTAGCATATTGTAACCCGAAGTGGACAGTCCTGATGTTCTTTTGGGTAGTCTCTGGTTAGTACTTGAGGTACTTTTTTGGTTAATTTGACTATGATGCAGTAACTGTTGAAAGTAAACATGCATTACATATTACTTGTGATGTGTTGCACTGATTATAGTCTCTACGTGTGTTAAATTTTTTATGCTGAAGTTTTATGACTAAATGTGAACATTCCCTGTCAGTTCCTTGAAAAAAACTTCCTTTTCTTTGTTCCTTTGCTGGCAATATCACTTTTGCTTTTATGACCCAGTTCATACTCAGTCATCCTCAAGAAAATTACGCAGTTGTCGAATGTATAGTAAAACTGAAAGACAGTGGGGTGTACTTCTATCAAGCTTTCTTTAAGACTTCCACTTACTGAAGTAGATCAATATTTAACCTGCAGATGTTTCTAAACACTATGGGGACAGGTGCCGTGAGTGGACAAGATGGACTTGACACAATCCAAATAGGTGAAGGCCTTGGTTTATTTGATGCTTTCTTCACTAGCTTGTCCATGATTCTTGTTAGTGAGGTATAGTTGGCTCTGTTCATTTTTTTATAGTATGTTTTTTGTTTTCTTTTGTGGCTTTTTTAGAAATAATCATTGCTTGTGTAATGTGCTTGCAGATAGGAGATGAGACATTCATCATTGCTGCCCTCATGGCAATGCGGCATCCGAAGTCGATCGTCCTTTCTGGTGCACTCGCTGCTCTCATTGTTATGACTGTGAGTTTCCAAACTTTGACGTGGGCTCTGTTTCAAAATAAATAGCTCTGTCTGCATAGAATTGTTTTATATAGGTCAATAGTCATGCCACTGATTTGTGTGCAATGATAAGCCAACTCTTTGGCACATGGTTATATCTTTTTTGTATTTGGTGCCTAATCTTATTACTGGCTTATCCATATAGGTGCTTTCAACTGGTCTTGGTAGGATAGTCCCGAACTTGATTTCAAGGAAGCACACTAACAGTGCAGCTACAGGTGGGTTATTGATATGATTTAACATATATTTCTGCTCACATGAAAAAAAGATAATACCATTTTAAGATAATACTTGAAAGGTGGTATATCTTATTTTGCATGTTGAATATAGTGTTCCTATCGTTTTGATTGTGGGCTGATTTATAAGGGAACTCACTTTAGGTCTTCTAGTTGTAAGTTATCAGAATAATAACTTAGTTTATTTAATTGTTTCCTCTCCAATGAAAAAGCAAGTGTCATTCAGAACTAAACTTTCATCTTTCAAGGGATTTTTGTCCTTGAAATTCTTTAATGTTACTTTAATAAATATTAAACTTTTATGGATTAATTTTTCCCATCAGTTCTTTACAAACCTTAAATTTCTTCACATTGGTTTCTAAACGTAATATTTTTTCATGCAGTGCTCTATGCCTTTTTTGGTTTGCGTTTACTTTATATTGCTTGGCGATCAGACTCAAAGGCATCTCAAAAGAAAGAAATAGAAGAAGTAAGTTAGATGCATCATTCCTTTCAGACTTCCAAAGTTATGTGTATCATTCTTCTCAGACTTTCAAAGCTCAAAATTTCCTTGGTAAATGCTACCAATTAAGTAGATTATGTAGGAAAATTTATTCCTTGTACTTTCTAATTGGAGATCTTATTGATTATTTGAGACATAAGGTAAATGGGAGAAAGTTTAAAGTGCAATGAATTCCCAAATTTGTTCCAACCTCAAGATGGATACTAATTTGGGTGTTATTTCCCATATTAAGAAATGTACTCATACAATATGTGAGGATGCATTTAGAGTGTATTTCCCAAATCAGGAGGTTTGTCCTCCATTCTTTTGAACTTTAACGTTGAATAGGATGATGCGTAGCACACAAGCTTCTTAGCTTGAGGTTTCAAAGACTCAGAGCAGACAAGTTAAGTAGTTGCTTATTTTTAACACACCACCAACGCCACAACTTGTTCAATATTACTGTGCATACCTTGTATAATTGCTAAAATCATTGAAATGCTGGGTAATCAGTGGGTATCTTCTGAATCTCTGATGAAGCAGGATGACTGATGAGATATTTATTTATGCTGTTTTATCTATAATGCTTGTCATGTTGTCCACTTCCTTGCCAGCCTTTTTGATTCCATCTAGGGAGACTGGGGAAATATTTATTTATGTTGCATGTATCATGCCTGATGTGTTGCTCCATTACATGTCAAGAAAGTCTCCCCATTTTGTTTACTTGAGTTGGGTAGTACCAGGGCCTTGCACACGTGTTAGCAACGGTTGCTGTTTTGATTTGACCCCGCCTTTATTCCAGTCTCCATTTTTTGCACTTCCCCTTGTCTTTGTGGTTGACAAGAACAGTAATTATACCTGTTCTGAATTTGTTTTGGTGTTTTTTTCCTTTTGAAAAACGTTTGGTTTCAGTGCTAATATAATGTTGGTTTGGATCGGATTATTGTTTTGGGCCAACTAAACATACTTTATTCTCTTTATATGCTAGAGGAAAAGTTTGTTAATGTGACTATGACAGCAAATCTTGGGAAATGATCCCAAATAGATGGACTGTACAGGTTGAGAGGGTCACTGCAAAAAATATCACTATTTATTTTTATTAGTGTAGTTGGATATTTGTTTGTTTGGTTGACTAATCGGCGGATGGGCAAGACTGAACATTCTGGTTAAGAATTGGATTGGGTAGACTTAGTAATCCCCACACAGAGTTTGATTTCTTTCGTCCCATATCTGTTACCTCCTAATAATGAATATAGGTTTTATTTATCTTTCTTTTAGAATTCTCTAATTTGGATACCATTCTTAGAAAAAAATTGTAAGCCACTTATCCTATGATGATCTCTTCATTTCAAAGGAATGCCTATTAATATTTTATTACTTTATATATATGCTGCGATTTTTTACTAAATATCGTTTCATTTTTCAGTTATCCATCCGTAAAGAATTACAAACTTAATCATAATTTAAGATTTGTAGTATTTTTTATGTTGTGTTTTTATTCTTGTATTGTCTTGCATAAAACTGTGGTCTTTAATACACGTGTTGAGGATTTTTTGAGAAGTTGTAAATGTTGAAGATCTTGTAGTAACACTGGTTGTGCTTGAAAATTGCCTCATTTTCTTGGGGATGTTCTTCAGTGGTTGTTGTACCATGAAATGCGTCTTATTTGCAAATGCTGATTTCATAATTCATCATACTTTGATGACTATATTTAGGTTGAAGAAAAACTTGAGACCGGGCAAGGGAAATCCACCGTTAGGCGTATATTATCGAGGTTCTGTACGCCTATATTTTTAGAGGTACACTTCTCTCTTATTTTTCATGCAAATGCTCATGTAAAGTATGCTTTGATTAGCTTGTCATTTTAACTTAATCTTTCCTGGAAATTTTTGCAATGAGATTTATAACTAGATCTAATTTATCATTCTAAAATTAATATTATCTCAGTCTAAACTCTCTTAAATATCTATATAATATGCAGTTTCAAATAACATTTCAATTACTTATTGCATCTTGTGCAGTCATTCATTTTAACTTTTCTAGCTGAATGGGGAGATCGGAGTCAAATAGCAACTATCGCTGTAAGAATTTCCTATCCTTTCATTCCTCCTACTTTTGTTGCTCTGCATAGTACATGTTGTTTTCTATAAAACCATAGTGCAGTTATTTCCTATGTTCACTCGTAGAAATTATGCTTGCGCCAATGGAAATATTTCCAAGATGTTGGTATAAAAAAATTAGGATAAATTACACAAAACGACCTTAACTATTTGTTAATTCCCAATCAGAGTCCTCATCTTTCAAATGTAAGAGGGGCATGGTCTTATTTTTTTTTGTCTCAAATACAAGCCTATGTAAACTTCTCACGATCTTTTCATGTCGACATTAAATCCTAAATTTAAAAGCTCAGATCCCTCTTTGTTACATTTGAAAGATGATGCCTCTATTTGGGAATTGATGCATAGTTGGGGCTTTTTTTAATTTACCCAAAAAATATTTTCAACTTGGAGTGCTATATATCGTGAAATAATATAAGTTAGTATGTAATATAATTTACCAGAATGGTGAAAGAAATCATGGCTACTATCCTAACACGAGCCATGGATTTACTCATCTGAGAAAATAGCAAAAAGCACCAATCTCATGTATGCATACAATCATTTCATCTTGAACTTTCACTGAAAGGCTTAAATACTGCATGGCATATCAGATTCTTGACCGTGAATTTTAAGTACCCTGAAATCTGAATGGTCAGCTTCTACACTAACTAGACAAAGACTTGGAAACATATGAAGACCATCCTATCATAACTCAAAACTTGGATAGTCAACGGTGTTCACACACAATTGAATTCTCCGTAAAAAACTCATAGCTTGCATTATGCCCCCAGCTATTTCGGTCTCCCAGTGCTATTATGCCCCCTTCTATTTCGAATTTTTGATCTCAGAGTGATATTCTCCCTTGGGTTTCTTGGATAGGTTACATGGATACCAAGTCTTCTTTCAAGTTGGGATATAAGCTGAAACCACATCATTTCTATAGTGTCTTAGGTTATAGTAGTCTGTTGCTTCTTAGAGGAAGGAGTGGAAGAGTAGGGAGTCGAGGAGGATAGTGGGGGAAGTCCAACATGACGAAGGCGATGGAGGGCCTCGTGAACGTGCGGTGGAGTGGAATTGCACTGTGGCTGCCCAGCTGTGACAATCTAGATTTGAACGACTCTGGATGATGTTACGCTCTTCTTGAAAGAACTCTTGGATGATGGAGATGGGTTATGACAGAGGTGGGGAAGAGGAGGATGAGGAAGGCTTGTTGCAACGTGAATGTTCTCTATCCTGAGTTGAGACTCGAAGTTGGTGAACTCGTGTAGGCCGTTCTTGTGCAAAACCAGTTTATCATGGTTTTTGTGATTTGAGGCTTTGCTGATCACTGTTTCAAATGTGGAGTTTGCAAACACTTTGATTGTGTTCAGAGTGCATGAATCTGTCTCCAATTCCAGACTTTCGTTTGGAGTCAGGAGCCCGATTGGAACATGGTTGACAACGGAAAGTTGGTTGGGCTCGTTCTTCCTTTTGAATCACATCTTGGATCCTATGGAGCGGCTCAATCCGGTAAGGCCACGGAAAGAATGCTAAGGAGGGTTACATTGGGGTTTACTTCTTCGACAAAAGGGTGGCCGAGATGGCAGGAGGAAGGACTGGTGAATAAGAGGAGGGACTGACATCATCCAGGAATATAACACATTAAAGGGGCAATAATGTCATCTTATTTAAGGGGTAATAACACATTAAAGGGGTAACAATGTCTGGAAATGGAAAGTCCTTACTCGTGTGAATGTGTTCATGTGGATTTTTAGGAGGGGTAGGCTCTTGACGGGAGATCATTTTGCGCGGTTTGTGACGACTGCGGATCTTGTTTGTTGGAGATTTCAGGATGCGGTCGAGGATGCGGACCATATGTTCTTCAAATGTAGGTGCTTGGTTGAGGCCTGGAGATTGCAGGGAGAACCTACGAGGCACTTTGATGGGATTGTGGACTTCTGGGAGCACATAGGGGCTGGTTGGATAGGCACATAAAGGAGGAGATTGGAGATGATAGCAATGATCTGGGCAACTTGGATTGCCAGAAACGGTGCGCTCTTCTGCCGCGAGCAGTGCGTATGGCGAGAATGTGGTGATACATGCTAAAACTATTGTTGAGGGGTGGAATATGTAAAAGAAATACAATCTTTTTTGGCCTATTTTAGGCGTGTAATCTTTGCTGGTGATAATTGGTGACGTTTTTGGGCACACACCTATACGGTGTCAGCCCTTTTTTCCTTTAAAAAATAATGTCATCTTATAACAGACACCGTTAAGTTTAACATTATGGAAGTTAACCCATGGTTGTGCCATATAATGGTGAACAACTATTGTGTAATTTGTAACTACAGAGGGTTCAGCTCGTAGATATGAAAATATAGAGGGTTGTCTGTAAAATCCCTCTATCATTAATGAAGTAGGTTGGACATTGATCACAAGCATGTATTTTTTTATCTATTTAATAAAGTGGCAGAAACGGGTGACTGAGTTTGGATACCTGTTCGAACTTAGTATCAATACATCATTATGATAGAGAAATACTATATGTCACATTGTAATTGGTAATTAACTCTTGAAACATCCTGTCGAAATAACCTGACAAAGGAGCTAGAAAGTCAGTGCTTTTTTAAAAAACATAACATAAATAAATCCAGGACCTAATTTATATCTTGCTTTGTATTTACTATAAAATGGATAAATCTTGACGAACTCCCTACTTTTGAAGTGAACAGAATCCACATTGCGCAAACCACTTTATTGAGCCTTCACTGAATTTCTACGTTATCTATTTAATTAATCAACGAGGGTTAATCCTTTAAAAATAAACCTTCACTGCTGTAAACTCATTTGCATGTCAAGTTTTGACTACTTTGTTAAATCTTAATGAATTTTTAAATTAAAGTTTCCAGACACCTGGAGTGGGCCTTGATGGCAGAGTTGTACAAATCTTCCCAACTCCCTCATCTTGGCCGAGGTTATGTTTTTTGTACTCCTTTGTAAACCACTTGAGCATCCATATTGGATCCCTTGATGGAGCTAGAACATGTAGAAGATTCTCAAGTTTGATATTCGCTTTGGTTCGATTTGTTAAAAGCTCTATTCAGATTCAATTTGAAAATACATGAATTGAACCTAAACACACGTTTAGACATAGCTTTAGGCCCATTTATATAAATGAGCTGAATCTAAAAATTGTATGTTCACTCAGGTTTGATTCGTAGAACTTTGATATACACATATATTCACATTAATTTACAAATCTTTACTAGATAAGTGGATAATATATCCCGATAAAAGAGAGATTTATCTCAGGATAAGCTATCTCATGATAAATGGTCACATCGGTAATCCATTATGTCTTTGCATATGGTACTTATCCCTTATCTCTCAGATCAGTGAAATAAGAACAAGGCATAAACCTCACTTACCTCTTATCCCAGCTTATTCCTTATCCCTCACTTGAATAGATAAGAATATAAAAATATTTTTCAGTTATATTTTTGCCAAAGAGAAGAATCCTTGTTAGTCTATTTTTTTAAATATAAAGAAGAGTGGGATAAGAAAAAAAATGAATGAATATTGTTCTAATGCATATATCCTTTTCCATTTCATTTCTTTTCAATTTCTTTCGATAGGAAATTCTCAAGTTCGTTATTAGTTTAGATCTAATTCGATGAAATAAAAATTCAATTCAGATTCATTTTCAAAAATAAACGAACCAGGTTTAAACAAACCAGAATATGGTAGGTTTGTTCAGGTTTGGTCCATTATTGTAAAGTGAAATCTTCGGGAGTGGTCCTTGATGCTATTTAACTGTTGGTAAGGACGTATGTTGAGCAGGAGTGATTGGAGGGGTGGCAGGAGGGAAGATGAAAGAGAGAGACGGGGGAGGAGGAGAAAAGATATACAGAAGACAGAGTGAAGTTATCACAATATTTCTCAGGACTGTTAGTTGGGATGCTTAAGGGGGGAAATGTCTGTAGAGTGGAGTAATTTTTCATTGAACTCATGGTGCGCTCTGCTTGCCTGACTTAAGATATGCAAAACACTTACGCATCCAATGTAGAGTTGAATCTCAATTTATTTCATGTTGCTTATTTTGCAGTTGGCAACCCACAAGAACGCAGTCGGAGTTGCAGTCGGAGCAACATTAGGACACACGATATGCACATCCCTCGCAGTGGTTGGCGGGAGCATGCTCGCATCCAAGATCTCGCAGGGCACGGTTGCCACCATTGGGGGCCTGCTCTTCCTGTGCTTTTCCTTATCCTCGTACTTCTACCCTCCCTTGTAATATGTACATCACAAGCATATTTTTTGTAGCTACCTTATGGTCGCAACTACTGATGTCATTCCCTCTCCTCTCCCTACAGATCAAGTTCTTGTCCATCTTCTTCCTTTGTATAATTGGTTAAAAGTGTAATTTTTTTGATGCTGATGTTCGGTGATACAGATTTTAATGAAAATGAAATATTTCCCTTTTTATTATAACAGCTCATTATATTTTATTTTTAATTTTTTAATATTTATGAGTTCTATGCTTTGATCAAAATTCAGTTGGACATAATTAAGTTCAGCCGGCAGGGGATCATGTTGACCTGCTAATTTCTCCCAAAAAAATCAAACTAAATACCATGTAATATTCTTCATATTTGTCAGAGGAACAATATGCTAAAACACAGAACCTCAATGATTTCAGGTACTCAGAATTTCCAAACTTATAATACATAATTAGATTTTCATCTATAGTTTGAAGTCTTCAAATGCTCCAACATGAAATGTGACGTCCATGCACATAATGAGATTTCTACAGCAAAAGCATCACCATGCACAACCACAACTGCAAACGCTGAGGCGAAGATGGCTGCCATCTTCACAACTTGGCCGGAGATTGGAACTTCTCGGCTCCTGTCGACACATCTAGCTCAAGCTTTTTGACATCGTCAGGTTTAGGAAGAGAGAAAGGATGGCTAGTTCCCTCGAGCGCACTTATGTCCAACGTCGCGAATCGATCACTTGACCAACACGCACTGTCGTAGCTGTCTACTCCGATGTGGCCTACGTGTTGGACGTCGGTGGGGAAGCCGATCTCCATTGTGTATCCTTCGTTTTCATCTTCGTATTGTTCTTTGAAGGAGAAGATTTGAGTGAAGCCCTTGAAGCTATTGAAGACCCATTGGAGGCCAAGAGGGGACTTCGTCTTCTCGCCTTCGCTTCTTTCATCTATGATCAATAACATCTTGTTCGTTGGGAAAATGATGAAAAATAAAATTTGTAGATTAAATTTGTTCAAAGTAATTTGCACAAAACTTCCTAATTTATAGACCAATTTCAAAATTCTATTCAAATTTAAACTCCAACAATTTGGTATGCAATATTTATTATAAAATTAGCCCTAATTTGAAATTTTAATAGTAACCCGAGGTGAAATTATACCCCTAAAAAAATTTAAGTGGGATTTTTACATGTGTGTTCTTAGGAGCAAATGATTTTACACTAAGGCCCTCGTATTCTTTATTTTCACATAATCACATCTGTAAAGTTAATTTTCCTAAAGAAAAAATGGGATTTATGCTACTTGACTAGTCATAAAATTTATACAAAAAGTAATGATTTTCGTCCTAAAATTATCTTTAAGATTTGATCGATTTACCGACATATATCTAATATGATTTTTATACATAAATCAGTGTCCGCAAGATATCTATATATAAAATATTTTTTTTGAGTAACTGAATAGCATCTATCACAGCAATATGTATCGAAGTCAAAGAGTCAATTATGCGATTCATAACGTTTTTTGTTTTAGTTTGTGCTTTGAACAAAAAGTATGTTAACAATAGGCAATAATATTGAAAATTGTCGGATTCTTAATATTTATCTTATTTATTTGAAAACTTCTCTCTGTATAAATTTCGCAACAATCACGGAGATCTGGTGCTTCTCCAAAACACCGCCCATTAAGCGAACAATCGAAGTAGGACTCGCTACCATATAAAGAACATCATACATACCGCATGAGAATGATCGGTGATCATGCTGTTGTGATTGTGTCAGTTCGATAGGGCTCTCTGCATCCAAGACGGCGAAGCTAGACGGAGCTATGCATCCAATGGAGAAGGGGAGTGCCACCCGTCTCTCCATTTTATGTCTCATGGCTCTCTTCTACTACCACTTCTTCTTCTTCCTCAACTAGTGTTGTTCTCTATCTAATGTAATGGAGAGTAGAGAGAAGTGAAACCCTAATTTTTGATATTGTTGGTGTTTAGGTGATTGCTTGTTAGGTCTGGAAAATGAGAAGCTAATAGGAAAGATGTAGTTGAGTTTGGTGCATTGGAGTGTTTGATGGATGATGATGGCTTCCTTGTTAAGGGTTGATTTGCTTAGAAATTTGGAGAAAGAAGGTTGGGTGAGTTGGACTTGTCCTACTTTTGTGTGTTTGGTGAGAGAGGAAGATTGTGTGTGCTTTTATGCTCTTTTGGGATAATAGACTTATGACTTAAAGTAATCATTTTTTTTTGCAAAATCATGTTAAAATTATGGAGGTCATCATCTAAATTAAACTTTTACATAGATAAAATTCTCTTTTTTGAGAGAGTGATTTACATAGATGCAAATGGACGGATACAGATAAAGATATTATCTTATTTTTATCCGATTTTTAATACGAATATGAATGCGGATACTGATATTGATTGATATTAAAACTATCTTATCATATCCTTAAATACGGATACAGATGTAAAAGGGATATTGATCATATACGAGCAATATTAGAAATACTATATAAAATCGACTTAAATATATACTATTGGATGTAAAACACATGATATAAATTTGCTAAATGTAATTTGTATCATAAAAATTATATAAATATGGTCAAAGAAGGTATAGAATTATGTTATATAAGGTTAAAAATAAATCTATGACTATTTATATACGAAAACGGATATGGGTACAGATGTTTGCGGATATCAAAACGATATCTATATCCGTATCTATTTTAAAATGAATATAGATACAAATGTCAAAATATGTATAAAACAAATAATGTGACGGATCAAATACGGATAGATCCGCATCCATTTGCATCCCTAGTGATTTAGGCTGTACGTGTAAGGGGAGGAGTATGTGGTCGACTTCAGGAGCATATATTGGATGTATCAACCAATAGCTTCACCATAAAATATCCTCCTAGTTATTTATAAATGGAGAAATATCCGCTACAACAAAATTGGATATAGTAACATTTTTTTAAATCTGTCACTAAATTTACCGTTTATAAATATATAACAATGCTATTATTCGTTGTGAGATTATATTTTATACTTGAAATTAGTAATGAATATATCGCTATATCAGTATCCATATAGTGACATTTATCTTTATTTATTTTTCAAAATTTAAGTAATCATCATTAAATTTTTAGTTCAAAATTTAGCAATGAGTAGTGAAATTTTTGAAAAATAACACCAGATAAGTGTCGTTATATAGATTGTTGCTAGTAATATAGTGACGAATATTATATTCATCGCTAATTTTAAGTATTAAAAATAATTTCGCAACAAATAATATCATCATTATATATTTAACAATGATAAATTTGGTGACGGATTTTAAAAAAATGGTTATTATACCCAATTTTGTTGTAGCGGATCTTTCTTCATTTATATATAACTGGGAGGATATTTTTATGGTGAAGCTAATGGTGGATACACCCAATACATATGCCTTATTCCTAAAGGCACTAAGTCCCCCACTAATAATGAAGTTTTCAAAGATGCATTCCATCCGTTCTCCTACAAGATTGAGGTTGCTTTCACCCATTACGATTCCCCTATGTCCTCTCGCACAACAACCCATTTCCTATTAAACAACTATGCTTGGTTATGAGAATCAAAGCATCTCAAATCTCTAATCAAGGCCTCCAAGTTGGAAAATATCCCACCTCTACGAAGGGAGGGAGCTCGTTTAAAGGTGGAGAATAGCAACATCAAATATAATCTTGGCTTCCCTATCCTAAACAAAAACTAACCCCTATCTAAGATCTATGAGGAGTTGGAAAAAAAACATTTCGACAATGAACAAATCTTCTAAAACAAGAGAACCAATATTAAATAAATACACGAGGGTGAGAGAAATACAAAAATTTCCATAATCTTCGACTCAATTAAACAAGACAAGAATCAAGTCAAAGCACTGAAAGATCATTTAGTGGTTGTTAGGGCATGTCACGCATACATCTTGCAAGTCGTAGGAATGTCTTATTCTCTTTATCGAGCCTCACTCGAGGAACAGTCTTAAGTATTTTTGTAGAATATTTTCAAGCTCCGATACTACTTGTAGAATATACCAAAATCCCTGATAGCACTTGTAGATTATTTGACTCGAATAAAGATGATGTATTGCATATTGCTACTTGAAATACAATAAAATACATAAATACATATATACAACAACCACTCAACTCACTAAGAAGATTAGCACTCACTTGGTGCAACAATAAAACATTCAAAATTCTCTCTTACTCAATTGTTTGGTGGCTCTTCTTAATACTTGGTGTTTCTCCCTTGCTTTGATGCCTCTCCTTGATGCCTCTACCAATGACCTCCAATGCATATCTATACTAGTGCTCAAATATCCTTGAAGAGTATGGATTCTCTAGAATAGTGGAGTTGAATGCATCCATGAATACTTTGGAGTTAACCCATCTTAAGAAATCTCTAAATAATTGGAGCTTAAGAAAACTCTAGATAATAAGAGGATCATATTCTAAAGAAAAATCTTGAAATTTAGAGTAAATGCTTGTTCAAGAAATTTCTATAACCAAAAGAAGTTGATGGTATATTTTTTTATTTCAACAATTCCCGATATCCCAACCTTTTAACTCAGATTGTTTCTCCTTATTTTCTTACTACACCCTAAACCCTAAAAGGTGGAATTGATCATAAGAAAGATAGAGCATTTAAAGACTCCAAAGCCCTGATGGTTTTATATAGGAATTTAACCAAGCTTTTTGGTCAATAGTCAAGGATGCTCACCTATTCGAGGATTGCATGGTCAAGAAATCCATCTTCTCATCTTGTGGTCTGTCATCAAACCTTAATTAACCTCTTTATGTTGCAGCTGAGTGACCACCCTTCTTCTATTGATGCCTTAGGCTCCCAATGGATGGATTTTATTATCAAGGCTAGTTTGATGTGGAGCATTTGGCAAGCCAAATGTAAACGTGTGTTAAATGCTTTTATTCGCCCTAATCTGTTCGGTGCATCTTGGGATACATCTTAACCACTTCAGGGAGCTACTGTAAGCTTCTGAATTATTTGGAAATTCTATCATCTTCTAAATCACGCTTCTTTTTGTAATCCCTTTTATGTTCAGGTATTCTGATGGCTACTTCCAAGTCCATACCAGTGGAGAGGGCCAAGAAGTCAATTAGTGCATCCTCTGAACCAAAGAAGCCGATGCTGATTTCTTCACTCAAACATTTGGGTGGACCGGCATTGTATGGATCGGATTTTAGCTTAATCCATGTTCAATCAATTTTACAACAACAACAACAACAAAGCCTTTTCCCACAATTAAGTAGGGTCGGCTACATGGATTTTTCGCCTCCATTCAGATCTATCTTGGGTCATCAATCAATTTTAAATGATTTTTATTTTTTCAAATCTAATCCAATCATTTAATATATAAATCAAATCTAATCTAATCCATGGATTGCAGATTTGATCGGATTTTTACACTTATATTTTCCCGCTCAATAGTCTAATTTCTAACGCTTTATACCTTATAGCACACTAGCCGTCGATACTTGAATAATAAATTAAAATGATAATATGGATAAATGTGAAAAAAGAAAAAAAGTTCATATAATCAAATGAAAGTTGAAATATTCCACTAATACGTCATAAAAAGGTGAAGACTATACCATCAAATTAAAATATTATATTGAATTTTGAAATTTAAGTTTTGTTTATATATAATGCATTAGTTTATTTTTTGCAATTGATTTCCACCAAATGATTCAAACAAAAACAATACAAGTTACCAAACAAGGATACGACGACAAGTTAGATAAATAGAAAATGTGATCTATGTGATTGGATATTGATGAGGTCAATGAATAATTTAGAATGTTGAGTTATGCCGAAGCCCAAACACTCCCAAGAACATCATTGATGGCAATAATAAACATCAAAAAATAATAATCGTAGTTCATATTCAATTGAGTGTACAAGATAAAATAGACTTAAATATAGCTCATCAGTTAGGTATCATATCTCTCATTTAAAATGAACTTGAAATGGAATTTATTTGTAACATTTTATCTATAGTCAAAATATTCAAAATTTATGAAAAATATGAAGAAAAAATATATATCAATTAAAAAATATAATGAATTAAAGTAATTCTTATTTCTTATTAGATAGGTGAGACACATTTGATTGTGTAACCGATCTAATTTCATCACTAAATTAAAGATGCAAGCAAGAGCAAGTAAAAAGTCAGAAGTAAAAGTATTAAAAATATCTAACAATTTTACTGGGCAACTATCCCAAATCTATTTCCTCTTAACGAAGATCAGAAGAGTGCAACATATTGAGATCAAATGGCATCGCATGGGAGGGAATTATGTTATTTCAGATGGGCATCGACATCATAACGGAAGGGATGGTGTCGTCATGCCATAGGGGAATAACGTTGTGCAGGAGGATGTGCATCATTGAAATGGACTGAGAGAAAACTGGGAGGAGCATTGACGATCGATAGTGAAATGAAGAAAAAAGGGATTTCGGAGGGGAGAATAACTGAACATGGATTACAAATTTACAAGTTATAGTCGTACTTTATTATTTTCAATATTTAACCTTTATCTTCCAAGAAAGAAGAAACGACTTGTGTCCAAGATTAATATGTAAAAATGACATGAGTGACATTGATTATGACCGTTGATGAATACCCATTCATCACTCTTTATTCTTATATTTTAGCTACAAAAACCTATGCAAATGCATGTAGATATGTGTAAATAGGAATAATTAGCAAAGCATGCATTTTTGTAAATACTTATAATTAGCATGTTTTTGTGCAAAAATAAAAGAATAAAGAGGAAAAAGAAAAAGAGGGAAATATTTAGAATAAATATTGAGCAACCTAACCCAAGGGAGGGCTCAGCATGGGCCTGACCGCATAAAAGCCAAGTAGAGGGAGATAGGGGCTCATGTGTAAATATCTATGTAATTAAGTAAAATTATATGTTCCTCACCCAAAAATATGATTGTACATATTTTGTATATATTTAGAAGCTATTAAAAACAAGATAAAAATTTAAAAATCAAAAAGACCAAAAATAACCCTTCACCTTGTACATAGACCATGTCTTTTTATTTATTTCACCTTGCAAATAAACTTATTTATTTTCTAAACTTTTTGTAAATACTCTTTTTTTTATTTTGTAAATAAATAAAATAAAAAGAATCAAAACAAAAATTAAATAAAAATTACAAAATTAAAAATGCAAAAATACATTGTATATATACCATGTACATAAATGTATATAACTATTTATTTCACCTATGTATATAAATAATAAAAATAAAATAAAAATAGCCTTTTATTCCTCATTTTATCCTATAAATAAATAAAATATAAAATAGGAATAAAAATGTATAAAAATAACTAATTAAAAATCAAAAATTAAAAATCATATATTGTATATATACCTATGTATAGACCTATTATGTAAATACCTTATTTTTATTTCCAAAAATTAATTAAAAATCACAAAAAAATAGAAAAAAATAAATTAAAATATTTCATGTTTTAAGTTTTTGAAAATTCGGTCATTTAATGACCCAAAAAAATCAAATAAAAATCCATAGCTTGGCGGGCTCTGATTGGTCCACGGGGGATTGTTGACCCCCGGTCAACTCTCCCCCCAGGACCACCAGAGCCGGGTATGTCGCGCCCGACCCGTTTTCACCATTTTCCACCAGCCTAACCCGACTGCCATCTACCCAAACCCCGGGCTCCGATTGCTCCCCGATCATTCAGGACCCTCGCCCGGGGTGGGTTTGGAGGATCCGAGATCCGTGCTACCCGCCCGACCTCTTCCTTCTCGGACCTCTCACCATATTTAATGTCGTCTCCGGCGACCTAATCACGCTATCTCTGGACTCCTGCTCGCCGCCAAGGAGCTCCTCCAGACCACCCGAGTGACAGGCGAGTGTTTTGGAGTGGAAGCGAGGCCTGAGTTGCACGGAATCCATTGATCCGGTGGTAATCGCCGCCGTGCGCCGCCGCGAGCGCGCTGAGCCTCGGGGAGCTCGACGACCCCTTGAGGCAACGACCGGGAGCCTCATCGGCTCCAGCCCAGTCGAATGCGCCCATCAGGTAACTTCTTTAGCCAGTAGATTAGCTTAGCGTTAGGTTTTTCGATTTGCAGTAGCTTAGCTCCACCACCTCCACCAGCCGTCTCCGTCCACTCCCTTGATCATCCGACACCGCCATCACCTCCGCCAGACCCCTCTCCACCTTCTCCGACCCTTCATTCCCCCTGTCTCGCCTCGGAGCAGGGTCTCGGCTCTCACCCCTCCGCCGCTCGCCGGAGAGCCATCGCATCGCACCACCGGCCACCTTCCGCCCGCTCTGACGGGTCGAGGCAGTTTGCCCTCGACCCCTCTTTCTTTCTGTGCAGGTTTCCAGGTCAATCGACCTCATCTGGAGGTCGGAGCTTCAGAGCACAGCAGCTCCCGTTCCTCGACGTCGCCGGAGTTCTCCTGAGCTCCTCGCCTCCATCGGAGCAGTGCATCAGGTGCAGATCTTCATGGCGAAACTTTCTAGCATCTCCTGAGCACCGGACAAGGACCACCGTACACGCAGAGGGCCGGCGAAGCTCGCCGGCCGTCAGTTCCTCCAGGTCCTTCGTCCACCGTCCGATCGACCTTGAAGCCCCAGTTTAGATCTCGGCCGTACATCCACGGGACAGCACTCACCATCGGATCTCCCTGGGGTCGATCTTCACCGTTGAGCGACGAGGTTAAGCCACGACGCCCCTCAGCCATCCGATCTAGCACGTTGCTGCACCTCGTCCATCCGATCCGAGCCCGGCTTTCTTCGAAGACCCACGTCGCAGCTCCTTCGTCCGATCATCCACGTGGACACATACCAGCCGTCGGATCGATTCGAGGGGTGGCTTTCGTGTGCGGCGCACCATCCCATCCGTCCAACCTGCCAGGCGTCGTACATCCGGCCCTCGACATTAATAAAAGGGGTAATTTCTCTTTAGGCCCCTTTACTTTATGCATTTAGTTTTTAATCCTGTAAATAAGTAGTTTAGTTCTTTTATTTCTGTAAAATTTGCACTGTGGACCTTCTAGTTTATGAGAATTGCATTGATGCCCCTGCCTGTTGTGGACACGTGCATCGACACGTGATTATTTGGTGTTTTTGCATCTCTGGCCCTGCATTTTTGCCCTGTTACGTTTCATATTTTTAAAAATAGGAATTGCAATTTAGTCCTTCCAGGCCTGAGTCACGCGTATCGTGCGTGGCCTGGAGGGTTATTTGCACTCCTACACCTCTACTTTCTAGGGTTGTTATTCCAGGGACCCAGAACTTTGTATTAATTGCAGAAAGGTCCTTGTGCTTTGTTGCTTTTTGTTATTTTTGAATAAAATATCAAATCACCTCCAAATCCAATGAGATTTTGACACATGGCTCCTGCCATGGTGTAGGAATTTTACAGATTTTTGAGGACATTTTTGATTTTATTTAGTATTTTTAAAAATTCAAAAACCCCTATTTTAACTACTGTCTAGGTTTAAAAATCCCAAAAAAATATAAAAACACCTTCAAAAATTCTAAAAAAATTAATTACTGTTCTTTGTTTGTTTCTTGATTTTCTAGCCAATTTTGGCTATTTTTCATTGAGTAAAAACCCTAAAATCTAAAAACACCTAAAAACTCATAAACATTATAATAAATAATCTAAAAATCCAAAAACAATAATTTTGGTGCTCAAATTTTCCTTATTTTTTCTAGAATACAGGAAAATTACCTCCAGGGCCCTCTGAGATCCTTAAATATTTTATTTTTGGGTTTTGGGCCTTGCTGGATAGTACCTCATCTTTTTAGTACTGTTTGATTTTTAGAAAATAAAATACCCCTTATAAAAATACCAAAAATTCACCAAAAACACTTAAAAACCTAAAAAACTTAAAAATAATTTTTCTTGAATTTTTGCTTGATTTTTGGTGTGTTAAATAAATTGTGCAAGTGTGCTTGACCTTGTTTTCTTTTATTTTCTCATTATATTAAAAATCCAAAAAATATAAAAATCATTAAAAACCACTAAAAAATACTTTTCTTTCATTTTATATTATTTTTACTACTTCGTAGGCCCTAGGCCAACCCATGCTCCTTGTGTTCGACCCTGGGAGCTATACCAGGTTAATCCCATAGCTAGGACCGCACTTCGTGTTTTGATCTCTGATTTATTTCGCGGTTCGATATTTTTCTTGATATACCCATCCTCTGAGATCCGGGTCGCAACGACCCTTGTTTCATTACCTTCACCCGGGTCTTAGAGGGGTTTTCGGGCTATCAGAATGGCGCCGTTGCCGGGGAGCACGACTTAGTAGTTATTTTTGTTTTTATTTTCGTCTTTGTTTTCGCGACTTTTCGCGGCTCTTCGGAGCCCGCGGCTTTTCGCGGCTTTTGTATTTAGTTTCTTTTTGATTTATTTTGTTTTTATTTTTATTTTTATTTTCTTTTCTTTTTATTTTTGTTTTATTTTGTGTGATTATTTTATTTCCATTTTTGCACATATACCCTCACTTGTATCTTTATTTCTTTTTCTTTTCATTTGATTATTTTTATTGGTCTGACCACTCTTTTCTTTTCTTCTTGCGAGGACCCGAGGACCGCGGAGGCTACTTTCGAGGAGCCGGTGCAGCTGCGGCACTTGGAGGCAGCTTCTTTCTCTACGAAGCCGCAGGAGAGAGCGAGAGGAGAGAGTTGAGTGGGTGAGGTATTAGGATAGATATTTTATTTATTCATTATTAATTGTAATAATACAGGACATTCTGAGACTGTTTGGACACTTGTGACCGTAGCGGGTCTGTTTCGCCGAGCACCGGTGTGCTCGGGGGACCCATTAGGACTTGCGGTTTTTCGCGGCTTTTCTCGCGGATTTCTTTTTCTTTCTTACTGTCATTTGCCGGTTTTTCGCGGTTTTTGTCGAGCCCCTAGATTTAGGACTTTCTGGTGATTGTGACGTAGTTGAGTAGGATCCACACACCTTAATTGCATATCTGTTCCTATAGATCGTAATTGGACCTACTTAAAATAAATAATAAAAATAACCGACTCGCTAGCCTCCGTAGCCTACGTGCCGTAGCCCGTCCTGTAAAGCGCTTACTCCTACCCCCGATTTGTCGGGCAGGGGAGGGACGGGCCAAGACCGGACCCTTTGGCTTAGAGGTCGGTGACCGGTTAGACGGTTCTTCGCTAGAAGTTGCTCGTCTAGGACTCGGCTTCCCGCTGCATCATTTAGGTTAGTTTTATTTCTGTCTTTTATTTTATGCGCGGATCATTTTGCATGTAGAGAGCTGGAGCAAGGTACGCATTTCTGACTTTGCATGCATCATTGATTTCTCGTGCATCGGCTTTTTCGTCTTCTCCCCCCAATTTTGGACTTAATAATCAGGAGAACCGAAAAATTCGTTAGGCGTTTCTTTTTATTGAAAAATACCTAAAAACAAAAACAATAAAATCGGGACTGCTAATCTTACTTGACCTAAAAGACACTTCACTAAAAATCTGTCTTGGGGAGAGTAACCCTCTCCTTGTCTGGTTTGGATGAGCGAGAGAGTGATCCACACATTAGGATAGAGCCTCCGATCTTTTCTTGATTGATTACCGGCTTTCAGTACGGGACAGTCGGTTGAGAAAGATTCGGATACCTATTGACCTCACGTAATCGCTCTGATAGACTGGATGATCACCTAAAATAAAATCGACAAGATAATTGACCGATCCCTTCGGTCTTCAGCTTTGTGTGCGTAGGTGAATTAGGGGTTTGCTTGTTCATCTTGTTTGATTGCCAGATCCCTTCGATCTTGTTCCCCTCCCTCACCTCCCTTCATTTCTCTTCTCCTTTACCCCTGGATGATGGATTCCCCTCACTTTGAGCCGACTCTTACGGCTTCTTCTCCGTCTTCTGACCATCACTCCAGTCCACCTTCTAGGGAGGTCGGATCTCCGACCAACCTCCCGCTCCCTCCCTCCCTTTCATCTTATCACTCTGGGCATGCTGTGCTAGACGTCCGAGGATACCAGACAGAGCCGATGCGAGACCCGGACGATGTTGTTGCCGAGTCGAGAGCGCACTCCGTTGGTGACCCGAGAGAGCAGTGGAGATCAGCAGACACATCCTACTCCAGAACGATGGAGGAGCAGATAGCACATGGAGCTCAGTCAGCTTCTACACTAGGTCCATTCGTCTTGGAGTTGGATTACATTCAGCGACTGCCGACATTTTCAGGAGAGGCGCATGAGGAGCCTTATCTTCACCTGTCAGCTTTCGAGGAGTTTTGTAGAGCACAGAGATATTCAGACGTTACTGCAGAGGAGCTGATGAGCATGACCTTCCCCTTCACGCTTCATGACAGAGCCATGAGATGGCACCGACGATTGGGGAGGACATTCGAGACGTGGAGAGAGTTACGCCGAGAGTTCTTGCAGAGATACTTCCCTCCACGTAGAGCAGAGTTTATGCGGTCTTTGATCATGGACTTTTCAGTTGACCCCCAGGAGCCACTACACGATGCATGGCCGAGGTTTCTTGACCTCTTGAGGAGATTCCCTGAGCACGGACTTCCACTTACAGACTTGATAGAGATCTCCATGCGGGGGATGACCGCAGAGCAGATAGCACTGGTGATTACCACATGTGGCGGTTCACACCGCAGTTCCGACATTCACCTTCTGGATACCATCTCACGGCTACTATCACAGAGTTCTTCTTCTCGAGATGCCTTCGTCGGACCAACACATGCGGACGATGCAGAACCAGTGCGGTGTGTCACTTTACATGTTGATTCAGCTTCTACGCACCAGCCCGAGGATTTGGATGATGCCGCACCATTGACAGAGGAGATGACTGTGATAGCAGAGGTTCGGACCCAGAGTCTACTTGAGTTCCCGTTGGCCTTCCAGTTGGAGTTCGAGTCAGCCCCAGAGTTCACTGTTGACGAGTCTTGGATATCAGATCTTCTGATACTCCAGGAGCCGGAGGAGCCCCAGCTGTTGCAGCCATCGATTCAGACACTTCAGATTCCAGTCCAGGAGGAGTCAGTCTTCTTTCTACAGAGACAGTTCTTGGATGCAGACAATCATCAGGACTCAGCCCAGCAGCCACAGCTTGAGGAGGGACAGCACTGTGAGAGTACAGACATAGAGAGTCCCGTCTTCGAGCCTTTTGCCCTCCACTTTGCAGAGATAGATACACTTCCGGAGTACCAGCTGACAGACAGCATAGCCGTAGACCGAGGATCAGCTGCAGACACTTTTCCAGCTTCCGCGGTGTTGACTAGTACCTTCTCCTGCTTCCAGATTGCCGAGACTTACACTTCCGATGATGATGCAGCCTGGTGCACTGAGTGGATACTTGATAGCAGCGCATATGTCCATCTAGATCCTGATCCTCTTCTTCTCACTTCTGATCCTGCATCTCTCCCCGAGGGTTATCTGCGGGAGGATGCCGCACTTGATGAGTACTCGGTTTCACCTACTGATAGTGTTTCCGATTTGGCGGAACACGAAACCGAGTCTTTTGATCTTTCTGATTCTGATTATTCTCACCTCGACGACCTTCGCGAGGATGAGCCCATCCTGGAGATATTCGATGATCTGCCTGATCTTCTTCCATTTCATTCATCGGATATCAGTCTTCTTAGAGAGTCTCCTGATCTTGACCTTCCACATCTTTTTGAGACGGTGATTGACGTGGAGGATTCCATGACTGATCCATCCTTCTCCACGTTTGATTTCTTCGGCTCCACACTTCCCCTCCAGTCTGAACCAGAGCCGATGATTTCCTTTGTGCTACCGGATCACGATCACTTATTTCCATATCCTTGGCCGGAGCAGACACCCGCTTGATTGCATACCTGGGTGTCTTACTTTACACTTTGGAGTTCGTCGTTGTTCTCACACCGAGACTGCGGCGACAGTACGGCATTCGCCTTACCGATGCCGTCCTGAACCTTGATACTGCATTATCCTAGCCTTTGCGCCCAGCTAGGGGCGTAAAATCTAGCGCTCGTTGAGAGGCACCTCAACATTGTACTCTTTTGTATATACGTGTTTCGTCTTATTTTGATCCTTCTTCTTCCGTTCTTGTTTCCACCCCAGGTCTCGCTTAGGATTATCTTTGCTATACTTAGGATATTCCTCATCCTAAGTATAGGGGGGTGAAAACACCGGGTTGTTCTCCGTTCTGTTCCATCACTCCTGTTGTTGCCTATACTTAAGGTTCTTCACCTTAAGTATAGGGGGAGTGATGTCTTCCTTCTTGTATATATTCGTCATTTTCTTCGTGTCCTGCTACCCTTGTTTTGCTGCCTATACTTAGGGGCATCTTACCCTAAGTATAGGGGGGGGGTAGACCCTGTACATTCTCCACTCGGTTTCCCCTTTGTGTACAGCCTACTATACTTAGGATTACTTGATCCTAAGTATAGGGGGGAGACCTGAGTTCCTCTTGACTTTTCATTTCCTTTTGTATAGCCTTCCTTTTCACTTCCCTATACATAGCACGAGTTATGTCTTCTTCATCGCTCTTGACTCTGAGGACATCGTTCGAGCTAAGTATAGGGGGGTGTGTATATATTTCATATATACTTTAGCCATAACTCGTACTTTGTGTGAGTGTGTTAATAAATAAAAATGGCTAAAAACCACAAAAATTAAAAAATTTTCATGTACATAATCTTCTTTTATTTGCACATACATAGCTAGTGTACAAATTATTTTTGTAAAAATGATTTCAAAAATCTTTTGTGTAAAGCTTGTGTAAATATTTTTGTATCAAAATTATGTATATAGTACAAAATTTTTCCAAAATGTTTTGAAAATCAAAAAGTTTGCAAAAATCTTGTGTAAATGTGTGTAAATATCTTTTTGCAAAACTTGCACTTCATGCATCATCATTCATGATTTCAAAACATTTTTCAAAAATTTTGCATGATTGTAAAATATTGTGTAAATATGCATCTTTTTGTACATATGTATATAGTTTTTCTTGGATGATAGTTTACATTTAAACTAAGCCTGGAATCAAATTGAGAAATGGAGCTTGATTAAGATCTTAATCCACCTAATTTCTAAGAGGAACCTTATAGGGCTTAGGTTTAAGGCTTTTCAGGTCCATGGTGACTTAATTCTTTGAGTCCACTAGGCTATGATCACATGTCATCTCAATGAGCCTAAGTAGAGCACTTAACAACAACACATGACTCATATAGATTATGGCTTTACTTGGACAACCGCACTATGCACCGAGCTCTCTACGGATGAGGTGGTGAGGAGGCAGTCTTCCTTGGCTTGGGGTAGCATATGAGGGTAGTACTTCTAGGCGGAACCTCTCTTCTTCATTTAGTGAAGGAAGTGCGTCTCAACTTGGTCTGGTTGCCATGAAGTCTAACGACGGGAGTTGTGGGTTGCAATAAAGCTTCAAAAGAGGGATAGTCTACTGGCTCAAGAGGAAAAACTCCTTGTATATATGCTGCACATGTATATGTTGTATAGATGCACTCGAAAAAAAAAATGCAAAAAGAAAAGAACTCCAAAAAAGTGGTGGGTCTGAGAGAAAATGATAATCCCACCGGAGTATGTATATAAGTGCAATAAGCAAAGCTTGGTTTCATGATCCACCTGTTGTAGCTTGCAGCAGGGAGACTTGGCTACACTGGTCAAGCTCCCAAGGGTACTTGGCTACACTGGCCTTGACCCATTCTCTTCTTCCCCCTCTTCTTGAGCCGGTTGTACTTGAACTTAGAAGGGAATACCCCGCTCCTCGAGGAAAGAGTGGCCAGATTGAGGTCATAGAGTTACCTTGTTGGGGAGGGTTGTCAAGTTGCCATTTCTGAGGTGGAGAGCTTAGACCTCACTTTCACAGGACAAGAAAAGATTCATGGTCTTCAGGGTTTGTGATTGATGACTTGTTCTGATCTGGAGCATTGAGGAGTCTTGGTTATAGAGTAGTGGAACTTAGAGGCTGTTAGGTTTTAAGCTTAAGTCTAAATAAGGTTCCGACACATTAATAATCCAAAGATCTGATTGAGCTCCATACCTCAATTTAATGAAGGCAAGTTTAATAATCAACCTTGATCCATGTACATTCTCTTTTTCTTTTTCTTTTTCTTTCTTTTTCACTTCTTTTTCAAATAAGTGTTTGCTAAGGGACTAGCAAAGTATAGTATAGGGGGGTGATGAATACCCATTCATCACTCTTTATTCTTATATTTTAGCTACAAAAACCTATGCAAATGCATGTAGATATGTGTAAATAGGAATAATTAGCAAAGCATGCATTTTTGTAAATACTTATAATTAGCATGTTTTTGTGCAAAAATAAAAGAATAAAGAGGAAAAAGAAAAAGAGGGAAATATTTAGAATAAATATTGAGCAACCTAACCCAAGGGAGGGCTCAGCATGGGCCTGGTCGCATAAAAGCCAAGTAGAGGGAGATAGGGGCTCATGTGTAAATATCTATGTAATTAAATAAAATTATATGTTCCTCACCCAAAAATATGATTGTACATATTTTGTATATATTTAGAAGCTATTAAAAACAAGATAAAAATTTAAAAATCAAAAAGACCAAAAATAACCCTTCACCTTGTACATAGACCATGTCTTTTTATTTATTTCACCTTGTAAATAAACTTATTTATTCTCTAAACTTTTTGTAAATACTCTTTTTTTTTATTTTGTAAATAAATAAAATAAAAAGAATCAAAACAAAAATTAAATAAAAATTACAAAATTAAAAATGCAAAAATACATTGTATATATACCATGTACATAAATGTATATAACTATTTATTTCACCTATGTATATAAATAATAAAAATAAAATAAAAATAGCCTTTTATTCCTCATTTTATCCTATAAATAAATAAAATATAAAATAGGAATAAAAATGTATAAAAATAACTAATTAAAAATCAAAAATTAAAAATCATATATTGTATATATACCTATGTATAGACCTATTATGTAAATACCTTATTTTTATTTCCAAAAATTAATTAAAAATCACAAAAAAATAGAAAAAAATAAATTAAAAATATTTCATGTTTTAAGTTTTTGAAAATTCGGTCATTTAATGACCCAAAAAAATCAAATAAAAATCCATAGCTTGGCGGGCTCTGATTGGTCCACGGGGGATTGTTGACCCCCGGTCAACTCTCCCCCCAGGACCACCAGAGCCGGGTATGTCGCGCCCGACCCGTTTTCACCATTTTCCACCCGCCTAACCCGGCCGCCATCTACCCAAACCCCGGGCTCCGATTGCTCCCCGATCATTCAGGACCCTCGCCCGGGGTGGGTTTGGAGGATCCGAGATCCGTGCTACCCGCCCGACCTCTTCCTTCTCGGACCTCTCACCATATTTAATGTCATCTCCGGCGACCTAATCACTCTATCTCTGGACTCCTGCTCGCCGCCAAGGAGCTCCTCCAGACCACCCGAGTGACAGGCGAGTGTTTTGGAGTGGAAGCGAGGCCTGAGTTGCACGGAATCCATTGATCCGGTGGTAATCGCCGCCGTGCGCCGCCGCGAGCGCGCTGAGCCTCGGGGAGCTCGACGACCCCTTGAGGCAACAACCGGGAGCCTCATCGGCTCCAGCCCAGTCGAATGCGCCCATCAGGTAACTTCTTTAGCCAGTAGATTAGCTTAGCGTTAGGTTTTTCGATTTGCAGTAGCTTAGCTCCACCACCTCCGCCAGCCGTCTCCGTCCACTCCCTTGATCATCCGACACCGCCATCACCTCCGCCAGACCCCTCTCCACCTTCTCCGACCCTTCATTCCCCCTGTCTCGCCTCGGAGCAGGGTCTCGGCTCTCACCCCTCCGCCGCTCGCCGGAGAGCCATCGCATCGCACCACCGGCCACCTTCCGCCCGCTCTGACGGGTCGAGGCAGTTTGCCCTCGACCCCTCTTTCTTTCTGTGCAGGTTTCCAGGTCAATCGACCTCATCTGGAGGTCGGAGCTTCAGAGCACAGCAGCTCCCGTTCCTCGACGTCGCCGGAGTTCTCCTGAGCTCCTCGCCTCCATCAGAGCAGTGCATCAGGTGCGGACCTTCATGGCGAAACATTCTAGCATCTCCTGAGCACCGGACAAGGACCACCGTACACGCAGAGGGCCGGCGAAGCTCGCCGGCCGTCAGTTCCTCCAGGTCCTTCGTCCACCGTCCGATCGACCTTGAAGCCCCAGTTTAGATCTCAGTCGTACATCCACGGGGCAACACTCACCATCGGATCTCCCTGGGGTCGATCTTCACCGTTGAGCGACGAGGTTAAGCCACGACGCCCCTCAGCCATCCGATCTAGCACGTGGCTGCACCTCGTCCATCCGATCCGAGCCCGGCTTTCTTCGAAGACCCACGTCGCAGCTCCTTCGTCCGATCATCCACGTGGACACATACCAGCCGTCGGATCGATTCGAGGGGTGGCTTTCGTGTGCGGCGCACCATCCCATCCGTCCAACCTGCCACGCGTCGTACATCCGGCCCTCGACATTAATAAAAGGGGTAATTTCTCTTTAGGCCCCTTTACTTTATGCATTTAGTTTTTAATCCTGTAAATAAGTAGTTTAGTTCTTTTATTTCTGTAAAATTTGCACTGTGGACCTTCTAGTTTATGAGAATTGCATTGATGCCCCTGCCTGTTGTGGACACGTGCATCGACACGTGATTATTTGGTGTTTTTGCATCTCTGGCCCTGCATTTTTGCCCTGTTACGTTTCATATTTTTAAAAATAGGAATTGCAATTTAGTCCTTCCAGGCCTGAGTCACGCGTATCGTGCGTGGCCTGGAGGGTTATTTGCACTCCTACACCTCTACTTTCTAGGGTTGTTATTCCAGGGACCCAGAACTTTGTATTAATTGCAGAAAGGTCCTTGTGCCCTGTTGCTTTTTGTTATTTTTGAATAAAATATCAAATCACCTCCAAATCCAATGAGATTTTGACACATGGCTCCTGCCATGGTGTAGGAATTTTACGGATTTTTGAGGACATTTTTGATTTTATTTAGTATTTTTAAAAATTCAAAAACCCCTATTTTAGCTACTGTCTAGGTTTAAAAATCCCAAAAAAATATAAAAACACCTTCAAAAATTCTAAAAAAATTAGTTACTGTTCTTTGTTTGTTTCTTGATTTTCTAGCCAATTTTGGCTATTTTTCATTGAGTAAAAACCCTAAAAATCTAAAAACACCTAAAAACTCATAAAAATTATAATAAATAATCTAAAAATCCAAAAACAATAATTTTGGTGCTCAAATTTTCCTTATTTTTTCTAGAATACAGGAAAATTACCTTCAGGGCCCTTTGAGATCCTTAAATATTTTATTTTTGGGTTTTGGGCCTTGCTGGACAGTACCTCATCTTTTTAGTACTGTTTGATTTTTAGAAAATAAAATACCCCTTATAAAAATACCAAAAATTCACCAAAAACACTTAAAAACCTAAAAAACTTAAAAATAATTTTTCTTGAATTTTTGCTTGATTTTTGGTGTGTTAAATAAATTGTGCAAGTGTGCTTGACCTTGTTTTCTTTTATTTTCTCATTATATTAAAAATCCAAAAAATATAAAAATCATTAAAAACCACTAAAAAATACTTTTCTTTCATTTTATATTATTTTTACTACTTCGTAGGCCCTAGGCCAACCCGTGCTCCTTGTGTTCGACCCTGGGAGCTATACCAGGTTAATCCCATAGCTAGGACCGCACTTCGTGTTTTGATCTCTGATTTATTTCGCGGTTCGATATTTTTCTTGATATACCCATCCTCTGAGATCCGGGTCGCAACGACCCTTGTTTCATTACCTTCACCCGGGTCTTAGAGGGTTTTTCGGGCTATAAGAATTAAGAGGGGAGAATAACTGAACATGGATTACAAATTTACAAGTTATAGTCGTACTTTATTATTTTCAATATTTAACCTTTATCTTCTAAGAAAGAAGAAACGACTTGTGTCCAAGATTAATATGTAAAAATGACATGAATGACATTGATTATGACCGCACGAAGAATTCGAAATGCCGCACATAGATATTATATATTTATGTATGTAAGCATGTATGCATGTATATGTATTGTGTTAATAGATTAACAAATTGAATCATATCAGATTTTGATAAAGATCCGATCCAATTCACACTTTAATGGATTTAAAAATTCCAATCTGATCCAATCCTGTAGAATGATAAAACAAACCGATCCAACCAAATAAAATTGGATTGGATTACAGATTTTATATGATCTGTGTGCACCCCTAAATCTAAGCTTGGGGCAGTTCTGTTTATTGAACTTGTCATCTTACTACTCTAAGTAGATGTTGAGAATCCTAATCCCTAATCTCTAGGGTCAGTTATGTCTTTCTATAATTCTATTGTAACCCTCAAAACATTGTCCTCCAACTATATAAGGAGCCCTAGGGTCCCCATTATTGATTCAGGGAAAACAAGGATTCTATTTATAATATGGTATTAGAGGACCTAGGTTCTAACCTAGGGAATTGTGCTACCATCTTTTTTTCCCTTTGATTTGTACGTCGCCTTTGCACTAGTCCCCCCTCCCTCCCGAGATCGCCTCCAACTCCTGTCCTCTGCATCTGTCCTCATCGCCCCGATCGCCAACACTCCATCATCAACCCTCCCTCGACTTGGTCCCCCAGCCCTCCATCGCCTGGCTCACCATCGCCTAGCCCTACATTGCCCTGCTCTCCAGCCATCCGCCCAACCCTCTGCCTCAGCCATCTTCCCCCTCCCCCCGATCGCCAACTCGCCCTCGGCCTCGGCCTGCATCAACCCACCGCAATTGCCCCAATCACCTCCCCTATCACCTAACCCCACCTAGCCCTCCATCGCCCCATACAGTCCCAGAATCCTCTCTCCGACGACCACCCTCCTGCTCCATTGCCCTAGACACACCCCCACGGCCTTCGTCCCAGCCCACGGTCCTACCCGCTCCAAGCACCCTAGCCCCAGAACAATAGCCAATCATCCCTGTCCCAGGCGTCTCTGCTCCATACGTCTCTATTCCAGATGCACCCGCGCCAGGCATCCCTATCCCAGACCCCCCGTGCCAGGCATACCAATCCCAGATGCTCCCGCATCAGGCATCCCTGTCGCTGGCGTCTCGGCTCCAGATGCCCCAGATGCTCTAGCCTTGGGTTCCAGTTCACCCTATCAAAGGCATTTGCGTCTCGTGTATTCCAGCATAATCATCCTATTTCTATTATTCACCACCACAAATATACCTCACCCTACCAACAAGCTTCTTATGTGTTTGACTTGATATAACACATTTACCGTTATTTTTTGATTGAGTACTTCGATTCTGCCGGTATCGTTCCTTTGTTTTGATGATGTCGCAATTGGAAGTGACATCTGCGGGATTGACAAGTCCGATATTTGCTTGTTAAAAAGATGTAAATGTGATCGTGTGTTTAAAAATAATGATTTGTCATTTCGTTGTAGGCGGCAATCGGAATCGGTCAAGAAAATAACCACATAAAATATTTGTCGATTTTAATGAAATGCGATTTTATGTTTATTTTACTTGGGCAAGTCCCAAGGCTGAACACAAGGAGGAAAAGGAACAACCTAGAATTATGTCTATCAAAATTCGTGTGCGGTTTTCAAGACGATCTTTTTTTTTTGTAATTTTTAATGCAATAAAGGATGCAAAATACAATTTTAGCCTATTTTAGGGACTAAAATGTAAATTACACTCAAACTATGTCCAAAAAATATGAAACATGGCCACGATGCAGAATATGATGAATTGAATGCAGTGTATTTTTTGGAATTTTTGGATGCAATATGAATTTTTTATGAATTTTTAAACGCAAACAGTATGAATTTCAATATTTAATTATAAAAAATATTAAATCTAATTATTTTCAAGGAATAAAATTATCTAAGATCTATTACTAAGTAACGGACCTCAGAAAAATCCTAGGCCTAAAAAATGCGAGATATAATACCTATTAAAAATCAAAAACTGAAATATGCAAAATGGTTTTTACTGGACAAATTATGCATGGAAATGCGATTTTTTTGGGCACAATGTCAAGCACAATTAATTCTACAATCTATGATTTTTTCGGAAATTTTTAGAACAACGGTTAATCATATATAAATTTCAGAGCAAGAAATGGGAAAAATGCAATTTTCCACAGAATAATTACTTATTAATTAACCATCGATCACAAAAATGTCCACAATATATCAAACTATAGAGACTTAAATGACAAACATCATGCTATTTTTGGATAAATAAAATAATGTAATATAGATGTCCAAAATGAAGGGGAAAGACAGGGGTGTTTCTGTAATTAATAATAAATATATAAATAATGAATCCACAATTACTGAAAGGTGAGGGGTATCTCTGCAGTTTTTCTAAGGGAGCACGTGCGGCACACGTGCTCCGTGGACGGCTGGACTGGATTGCAAATAGACAGAGAATCAAGGGCACTGGTGCAATTTTACCAACGGGTCACGTGCGACGCACGTAACCCCTGATGACGTAGTGCTGACGTCCCCCCCGGGATGCACGTGCCTCGCACGTGCACGGGGGGTCTCGGGCCTGCCCCCGACGGCGCAGTTGTGGAGGGGCGGAGGGTCTGCGGTGGGGCGCCGCTTCGATGGCATGTTTGCGGAGGTTCGGTGACTCTGGTGAGGTGGAGGAACGACAGTGTAGCGATGGAGCCTCTGGCTGTTGGTGGGACGGAGGTTGGCGGAGTTTCTCCTGATGGTGTCGGAGAAGATGACAGAGTTATTGGTGACAGCAGTTAGCGAAGTCAAAGCCGAGGATGACGAAGGTTGCGGAAGACATTGAAGATGATGAAGTCACAGGGGGCTCGACGATAAAGAGGAGCAAGGTAGGTCGTCGGGTGGCGCTGCTACGAGCAGGTGAGGCTCGGACCTCATCGGAGCAGGGGACGTCGGGGCGCTGTCACCGCTGCGAGGACCATCTGCGGTGCAATCGACGGATGTAGGCGACTGGGGGCAGCACTGTTCTTTAAATAGGTAAAGGGTTAGGCCGGAAGAGGAAAGGGGGGGGGGGCATCGGTGATGAGGGATTACGAGATTTGAGGATCTGAGGGTTTGGATGAGATCGGGTGGAGATCTGATTTGATGAAATAAGGAGATCGGAGAAGACACGCGGGCGGCGGAGTTAGCGATATGGGCGGTGACATCAACGGGATTCGAAGGCGGCAGCGATGGCGAGATACGCGGCGGAGGTCGATAGATCTTATTGGGAGGAAATCACTGCTGGGGAAGACGAACAGTGGCCATCCATTCGGCCTAGATCGGACGACCACGATGGGTACACGTGGCGGCATTTGGGAAGAGGGCGCAGGGCACGTGCTTTGCATATGCGGGATTTATTTTTTTTAATAAAAAATGATTAAATAAAAATAACAAAAATGGCTGATACATGGCATCTCCAGGAGCAGCCATGTGTCAGTACCACAAAATTCAGAAATTAAATCCTTTAAAAAATTCAAAAGAAATAGTAAACGGCCTCAGATCGAAAAAATTTCTTCACAAAAATTGCTCGTCTCGACGAGATCTACAACTTTCATGAACATATCAAAACCAAAAACGATCAAATACACAAAGTGATATTTTTGGGGTATGTCATGTAGATAGAATACATTGATTTTTGGGTTTTATAATATTTTATCATTTTTTAAACCAGATAAAAATATGCCAAAAATGATAAAATCAAAGATAAATAATTACATATTAATATATTTTTTGGATTTTTATTAATTAAGAAAAAGGAAGAAATAAAATGAAATATAAAAAAGACCAATTTTGTACAGTTGGTTAGAGAAGACTCGGACTCAATTTGTTTCTTTGATTTCGAGCTCAATTTGGATTTGGTTTTTTGCGCATTTTAATAAAACTTTTATCAAAGAAGACAAATAAAAAAGAAATGAACTAAAATAGGTTAATTATGTACATAAAATAATAGGTCAAAAACCGCTAAAATACAAAATGTACAAAAGAGGCCCAAAACCCAACTTTCACACATGAGCTCTGATTTACTTGAATTTGATGTTATTTTGAAGGTAATTGAATGTACATTAGTTCAAAAGTTGAGTAGGATTAAAACTGACACTGCATGAGGAAGATATGAGGTTTTTAGTTCGGAAATCCTGAAACTAGGGTTTGGGGTTTTGGTCCACTTATTTGGGTTATTGATTTTTTGTATTTTTCATTTATTCTTGTTAGTGATATGTACACAATGGAGTAGTTTTGTGTCATTCGGAGTTAGCATGAATTAGTTAAAAATAGAGGAAGTTAGGCTATTTACAGGTCAATTTTGGCTGGGATTTTTGACTTCTTATTTTGTGCATAAATAATAGATAAAGTACAATTTTATGAAAACATGCATGAATGCTAATTATGCAGAATAGATGCAGAAATGATGTTGCTTTAAGGGATTTGAGATTAATTAATGAGATTTAGAGTGATGAATCCGAAATTCATCATCCCCCTATACTTAAACCATGCTCGTCCCTGAGCATCAAAAAGAAATGCCATGAGGTGAAATGAGATTGGATTCCATACCAAGACCATGAGCTGAAGGTGAAAATGAAACTAGACTCGACCTTTGGATTATTTGTGTGTCGGAACTTCTGTGAGACTTAGAATTTTAAAATCAACAGACTTCAAGTTCTACACCTCATTTTCGGCTCAGAAGTCATCTTAGATCAATCTTCTTCCCAAAGCATACCCTATGAACATTGAACAATCGACTCATGTATGTGAAAGGTTTTAGCTGTTCCCATCCAGAATGTCGGACTACCGTGCTCATCTCCTCTCCAGTAACTCGTCCTCGGGGAGTCACGAATTTCCTTCTAAGGTCTGTCGCGTTGTGTTCACAATCGAATTGGGGGGAGAAGTTAGAAGAAGGGGAAAAGAAATGGAGGGTGGCCAGTGTAGTCACCTCTCCTTGTGAAGATGGCCAGTGTAGCTAAGTCTCCACCAAGATCTGCAGGTTTTCTTTGAAGCTTAGACCTTTTTGGTCAGATATTTATTTGGTAGTGGCTTCTTTGTATTTGGATTTTTTAGTGGTTCTGCTTGGATCTTGTTGTGCCCCTACGGATATAGAATCTTTTTGTTTCCGCACATTTTTTGGGGTCTTAGAAAAAAATGTGCCTAGCCGTCCATCCCTTTTCCGAAGCTTTATTTCAACCCGTACTCCGGTCTTTAGATTTCCACGCTACCAGAAAAGAAACTCACACAGTCTTCCAACATCCCGTCTGAGTTGAGGTAAGTGCATAGTGCGAGAGTACAAATTAATTCCCTATTCAAGAGCTGTATCCACAATGAAGAGATCAGGTTAGACACTAAGAGTCAAACGCTGCACATTGTCATGTAGAACTCAAAGAATTAAGTCAAAGACCCGAAGCTTCTAAAATCCTATTTCTCGGTGAAGTTCCTTTGAAAATTAGGTGGATTAAAGTCAAGTCCAGACCACTCTTGGTTTCGGCTCATAACTCGGTTCAGAACCCAAATACTTTTCACAGATGCGAATGAATGCGATGCTGGATGAAGTGCAGGTGTGTGAAATATAGACACCCCTTTTTTTGTCATTTTTTATGTAAGGAATTTTTGGTTGTTTTTATGTGAAAATGAATAATAAGCTATTTTTTTCAAAACTTTGGACACAATTAGTGTTTGTAGCAAAACTTTTTTCCTTTTCTTTTCTTTTTATCTTTTTTGAATTAATTACCCATCCCGTAAATATATATAGACTTACATGAAAGTACGAGATATGGCTAAAATATATACACAGTATATATACATACCCTCTATACTTAGCGTTTGCTGTGCCCTCAGAGCATAAGAAGCGTAAAGAAGACATAGCTCGGGCTAAGCGTAAGGGAGTGAAAAAGGAAAAGAAAAAGAACAAGATTTACAGATCCGCCCCCTATACTTAGACTGTGAACAGACTAAGTATAGAATAAGAGCAGGGAAAATGAAGTGATTGGGGTATGTGAATGAGGAGAGTATAAACAGATGGGCATCGGTTCCCCCTATACTTAGGCTCTGGTCAGCCTAAGTATAAGAGAAGAGTGGAAATGGAGTGATCGAGAGATAGGAGATGGATGGTATATACAGATGGTATCGGTCCCCCTATACTTAGGCATTGGCCTAAGTAGAGGAAGAAGCTGTACAAGGAGATCGATATGGTCGGGAGGGAGGGTGGGTAGCCGATGATTAAGGCGGTTTTTAGCTGATCTTCTTGTGAGTCTGCGATGGGAGATCGGAATAACGAGATGGCGATGAAGCATATGATGCCCAACTATTATCAGTGTCATCCTCAGAAAAATCATGATGGATAGTGGATGAAGTGTTTGAGTTAGATGAAAGATATCCATCATAGGAATTATCCTCAGAGGAATAGTATTTGAAAGTGGACACACTCCAGATATTATGGTCTTTTTGTTTCCTCAGTTGTTTCCTCAGAATTCGTTCCTTCTTGGGATCAAGCAGTTTGTCCTCAGATGAATACTCAGAAGCACCGATCTTAATCAACTCATATGAAATAATTCCAGTGTACTTGAAGAGGGCAGGAGCATCAACTTTAGATGAATAGTAGTTAGGAACGAGAGTTGTCCAACGAGAATCGAATTTTGGATCCTTGCGAAAATATGGCTTTAGAGCTGCCAAACATACTTCACTCATGTAGACTACCTTTTCTGGACCTGATGAGGGATCATCAGCTGAATCCTCTTCCAAAAGGTCAAAGGTGACTTTCTTTTTCTTGCTTCGTGAAGGTGTCGGTTCACTTGAGTATCCAGATGAATAGCCATTGGAATTCTTTCCTTGGTCAGTGTTCGGGCTGCGTGTTTGTTCTTAGTCTTCTGAATGTTGGTGCACTCTCGATTTGGGATGATTTGCTCAAGGTAGTTAGAGAATGTTGCTCCAGAGTGCGACCATCCATATGCCTCAGGATCATAGAAGAAGGCTTTGTCTATTTTGAGATCCGCAGGAATTGAAAAACTAGGGAGAGTCTCTGCATGTTCGTTCTCAATTGATTTGACATTGGAGCATTCATGTGTCAAGTTGATGTGATCCATGTAGTCAGAATAGGTTGACCCAGGGTGTGCCCATGCATAAGTCTCCGGATCATATGATTCATATACTTGATTCTCCATGGTGAGAGCAACTGGGAATGGAGCAGGGGGAGATTCTCTAAACCAACAGTCTCATCAACAACCGCTATCTCAGGTGTAGTAACGAGGTAGGGATCTTCTACCGTTTCATGGTTACGGCTGTCGGGGACTTCGCGGGTTTCTTCATAAAATCGTGATTCCTAAAAAACTGGGTTAGATCGAAGTGCTTCCAATGCTGTTAAATTGATTTCCTAAGTCTCACAATCAATAATTGCCTTAGCCAATGCTAAGAATGGCTTTTCGAGATTAATTGGAGACTCAATGAATTCTCCTTGATGCTCAATATCAATGATCGTGAATTCTACTTTGAGCGGAGCACCTTTGAATGTCATGATGATAGAAATAATTCCTCTCGGCCTCTTTATCGATCGGTCTGCCAATTGAACAATCTCTCGTATTTTCCTGAATGGTCCGAGTTTGAGTTCGTTAAATACAGAGGTTGGGAGGATATTGATCGACGAATCATCATCAATTCGAGCATGGGTGAAAATTGTATCTTTGATTTCACAGTCAAATCTGAACAACCACTTCACTATGTGGCTCTTGGTTTTTCTCCTCAACACCAAGGAGGAGGCCATTGACAAGATATTTCTTTCAATCTTTGTTCTAATCCTGCCCGACTTTTTCATAGTTAATTTGTCCATTACAAATCCTTTAAGGTCGGGGAAGTGTTCAATGGCCTGTAGAAAGGGAAGTTCAAAAATCAATTTCTTTTCCAGTGCTTCCCGTACAACATGATCCAAATTCTTCAGATCTTCTTCAGTTTCAATTTTTATGAATTTTTCGGGATTTTCGATTTTTTGTGATTTTTCAAATATTCTCATTTTTGGTATTTTCTATGTGGTGTGGTGATGTGGTGTGTTCCTCAGATGAGAAGGGGCTTTGATGTTCAGCATATGAGTCGGAGGCATAGTCATTTCTAGGGGGGAAAATATGCAGAAGTGCTACTATCAGGATCGTCCCCAGATTTCTGGTTATCCTTTCAATCTTTAGATCCAATCATTTCCTCATTCATTTTTATGTCCGAGCCACAAAAGATTGAGATTAATCGGTCGGTAAATCTTTGAAATCTATCCTATATTAATTCAAATCTTTTATTTATCATCGAAATATCATTCTCAAAATTCTGTTCATGATCAATCATGGGAGCAGTCGATGTGTGTTTTTGCGATTCAATAATTTCATCTTCCATTTTTCTGTATGTACTGAGAGAAGAGTTTCTCGGAATATCCGACATATGATCATTATTTTCTGAAAATTTCTCCTTAAAAATTATGGAAGGAGGTTGCTTAGTTGAAGGGTTTTGTGGGAATGTGTATGTCTCTTATTCAACATGTTGTGACTTGGACATGTCATCCTGGTTTGAGTAGAGTCTACTTCCATGGTCATGATTAATCGTATCCTCAAATAATGGAGTCATACAATGTGCATATGTATCGATCTCATCCATGTGGTCCTCTGTATGTATAGGATGATCAAAGGAGTGGTACTCAGGTTGGTCGATAGGAATCTGATCGTCATGGTCAATCCAACGCTGATGATCATTAAGTGCGGGTCTTTCCATCTGAGTTTGGATTCTCGACCAGTCATGAGATTCAAAGGTATTTTGATCTTGAAATGGTTCATTAGCGAGAAACCGAGAATAAGACGGTTCAGTCTAATATGGTAGGTGGTCATGCGCGATCGGATGATTCGAGTAGAAATTCAATGAGGGGACCAAATTCATCCGTGAGTGAAAGTCTCCTGCAAATGTTGGAGGATTACTAAAAGTAGAGGATTTAGTTGATTTGGGCCTAATCGAGACAAATTCATTTTCATAGTATAGCTCTGATGGATTTTCAGATAAATGTTTGGCCATTTTTGAAAGAGCTGAAAGGAATGATGGGTTGGGTCTGTAATGATTTTTATGATCTGGATCCAGATAGTTTTTGGATAAAAGTTCCATGAGGAGGTTTAAATCAAGAAAGGAGAGAGATGATTGCACGGGATAGCCTGCGGCTTTTTATCTTCGATATCGATTCACGCACACCATTGCAAACACAAATCAAACCCCGAGTTCACCAACTCACACAATGAAGCCATAAGAGTTCGGCTATTATCTTTTCAATTTTAGTTGGTAATAAATCAATCTTGGCAAAAATTTAGCTAGTTGTTAGGTGCTGAAATTTTTGTAATAACTAACCCAAATTCTTATGACTAGTTGCACCTACTTTCAGCCAGTATGGGAGTAAGTACGGATCGTAGAACTGCTACCTGTTACTTGAGGATGGAGCCTTACGTAGTGTCCTCTAAACCACCCACTCTGCTAAGGAAATCCGGACCGTTTACCAGCTATCTCTAGATCCTAACTGAGAAGTAGCTAATCATTTTTGGCAGAATCAATAGTCAATATGAAAATCCGGGTTTGAGCTTTATCCTTAAGTGTCGTCTCTCGCTCACTCAAAAAAATAAAAAAACATCCAAGATCAGGGTTACTCTCCCGTAAAATTTCTTGATTTAATGGGTTAATTTAAAAGTCGGCTATAATTACCAGTCCCAATTTTAATTAGATGATCACTGAAGAATTAAATGAGCACAATGCACGTCTACCGTACAGACTCAAGTTCCTTTAAAATTATGTGATAAAATAAGAGAGAAAAATTCGGGAAAAGCCGATGCACGTGAAAAATGATGATGTATGCTCAGTTAGAAGACTTATAGTGAATCCTCACAATCTCCATGTAGGATGCAATACAGAAATTAAAAATTTATTCTATACGGATGCAAGCCGATGAAAAACCACACCTAGGAGAAAGTTCTATTAGCGGGGAAGAATTAAGTCGAATTTTGGCTAAATTGAATGATCTAATGCGTGTCTCAATTAATAGTGAAGTGTGGCCTAATTCATACGAGCACAATCAAAAATTAAAATGCTCTCAGAGCCGTATGTGCAGGTCTATCCTAATCACCACTCAAGTTGGACCCCGCCCTCACCAGAGAGTAAAACAGGCCACGACACACCACAAAAGAAAGTTTATGGTCTTTTTACACATACGAGAGTCCAAACGGACACCATTGTAAATGAACAATTAATTACAGAAATTACGAAAATTAAAATCCTAGACTCTACGCTATCTCACGACTCAACTCTGATCTTAAATTAATTGCCGCTTTTTGGGAAGTCAGTGAAGATGCTTCGATTCTTGAAAAACCGCTCCACGTACGCCGAGTACCTCACAAGAAAAATAAGAGAGATTTGTGTAAGAGAGTGACTCAAAAATAAATCAAAAATAAAATGAGAGAAATAAATGCTAAAAAAATGGAATTTACAATGAGAAACTCGGGGGTCAGACTATCCGAATGCGAAAAACCGAACGAAAATTTTCAAAACACAAAACTAAGCCGTTTGCCTCCCTAACAACGGCACCATCTGATGAGTCTGATATTCACTTGTTAAAAAGATGTAAATGTGATCATGCGTTTAAAAAAATGATTTGTCGTTTCGTTGTAGGCAACAATCGGAATCGATCAAGAAAATAACCACACAAAATATTTGTCGATTTTAATGAAATGCAGTTTTATGTTTATTTTACTTGGGCAAGTCCCAAGGTCGAACACAAGAAGGTAAATGAACAACCTAGAATTAAGTCTATCAAAATTCGTGCGCGGTTTTCGAGGCGGTCTTTTTTTTTGTAATTTTTAATGTAATATAAAATCTAAATTACGCTCAAACGATGTCCGAAAAATATGAAACTTGGCCATGATGCAAAATATGATGAAATGATTGCACTGTAATTTTTTTTGGAATTTTTGGATGCAATATGTTTTTTATGAAATTTTAAATACAAAAAAAATGAGTTTAAATATTTAATTATAATAAATATTAAATCTAATTATTTTCAAAGAATAAAATTATCTAAGATCTATTACTAAGTAGTGGACCTCAACCTCGAAAATGCGAGATATAATACCTATTAAAAATCAAATATTGAAATATGCAAAATGATTTTTACAGGACAAACTATGCATGCAAATGCGATTCTTTTTGGGCACAATGTCAAGCATAATTAATTCTAGAATCTATGATTTTTGGGAATTTTTAGAACAATGGTTAATCAAATATAAATTTCAGAGCAAGAAATGGAAAAAATACACAATTTTCCACAGAATAATTACTTATTGATTAACCATCAATCACAAAAATGTCCACAATATGTCAAACTATAGGGAATTAAATGACAAACATCATGCTATTTTTGGATAAATAAAATCATGTAATGTAAATATCTAAAATGAAGGGGAAAAACATGGGTGTTTCTGCAATTAATAATAAATATATAAATAATGAATCCGCAATTACCGAAAGGTGGGGGGTATCTCTACAATTTTTCCAAGGTAGCACGTGCGACACACGTGCTCCTTGGACGACTGGACTAGATCGCAAATAGACGGAGGATCAAGGCACCGGTGCAATTTTACCAGCGGATCATGTGCGACGCACGTGACCCCTGATGAGGTAGTGCTGACGTCCCCCCCGGGATGCACGTGCCTCGTACGTGCGTGGGGTTCTCGGGCCGGACCCCGGCGGTGCAGCTGTGGAGGGGCGGAGGGTCTGCGGCGGGGCGTCGCTTCGATGGCATGTTTGCGAAGGTCCGGTGAATCTGGTGAGGCAGAGGAACGTCGGTGTAGCGGTGGAGCCTCTGGCTGTTGGTGGACCGGAGGTTGGCGGAGTTTCTCCTGATGGTATCGAAGAAGATGACGGAGTTGTTGGTGACGGCGGTTGGCGAAGTCAAAGCTAAGGATGACGAAGGTTGCGGAAGACGTTGAAGATGATGAAGTCATAGGGGGGTTTGACGGCTAAGAGGAGCAAGGCAGGTCATCGGGCGGCGCTGCTACGAGCGGGTGAGGCTCGGACCTCATCGGAGCACGGGACATCGGGGCGCTGTCACCGCCGCGAGGACCATCTACGGTGCAATCGACAGATGAAGGCGACTCGGGGCGGCGCTGTTCTTTAAATATGTGAAGGGGTTTGGTCGGAAGAGGAAAGGGGGGGCGGTCGGTGATGGGGGATTATGAGATTTGGGGATCTGAGGGATTGGACGAGATCGGGGTGGAGATCTGATTTGTTGAGATATGGAGATCGGAGAAGACACGCGGGCGGCATAGTGTGCGAGATGGGCGACAACATCGACAGGATTCGAAGGCGGCGGCGATGGCGAGATATGCGTAGACGGTTGATAGATCTGATTGGGAGGAAATCGTTGCTGGGGAAGACGATCAGTGGCCGTGCGATCGGTCGAGATCAGACGGCCACGATGGGTACACGTGGCGGCATTTGGAAAGAGGGTGTGGAGCACGTGCGTTGCACGTGCCTGGGAGGCACATGCTTCGCACGTACGTGATTTAATTTTTTTAATAAAAAATGAATAAATAAAAATGTCAAAACACGTGACGGCTCCAGGAGCGACCACGTGTCAGCACCACAAAATTCAGAAATTAAATCCTTTAAAAATCCAAAAGAAATAGTAAACAGCCTCGGAACGAAAAAGTTTCTTCATGAAAATTGCTCTCTCGATGAGATCTACAACTTTAATGAATACATCAATATCAAAATCAATCAAATGCACAAAGTGATACTTTTGGGGTATCTCATGTACATAGAACACCTTGTTTTTTGGATTTAATATTTTTTTATCATTTTTAAACCAGATAAATATCCACAAAAAATGATAAAATCAAAGATAAATAATTACATATTAATATATTTTTTTGGGATTTTTATTAATTAAGAAAAAAGAAGAAGAAAAATGAAATATAAAAAAGACCAATTTTGTACAGTTGGTTAGAGAAGACTCGGACTCAATTTGTTTCTTTGATTTCAAGCTAAATTTGGATTTGGATTTTTGCGCATTTTAATAAAACTTTTATAAAAGAAGACAAATAAAAAAGAAATGAACCAAAATAGGTTAATTATGTACATAAAATAATATGTCAAAAACCGCAAAAATACAAAATGTACAAAAAGGGACCCAAAATCCAACTTTCACATATGAGCTCCGATTTACTTGAACTTGGTGTTGTTTTGAAGGTAATTGATTGTACATTAGTTCAAAAGTGAGTAGGATTAAAACAAACACGACATGAGGAAGATATGAGGTTTTTAGTCCGGAAATCCTGAAACTAGGGTTTGGGTTTTTGGTCCACTTATTTTGGGTTATTTATTTTTTTTTGTATTTTTTGATTATTCTTGTTAGTGATATGTACACAATGGAGGTGGTTTGTGTCATTCAGAGTTAGCATGAATTAGTTAAAAATCGGGGAAGTTAGGCTATTTATAGGTCAATTTTGGCTGGGATTTTTGGCTTCTTATTTTGTGCATAAATAATAGATAAAATGCAATTCTTATGAAAACATGCATGAATGCTAATTATGCAGAATAGATGCAGAAATGCTGTTGATTTTGAGGGATTTCAACTTAATTAATGAGATTTAGAGTGATGAATCTAAGATTCATCAGGGATATAATGTAGGAAGCAACCGCCTTCCCTCGTTTGGCTCGACCACTAAATTGGATGATATCAACTATCCCAAGTGGTCCTGCATTTTCCTAATGATCGTACAATGTTACAACAAGGAACACATTCTCCTGGAGACCAAACATGTTGAAAAGACAGGAAAATATACATCATGGGCAAAAGATGATGACATGGCCAGTTCTTGGATCATGGTCAGTGTTATTGACTAGATTGCAGATGAGCTTGTTTATTACAATACTGCTTATGACACGTGGACTTCCATTCAAGCAACATACAAGACAAAAATTCTAGCTACATGTATCAAACATACTTCGATATGCTCATTATGAAACAAGCCGGATGTACCTTATCAGAATATTTCTCTCTTTTGAAATCACTATTTGAGCGATATAATGCTTGTGTTCCAGGATGTACATGCCCTAGTCAAAAGTGGCATCCTCAACAAATGGTTGTCCTAGTTTTCTTGGATTGACTCGATTTGAGTTACTCGGTAGCTTGCGATCAGATGATTACAGCCGCCACTCTGCCTACAATTGAATAAGCTTATAGCACATTGAGTGGCCTTGCTATTCCTGCAGCGAGTATTAAAAGAAACAATCAGGGTCAACTTTCTGCATTGGCTGTCCCATCTGGGTGAGGAGGTCGTGGCTCCTTGAGGAACTGTGGCAGGGGATGCTTTACATCAGGACGAGGTCGCAGCACAATACAATGCACCTATTGTCATAAGTTCGGTCACACAAAGGCACTATGTTACATCAAACATGGCCACTCAGTTCCTAGTGCAAGAGTCACCAATGAGGATGATGACCAAACTGTAGAAGTTCCTAGAAAAGATTTAGATGATATGCTACAACATCTCAACCGACTACAACCGACGAATCAAGGAGCTCATACCCACCTATTACTACGGACACAACAGTGGTAGGTTGTTCAGGTATCTTTACTATATCCACTAATAGAATTTGATGAACGTAAATTCGCCTCTATAATAATGTAGAATTACGTCGTAGTACAGGAGATGAATTTGGTTCAGCAAAAAACCATGAACTTCGAATGTCGTGGAATATTTTAACTTGGCAAGTTTACCAAGGTCGAACACAGGGACACAACTGCTTAATTCAGCTATTGAATTTTGATTCATGAAGGCACAATATCAATTAATTTCCATTTCAGGTCCTCATGCAATTTATGCTAATTACAAAGCAATGCTATGATGCATGCATTTTTTATGGGTTTTTATGCAAGTTAAAGATGATGCATGAGCAAATATGTGAGAGAACATGTATGCTGAATACAAGGACACAATTATACCCTAAAAATTATGAGAAACATGATATAAATGAAACTAGTGTCAATTTAATGCATCGTTAAAAAGTGGTCATCAAATCCAAGCAAGACAAGGAGGGCAGGGTCCATTTGTCACATAAAAATTCACTTAAATTAAAACAGTGTTAAATCAGACAATTAAGCATGCTAGAATGTAGAGGACAAAACAAGGATCTAAACGACACTAAAATCATGCAATTTGGACCTACATTGCTCAAGTTATGCTAAAAATAGTGCAAGGGCATAATTGTAATAAAAATGCAATAAAAATAAAGGATAAATATTGCATTTAGGTCCCTGAAGGGACCTAATTGCAAATAAAGAAAACTGCATGGGCCCAGTTATAATTTATCCATTTACGCGTAGGGGCATGTTTGTAATTTCAAAAAGTAAGAAGGGCCTCCCTGTAAATTACCCCAGGCGCGCACGTAAGGCACACGCCTGGAGGACCAATTTGCAAATTCCATTTCTTACAGGGTCTTCGTTGCAAATAACCCAGGCCTCACGTGCATTGCACGTGAGGGCCCAGGCTCGAGAGACGACTTAGCTTCGGGACACGTGGCAACTTCAGGTGGTTCAGCTCGAGGTTCGTTCACCCGAGCCTATAGGGTCAGAGTGGAGGCTCGGGTGGGGTCTGGTATAGCCATGTGGTTCCATCCTAACCGCCCGATCTTGGTGATCGGATGGCACCTGTAACTTCATCCTCCTCCGCGGGTCACCGGAGGAGGCGGGGCTCCGGCAAGCTGCTGCTGGCTCCGCCACTCCCCGTGAGGACGTTGGATGGTCGAGGAAGCTATCTGGGGGCTCGGCGAAGGTCCTAGAGCAGAGACGAGGCTCCATGGTGGATCAGGAGTGCCGTTCGGTGAAGCCTCGTCGGAGGCGAGGAGCTCGAAGAAGCTCATATCTGAACTCCGGCTAATGTCGATGGAAGTGCCTGCAAGCATTAGAATAGCTGAAGCGTGGTGTGTGCAAGGGATTGTGAGGTGAGTGGACGGCCGTGGGGGCGTCGAGATCGATGGCTGGAGATATCTTCACCGGCGGAGCAGGTGGAGAGTGGTCGGAGCGGTTGGGGGTTCTGGAGAAGGGAGAGTGGGTCGGCGAGGTAGCGCGAGGATGAGCGATGAGGGGCGAAGGTCTGGAGGTGATCAGATGAGGGTGGCAGCTAGCGAGGGCGTCAGAAAAATTAAGAGAAATAAGGAAAAAACGAGGTAGTGGGTACTTGGCCGGAGCCAGGAGCGGGGCGGAGGAATTGGACTGTGGTCGAGCTCCCTTGGAGCTCAGGTTCGTCGCCCAGCATGCTCGGCCGCTGCACGGAGCTCAGCGACACACCATTGGCAGCCGCGACATGGCCGGGGGCCATGGATCTCACCTGGGTGGTGCGGCCATGATCGCCTCGACTAGGCCGACCTCCGCTGTCACCGGAGGGTGGAGGAGGCTAGGATGAACCCCTGTGAAGTGGTGGATGTCAGCTACGGTGGTGGGGGAGGGGGTTATATAGGAGAGGATGGTCGGACGTTATGTGGTAGGAGGGGGGTTTCGAAGGGGGTATTAATGGTGATGGAGTGATGGCGAGGGTGGTTAATGGTGGCGCGAGGATGGCGGAGGGAAGGGGTACGCGGGGCGACCGTTAGGAGTAGGAGAGGGTGAGTGTGGTGCCTTCCAAAATAGGAAGGGGGCGGTGGGGCGGCGAGGCGTAACGCCTGGGAAGAGAGGCAGTTGGAGGAGGATGATGAGCCGCAGCCGTTGGATCGTGAGATCCAACGGCTGGGATTGGGGTGCTAAGGAGCGGATCAGATCTGATCAGAGATCCGATTAGACGGTTGTGGATGGAGCAGGAATGGACGGGTGAGATGGGGGCGGGCTGATAGGATCTAGCAGCCCAAGAGGGCGCCGGGTGTCAGAAGAAGAAGCGGGCCACGTGGGCGGCCCAGGGGGCGCCACGTGGCCCAATCAGAATAAATCAAATATAAAAACAAAGAAAATTAGAAACGAAATAGTTAGAGGCCGAATCTGGAAAAAGTCAAAACATGAAAGTTGCTCGTCTCGACGAGATCTACAACTTTCATGTTGGTCAAAAAGCCAAAAGAGGTCATCTGTACAAAAGCTATTTTGGGGGTATTTTCAAGGGAATAAAGACACCGATTTTGTGGTTTTTATTTGTTTTTGTATTTTTTAGTGTTTTTAAAGGTCAATGGTTTATAGACAACTTATCTACCTAATTTTTAGGGGTTTTTAATAATAAAATAATTACAAGAAGAATAAAGGGAATTAAAAACAATAAATTAATGGTAATTTATACACAATATAGTACACGATAAAAACAAAGAATTAAAGGTGATTTTATTGGATTATTTAAGACAGGGGTTTTAATATGTGGCTTTTAGCATGATGAATACGAGATTCATCATACCCCTATACTTAAACCATGCTCGTCCTCGAGCATCTAAAGAATGAAGGAGTCAGATTAATTCGTGACAGTGCGTGTGAAATTTTCAAGGCTTGATCTTTCAAAGACTCTTGACCTAGGTGATCCTAAAATTCTAGGTTTATCCAGGCCTTAGTCAGAAGGAATCCAACTTCTCTTATGATCAGACTCTCTTTTTGTACATATAATATAAGATTATGACATTTAGTGTACTGCATTTCATGAGAGCCGAGTTGATGCATCACTCAAAGTTCCAGTCCCAAAGACTCTCCTCTAGACCTAATCCTCAATACTAGGGAATAAGTCTACTCTTGCTTCAGTCAACCGTCTCATTAGTTCGTCAGATTTGAAATGTAGATGGATGGCCAGATGATGGAGGTAATGGGATTGTGTCTATTTTTCTTACCCTCACATTGGAACAAGGGGCCTCTCGAGTGCCTTTTACTCAACACATGTATTTTATTATTTTGTTGATCAATGTGTCCGTCAAGAGAGTTGGAGTCGTCTGCACTTGTTTTTCTGGGAGTACACTGGGGTGTGTCTTTTCTGAGTATCTAAGATACCTTCGACACCCAGACTTGTATCGCTTACGATGCAGGGCCCTTTTTGTGGTATCAACCCGACTCCTTGGTCCTAATTAGCTCTTGGTCCAAGTGGACACTTTGAAAATATTTGGGAGCGCTCGCCATTGGTGCTCATTTGTATTTTGACTTTGGTATTCAGAGCTTTTTCTTTGACATTTCATTTCTTTTGTTGGCTAGCTCCACTGCTTTTACCAAGAATTGGCGCACACTGATCAACAAATTCATTTTAAGTTTCATCACACCCTGGCACTTTTAGGTAAATATCAAAGAGATAGCATATGAATCTTGTTCACATATTGGCTAGTTTTTTACTGACACTCAGGTTTTCTGAAGCATTCGTTAACTTTATCCCATCCTCGAATATCATAAGATCGGATCTAAACTCAAATCTCTGGTCCTAGTTCCTCAAGTGATATCTCCACTCATTTCATCAATCATGCAGTTGTGGAAGTGGTTGTGCTGATCATATTTTCTTGAAGGTAGAGATGAAGAGCGCAATATAGCACTCAAATCTTTCAAACCAGGGAAGTGTGGATATTTAAGTTTTTACAAACCCTAATGACTAAGGCATGTTAACTTAGACTCTCAAGATCGCAGAAATCCAGTGTCCTCAAAATCCTCAAGCCTTGAGTGAGTGTGAATGTGTCAGGAATACACCAACTCCTTGGGTTAGTGAATTTTTGTGCGATTTTTGGCTTTTGCAAATTTTTATGGGTTTTAATTTTAATTTTTTTAATTCCTCGGAGAGACAATGACTGGCCCAAGCTCAAATAAAAGTATACACTTTCAGCCAGTATGGGTGTAAGTACGGGTCGAGGCCCGTGTTACTTGAGGACGGGGCCGTATGCGATGTCCTCTAAACCACCCACTCTACTAAGGGAGACCGAGGTTCCCTCACTGAAAATGCCTACTAAACCTAGTAGTCAGAGTCAACATCCAAGAAAGATTTTTAATTTTCTCAATTTTTTGAATACAAAATTAATCCCTCAATTTTTACAAGATTATTACTCAGTTCACAAGATTACCATAACCCAGCCCGAAAAAATAAAATTTTAAAAAGGTTTAAAAACGCGAGCTAAGGCTAAAGTAAATATACAATAATATACGGTATACCCCCCTATACTTAAATTTTGCTATGTCCTCATAGCACAAGTGCCATGAAGCCAAGGCTCAGTTCAAATATAGGGTGATATAGCGGAACTGAGGAGGAGGGTCCCCCTATACTTAGGCCAAAATTGGCCTAAGTACAAGAAGACGGGACGAGGGATTGATGAGCAGGCAGATCCCCCCTAAACTTAGGCTACAAATAGCCGAAGTAAGGTCTGCGTTAGGGGGTGGGGGTCTATGATACAGGGGTGAGGGGGAGGGGGTTCGTGAGAAATAGATACAGAGAGAGAGATAGAGATAGAGAGAGAGACAGAGAGAGAGAGAGAGTGAAATATACAGGGGGAGGGTGGGAGTGAGTGTGTACAAGTGTAGGTGTGGTGTGTGTGTGTGGGGGGGGGGGGTATATATATATTTTGTGTACAATATGCAAAAACTGAAAATAAATATGCATATGCAATATATTTTTTACAACATGCAATGCAATTTGACTGATAAAAATACTAGAATTTCTTTACGGCTTCTTTTGCGGCCTCTTCAACGGAAGCTCCCGACTTCGTGCCTCCATGACGATCAAGCGTCCCCTATTTTCATGGGCCCTGCCACAAAAGAGAAAAGTTAGACACTCAGAGAAATTTAAATCAGCAAATATTATGCAAAGAAATGATGCATGAAATGAGGACCTAAGAAAAATATGCAATTATTCAACAAATAAAATCAAAATCCAAAAATTAAGTCAAAGCCGTGTCCCCGGCAACGACGCCATTTGATGAACGTGAATTTGCCTCTATAATAATGTAGAATTACGTCGTAGTACAGGAGACGAATTCGGTTCAACAAAAAACCACGAACTTTGAATGTCGTGGAATATTTTAACTTGGCAAGTTTACCAAGGTCAAACACAGGGACACAGCTGCCTAATTCGGCTATTGAATTTTTATTCATGAAGGCACAATGTCAATTAATTTCCATTTCAGGTCCTCATGCAATTTATGCTAATTACAAAGCAATGCTATAATGCATGCATTTTTTTTATGGGTTTTTATGCAAGTTAAAGATGATGCATGAGCAAATATGTGAGAGAACATGTATGCTGAATACAAGGTTACAATTATACCCTAAAAATTATGAGCAACATGATATAAATGAAACTAGTATCAATTTAATCCATCATTAAAAAGTGGTCATCAAATCCAAGCAAGACAAGGAGGGCAGGGTCCATTTGTCACATAAAAATTCACTTAAATTAAAACAGTGTCAAATCAGATAATTAAGCATGCTAGAATGTAGAGGACAAAACAAGGATCAAAACGACACTAAAAACATGCTATTTGGACCTACGATGCTCAAGTTATGCTAAAAACAGTGCAAAGGCATAATTGTAATAAAAATGCAATAAAAATAAAGGATAAATATTGCATTTAGGTCCCTGGAGGGACCTAATTGCAAATAAAGAAAACCGCCTGGGCCCAGTTGCAATTTATCCATTTGCGCGCAGGGGCATGTTTGTAATTTTATAAAGTAAGATGGGCCTCCCTGTAAATTACCCCAGGCGCGCACGTGCACGCGCCTAGAGGACCAATTTGCAAATTCCATTTCTTCCAGGGTCTTCGTTGCAAATAACCCAGGCCTCACGTGCATTGCACGGAAGGGCCCAGGCTTGGGAGGCGGCTTAGCTTCGGGACACGTGGCAACTTCTGGTGGTTCGGCTCGAGGTTCGTTCACCCGAGCCTATAGGGTCAGAGTGGAGGCTCGGGTGGGGTCTGGTGTAGCCACGTGGTTCCATCCTAACCGCCCGATCTTGGTGATCGGATGACGCCTGTAACTTCATCCTCCTCCGCGGGTCACCGGAGGAGGCGGGGCTCCGGTGAGCTGCTGCTGGCTCCGCCACTCCCCGTGAGGACGTTGGATGGTCGAGGAAGCTATCTGGGGGCTCGGCGAAGGTCATGGAGCAGAGACAAGGCTCCATGGTGGATCAGGAGTGCCGTTCGGTGAAGCCTCGTCGGAGGCGAGGAGCTCGAAGAAGCTCAGATCTGAACTCCAGCTAATGTCGATGGAAGTGCCTGCAAGCATTAGAATAGCCGAAGCGTGGTGTGTGCAAGGGATTGTGAGGTGAGTGGACGGTTGTGGGGGCGTCGAGAGCGATGGTCGGAGATATCTTCACCGGCGGAGCAGGTGGAGAGTGGTTGGAGCGGTTGGGGGTTCTGGAAAAGGGAGAGGGGGTCGGCGTGGTAGCGCGAGGATGAGCGATGAGGGGCGAAGGTCTGGAGGTGGTCAGATGAGGGTGGCAGCTAGCGAGGGCATCGGAAAAATTAAGAGAATTAAGGAAAGAACGAGGTAGTACTTGGCCGGAGCTGGGAGCGGGGCGGAGGAGTTGGCCTGTGGTCGAGCTCCCTTGGAGCTCAGGGTCGTCGCCCAACATGCTCGGCCGCTGCACGGAGCTCAGCGGCGCACCATTGGCAGCCGCGACATGGCCGGAGGCCATGGATCTCACCTTGGTGGTGCGGCCATGATCGCCTCGACTAGGCCGCCCTCCGCTGTCACCGGAGGGCGGAGGAGGCTAGGGCGAACCCCCGTGAAGTGGTGGATGTCGGCTATGGTGGCGGGGGAGGGGGTTATATAGGAGAGGATGGTCAACCGTTATGTGGTAGGAGGGGGGTTTTCGAAGGGGGTTTTAATGGTGATGGAGTGATGGCGAGGGTGGTTAATGGTGGCGTGAGGATGGCGGAGGGAAGGGGTACGCGGGGCGACCGTCAGGAGTAGGAGAGCGTGAGTGTGGTGCCTTCCAAAATAGGAAGGGGGCGGTGGGGCGGCGAGGTGTAACGTCTGGGAAAAGAGACAGCTGGAGGAGGACGTTGAGCCGCAGCCGTTGGATCGTGAGATCCAACGGCTGGGATTGGGGCGCTAAGGAGCGGATCAGATCTGATCAGAGATTCGATCAGACGGTTGTGGATGGAGCGGGAATGGACGGGTGAGATGGGGGCGGGCTGATAGGATCCAGCAGCCCAGGAGGGTGCCAGGTGTCAGAAGAAGATGCGGGCCACGTGGGCGGCCCAAGGGGCGCCACGTGGCCCAATCAGAATAAATCAAATATAAAAACAAAGAAAATTAGAAAAGAAATAGTTAGAGGCCGAATCTGGAAAATGTCAAAACATGAAAGTTGCTCGTCTTGACGAGATCTACAATTTCATGTTAGTCAAAAAGCTAAAAGAGGTCATCTGTACAAAAGCTATTTTTGGGGGTATTTTCAAGGGAATAAAAACACCGATTTTGTGGTTTTGATTTGTTTTTGTATTTTTTAGTGGTTTTAAAGGTCAGTGATTTATAGACAACTTATCTACCTAATTTTAGTGGTTTTTAATAATAAAATAATTACAAAAAGAATAAAGGGAATTAAAAACAATAAATTAATGGTAATTTATACACAATATAGTACACAATAAAAACAAAGAATTAAAGGTGATTTTATTGGATTATTTAAGTTAGGGGTTTTAATATGTGGCTTTTAGCATGATGAATACGAGATTCATCAGAATTATAAAGTCCGAGTGGTTGATTGATACAAGTGCATCAACTCATCTTTGTGGTTATCGATATTCACTACATCAATTATGAAGTATGCCTCATGGACGGTCTGTACAAGTCACAGATGGTCGTTTTTCTCCGATAAAAGGAAAAGGGGATGTTAATTTAACCCCTAAAATCAAACTCAAAAATGTCTTATTTGTCCTAGACTTTCCAATCGGCCTTCTTTCAATTATCTAGATGTGAAAGGATCTCAACTGTAGAGTTATTTTGACGCAATTTCATGTATTTTTCAGGACATACTAACTGGGAGAATGACTGGTGCGAGTCATGAAGAAGGGGGTGTCTACCATCTTGTCCGGTCATCTGAGACTGTTGCCCACTCAGGGACCTCTTTCTCTACGTCCTATGGCACTCTCTAGAACAAACGTTTGGGTCATCCATTCCTTCACAAGCTTCAACAAATTATACCCAACTCCCTCCCACTACTAACCTGACATGTCAGTCCTGCCAATAGGGAAAGCATTACAGGAGTACTTTTCCTTCCAGTACAATTCATTCTTCTAGCCTATTTGAACTCGTTCATCTTGATGTATGGGGACCCAGTCGCTATCCTAACCGACTTGGTAATAGATATTATTTAGTCCTTATTGATGATTTTTCTCAAGTATTGGCGCTTCCTGATGAAAAATAAATCTGATGCTTATTATATTCTTGTTCAATTTATACAAGAAGTCAATAACCAATTCAATACTACTATCAAAAAATCAGAACTGATAATGCTAAAAAATTAATCTCACATGACATACAATCCTTCCTTAAATCACAAGGGGTTTTGCATCAAACTTCTTTCTCTCATACTTCCCAACAAAATAGTGTAGCAGAACGGAAGCATCGACGTATTCTTGATATTGCACGAACCCTACCTAGATTATCATGTACCAACCACTTATTGGGGAGATGCAATATTGACGGCTACGTTCTTAATAAACCGTATGCCTTCAAGCCCAATTGATGAGCAAATACGTATCGAGATCCTTTTTTCGGGAAAAAAAGCCTTATTTCACGTACCTCCAAAAATTTTTGATTGTGTAGCCTTCGTCCACCTTCTAGGACCTGGCAGGGATAATCTCTCTACCAGGACAATCCATTGTATCTTCTTGGGTTACTCTCAAAATTAGAAAGGCTATAGATGCTATGACATGCTATTCAAGAGAGACTGCATAAGTGCTGATGTTACTTTTTTAAAGTCTCTACCCTACTATACAAGGTCTAGTTCAAACGTCTCTCTGCCACCAAATACTACTGCCCCTTTACCTGTTACACTTCATCACATGGAACACCCCCTTCTAGATAGGCACCATCTCCTCAGGTATGTCCTTCGACTGAGTTTTTACAATCTGACGACATCCACACATCATTGGATATAGATACATGTATGTATGGTAACTATGAAAAAGGCTCATTTGACATACCAATAGCTCTAAGGAAGGGGAGTAGATAATGCCCATCTCGATATGGTATCGAGCATACAATCTCTGACGTTGTCTCCTTCTCCAATCTTGGACCTACATACAAGCAGTTTGTCCAAGCAGTTTCAGATACAATCATCCCCCTTTATCATATTACAGCAATGACTTACTCCAGATGGCATTTAGCAATGAAAGAAGAAATGCCAGTGCTGAAATCGTGGGATACATGGACGCTGGTTGATCTCCCAAGCAATCATAGGATTGTGGGATCCAAATGAGTTTTCACTATCAAGTACAATGCAGATGGATCCATTTCTCGCTACAAAGCACGACTTGTGGCTAAAGGTTTCACATAAACCTACGACGTTGACTTCTTTGATACATTTTTGCCAGTTTCTTGCTTATCCACTATACAGATTCTTATGGCAGTAGTAGTGCAACTTGATTGGCCCTTGCATCAGCTAGATGTAAAGGATGCCTTTCTTTATGGCGACCTCACGAAACCGTGTACATGCAGCAATCACCCGGTTTCGAGGCTAAAGGGGAGTGTCAGAAAGTATGACTATTATGAAAAGCAATTATCAAACATATCCCCCGTGTCTGGTTTCAAAAATTATCAGATGTACTTGCGAATATGAACTTCAAAAGATCTTCAGCAGATCATTCCCTATTTATACGGAAGAATGATAAAGGGACAACAACTATGTTGGTTTATGTAGATGACATCATCCTTACATGAGTTGATCGAGATGAGATTGAAAAAGCAAAGAAACAACTAGCAAAGCAGTTTGTAATCAATGATTTGGGGCCACTGTGATACTTTCTAGGGATTGAAATAGCAAGTTCCAAGCGAGGAATAGTTTTGTCTCAACGAAAGTATGCTAGTGACCTGCTTCAGGAAACTAGGATGCTAGAATCCAAGCCAGCCAAGATACCCATGGAACCTAAGGGACATATCTACGAGACATGTGATCTTGAAGATAGTGTACGATAGAGACGTCTGGTGGGAAAATTATTATAGCTTACCATCACTCGATCGGATATCTCTCTAGTTGTTGGAAAGTTAAGCCAGTTTATGGATTCCCCTACATCAGCTCACTTCGATGCATGCATGATGGTCCTAAGATACATCAAACCATCACCAGGAAAAGGCCTTTTATTCACCAAATACTACAACTTTGACCTCATGGCATACTCAGACGTAGATTATGGAGGATGCATGTCAGATAGAAAGTCCACTACAGGGTTTTGCACTTACATAGCAGGAAGCCTCGTTACATGGAAAAGCAAGAAACAAGCAGTTGTTTCCCGCTCAAGCGCTGAAAGTGAATACAAGGCCATGGCTCATGCCGCAACATAACTAGTATGGATTTGATCCGTACTTACATATCTTCACATTACTCCAAGCAACACTATGGAGCTTAGGTGCGACAATCAAGCAACAATGCACATAGCAAATAACCCAATGTTTCATGAACACACCTAACATATGAAAATTGATTGCCACTACACCAAAGATCTGTTACAGAGAGGATTATTACATACTCACAGTGTACCTTCTTCTGAGCAGACTACAGACATGTTTACCAAACCACTCGCATGTGTACAATTTGAAAAATGTTGTAAAAAGTTGAGCATGATCGATATATATGCTCCAGCTTGAAGGGGAGTGCTGAGAGTCCTAATCCCTAATCTCTAGGGATAGTTTTGTCTTTCTATAGTTCTATTGTAACCCTCAAACCTTAGGCCTCCAAGTATATAATGAGCCCTAGGGTCCATCTTATTAATTCAAAGAAAACATGGATTCTATTTTTAATAGTAGACCGTGTTACTCTTTTGAAGTTAACTTATCTTTTGCTGAAGTATTGCAAAGTTTTAGGTGTTGTATGGATTAGTAGGTTCTTTACCGTGCACATGTGCAAGCGACAATCATACCCAAAACCTTTCTTGGTTGGGACTTGATGATGAATGAACTCAACATTTTTTTCTAAAAATAACCCTATAACAACACATTCTTAAACAATTCCAAATATATATTAGATATACGTCTAGAGATCCTTTGCAAATAAAAATGTTAAACCAATAAGCATAACCGACTGTCTGTTTCTGAGCTTCTGGGTCTGAGGGCGGGGGGCATCTATCCACTTCAATTTTCTCTCAACGCAGATGCATCTATCCAGGGTCTAGTCCTGAGAACAGGTTTTATAATTTGATATCGAGGAACATCTATATCTGTATTCTTGCATTTGTTTTCATATATAAATATAATTATATATTTATTTTAATCATATATAACATAATTTGATGCATTCTTTTATCATATTTGATAAAATCATTATGATATAAACATATTTAATACGTTTATATCATGTGCATCTATCCAATATATTTATATTTAATCTAATATGTAGAGCATTTCTAATATCATTCATACATGATCGATATCCATTTTACACCTATATCCCTTTGTTAAGGATACGGTAACATACTTTTTATATCCTTCAATATTCATATCTACATCCGTATTTTAAAATGAATAAAATTATAGTAACATCTACGTCCGATATCAATCCGTTTGCATTACTAATGAATTTGATGTTCGTTTCCATTCATATTGAATTCACATTATAAACTTTATTAATAATATTTGTGCTACCTAGTGGCAGACTAAGGATCCTATGATATGATATGATGCAGGGTACCAACATATATAACATATTTGATTCTTTTGTTTGAATGAGGGACAACATTTCTTATCCCAAAATAGAGGTACACTACCGTGGAATAAAATGGACATCACCCCTTACATCTTTGTATACACGACTTATTCTATTGGTGTCCTTCTAGGATTGTATTATTAGTCCAGACAACAAATGGGTACATCAACTTTAATCAGTTAGTTTCTTTTTAATTTGATTTGTGTAGAAATGAAATTTTTATTTTTATACCATGTATACGAATATTGTCATTATAACATTTTTTGCTTTGAATGTTTTTTGTACTTTCATAGATTTCTCATTCGATAATTTGGGGACAATATTGATCATATACTTTTCAAAAGCATATATTATTATCTCGAATTCATTTCTTGTATCATAAATAAGACGACCATGTATGGAATTCATTTTGACTCCAAAATATCTCATGAGTGAGCATTGTCTCCCGATCCATCAACTCTGAACGTCTATGATTCCTTCGAGAGATCATACATCTCATATGACTCTATATGCACACCAATGCACTGCTATATTGACCTTGGTGAGGTCACCAACCAATTGATCTAACAATTTTGTATTCTTAGTCATTTAGATGCATATATGTTTAAGGTCGAAGGATGTGTACCTGATCGTGATTGTTACGTAGGTCTTATTTTATCTCGATCTCATCAAGTCAACTCTTTGACTTGATTATTCCATCGCTTCTGAATCTCTATTCCCATGCAGAGGAACTACACAAGAATTCGGTTGGAAATCAATATTTAGAGAACGATTATCATCTCTTTCTCAGTCTGGAGATCTTATATTGAATATGTCGTCTTTGAAGTCAGTTATGTCCTCCCAGCTGCATCGTATTCAATATGGCCATGGTACATAAGCCTAATTGTACAAAGGGATTTCTGTTGGACATGATACAATAATAACTTCTGTTATATTAATAGGTCACCAGGAGCTTACAAGTTCAACTGTCTCCCACTAGCCCTCAGAGCCATTCATGTACAAATCTCAACCCCATATTAATTGTGCTAATCATCGATTATTTTTCAAATAGTTGGGTATGCTAATTAGTCACTCTATCACAGTTGATTATGCCAGGTTTTGTTAATGTAGTTGACGCATATTATGTAGCGAATACTTTATTTTATCGAAACAACCATAATTTCCTGCTTCTTGCTACACTTAACTCACAGGGCATTACCTTCCAACAAGATAAGAAAACTGAGGATGGCTTCCTATCATCCACATCTAATTGAAAGTCTGAATCGGTATACCCTAAGACTTGAATATCATTATCTCCCTTGAGTTCTTCTTAGGTACTTGAAGATGTTCTTCACTGCAATCCAGTGTTTATCCCCATAGTAGGATTAGTAACGGCTTACCACTCCCACTACATGGCATACATCAAGCTTCCCATAGCTGATGCGTAAGGGCATTCGACAATTGTTGGAGTTGGTCGACGAGGATCCAAACGCCCGATCTTGGAGGGCCTGCGGTGTCCGACAAGTTGGATCCGACAATCGTTGTATCGACCGCTCTCATGGTACTCAGAACGTCACCAATCAACTATGTCAGCAATCAACCCACAATGTATGATAATTCAATGCAAATGTGTGAGTCAAATTTTAATTTTACTTTAACTATACAAAATATGTGTATAGTGCATACGTGTAGAGTCTCGAGCCACAAACAACAATGGGAATAGGGAAATTATTGTCTATTAAAAAATAAACAACAATTGTTTATGCACTTTTCTGCTTTTTAAAATTTTTGTGCGTTCTTAATTATATTTAATTTTTATAGAATTTTTATGATTTATAATTTACGTTTTTAAAATTTAATTTTTATATTCTTTTTTAAAATTTGCATTTTTATTTCCTTTTGTTTTTAAAGATGTAATATCTATATATATAGTAATATGTATATTATCAATAATATATAGGTTATATATATATATATTAAATAGAGGACGAGGAGCTTGCACCAAGGTACATGTAACTATATGCACCGGTGCCAAAGACATCCATTAAATATTATTTTTATAAATTGAATCTTAAGGGATTTACTTAATATTATTAGTGGAATACGTGTTTCAAATTTTGTATAAAACAAACATTCTTAACATGTCCATCAGGACAACTCAATTTCATCAATTCTGAGACAACTAAAATTTGGTAGTCTTGATGGAGGGTTACAAGTCTCGAATTAAGTTGAAATTTTAATGACATCACGGTGATATCTGGTGATCTAAATCCCACATGAATTCAATTTTAAAAAAATATATAATGGTATTTTTGGAATCGGTGCATATACAATTACATGTACCTTGATTCAGGATCTCCATCCTCTATTAAATAAATATATAAAAATATAGGATATATATACAAGTAAAATCCTTTTTATTTTTAAGGGTTTTAAATATATAAGTAGGTATATATAATTAATAATAAGTATTATAATAAGAACATATATTAATATGTATATATTGTCTATATAGGGCTTTATATTTATAAATATATCTATATATACTCAAAATTAATAAAATAAATTATTTTTGAGTTTTTAATAGTTTATCCATTTTTATGATTTTTCTTTTAATTTTTACTATTTTTTCTATACTTTTGATGTATTATATATAGCAAAACATAGCTATAATAAATAGGCCAAATTATTTTGGGATTTTAAAATAGACAATAAATTCAAAATTCCCAAAACTACTTTTAATGTATACTATATAATATAAATAAAAATAAGAAACAAAACAAATATTTTTGGATATTTATAGAAAAGTTTTTGATTTTTATAAGGTTTTTGGATTTTTCAATTTTAAGGTTTTCTTTTCATACTTTTTGGTGATTTTTTATCTAGAGTTGAAATATATAGTTATATATAACATATTATTTTTTTGGGATTTTTAGAGAAGGTTTTTTTTATTTTTCTAGCTAAATAGGGAATGAATATGCTGTTTTTTATTTTTAATAAATGAAAAAATGCAGCAAAAGGATAAAATAAAGAATGGTGTCAGCAAGCATCATATGAAGCATTTACCCTGATTTTTCAAAAATAAATGAGACACAACGGATCCTTTAATAAAAATAAAATGACAACAAGATAATATACACCGTAGTATTTTGATTGAAAATACCTTACAAAACCCTAGAAAATTGCAAAAGGCTTAAAAAATATAAAAATCGTTAAAATAAACAAAAATTCCAAAATCTGCATTTTAAGTTTCTATTTGTCGATATTTCTTCATAGTATTGAATAAAATTCACTTTCAAGTTTTGGGCATTTTTTGTATTTTTAAATCGAGAAATACTCTTAGCTGTATACTATTTACTTGTTTTCTTTTTTTTGATTTTTTAGAAAATAAAAAACAATTGAAAAATCCTAAAAAATTTCCAAAGTTCTATAAAATGTATAAAATCCAAAAATATTTTATTAGATTTTTCTAAGTATTTTTGACCTATTTGAAAAATGCAAAAAAATTATTTGCTTGTTATTTTCTTCCTTGTCCTTATTCCTCTTTTTTAAAAATTTAAAAGTAAAAACCAATAAAAATAGAATAAAAATCCTTCAATTCTAAATCACCTACGTATCTTTTAACTATGCTCCTTGAGTTCGACCATGGTGACTATACCATGTTAATAAAAGTAGCTCTACCACTTACGTGAATTTCTTGATTTCTTAGTGGTTAAATAAATTTTCTCATTGATTACATGGGTAGGATCATAATGACAACTTAATCAATCAAATTAACCCTAGTTAGCTAGTCCATCATCAAAATGGTGATGTTGACGGGGAGCAAGACTAAGTAGTTAGGATTTTTGTCTGCTTATTTTCTATTTTCTTTGTATCTATTTTCTATAATTGTTTCTAATCGTTCTGTTTCACTTTTGACGCGAGAACTTGTGGAGCAAGGCTAGGTTAGCTTTGGAGAGTCCAGTATAGGAGGAGGAGTATGAGGCAGTTATATAAGATATACTTTTATTTCCACATTTTTTGAAGAAAAACTTGTAATATTTTGAGAGACACTTGTTGGACACTCAGATTAAATTCTAGGTCTATTTCATCGAGTGTCGGTGCACTCTAGGGACCTCACCACAATTTTTCACATCTTTATCACATTTATTTTTAATTATTTCTCAAGGTTTTATCCCCTACACTTAGGATTTTTATTTGGTTTAGCCAGGTAGAGACTAAGGTCCAAACACCCTAATAAGAATATCTGTGCCTATAGAAAGCGATTGGACTTAGTCAAGTAAGAAAAGGTTTAATATTTGGATTAGAGACCGCGTACCGTGAGAGATCACATATGACGCTAGAAAGAATCTTTATGGCGGGCACCGAGTGGCCTCCAAGGCTAGACTTTGGTTTCTCTTCTGAATATTAGCTCCTTGTTCTTCTCGTAAATAGAAATTTCTGTCATAGGGCGATTTCCTCGTGCATCATTTTGATTAGTTTTAATTTTGTCTTTCAATTATGCGTGGATCACTTTGCTTGTAGACTGTTGGAGCAAGATACACATTCTAACCTTGCATGCATCATTGATTTTTATCGTGTATCAGTTTTTCCGTCTTCCTTCCTCTTATTTTCTGGACTTAAAATAAAAAGGAAATCGGAAAATTCATTAGACATTGTTTTATTCAGAAAAATAGCTAAAAAGAGATAATAATAAAATCGGGTCTGCTAAGAAAACTTGACTTAAAACTGATATTAAAGATCCAAAAATTCTTTTTTATGGAGAGTAACTCCCTCCTTGTTTGCTAAGAGTTGAGCGGTCGTACACTAGGATAGAGCCACGCTTGGACTTTCTTCAGACTACCGGTTCTACAAAAACGATTAGCTATTCTCCAATAAGGATTTATGGGTAGCCGGTAAACGGTTTGTACTTCCTTGGAAAAGTGGGTAAGGTTCCGTCCATAAGTAACGGGTAGTCAGAAACAGTTTGTACTTATGCCTATATAGGATGGAAGTAGGCGTAACTAGCCGTAAGAATTCGGGCTAGTCTTCAGGGAGAATCGGGCACCCAACAACTCGCTAACTCATGATGTAAGATTGGATTATCACCAAAATAAAAATTGACAAGATAAACGGCCGAGATATCATGGTTATCACAAGTGTTGAGTTGGTGAAACCGGAGGTTTGATTTCTCATCTTGTTTAAAGTCCAGATCTAATCTGCATAAATTCCTACATCAAAATGATGGGCATGAGGTCTCTTAGCTACCTCTTATAGCACTGCTTCCCAGCACTCCTATCCGCTCATCTAGGGTGGCTTAAGAGAGCTCAAAACTGCTCTCTAAACCCGAGTTCACTTCCATCCGTTTCTCCCTTGATCACCATTCTTCTACACATAAGGTACATCTAGAGAGGCTAGTACACCTATTGATGAATCTCCGTTTCATCATCTTTATTCTATCATTTTGGCCTTAAAAACACTAGTAAATACGTGTAAATAACCTTAATTTAGGCTTTTTAACATTCATGCATCATTGTGCAAATAATGTATAAAAAGCTATTTTTAATGCCAAAATTATAGAATAAAAAAAGAAATAAAAATAATAAAATATTGAAAATATTTTATGACGCCAAACCCCGAGACCAAGGCATCTTGATTACTAGGTCGACAATGAATAAAGTAGGGGGAGATAAGGGCCACCAACCAATAAAATCCCTATTTATTTTATTCATTTTAATAATTTTCGGATTCTATTTTTAGTTCCACTTTGTATACTTCAAACAAAGAATCTTTGAACATGAAAGTTGTAGATACAAAAATATATAAAAATACAAAATTTAATTCATACAAAAATAATACACAGATAAAAAGTTACAGTTGGAATAAGATTCCAAAAGTCCAACTTCCCAGACCCATATCTCTCAAATAAAAACTCAAAATATATCAAAATCATCTTTAATTATATAACTTTTAATAAGCTATTTAATGAAGGTGGTTTCATATTTTTTGGGAGTTACAGTGTAAAAGTTAGGTTTTGGACCCATATTATATACTTTACCTGATTAAAATATTCATTTTATTTATTATTCATTATTTTTATATTTTTATATTTTTATATTTTTATATTTTTATAATTTTGTAAATATTATTTATAATATATGTGCATATTAAAACTGGGATAAAATACTAAAGAAAAGCTTAAAATAAAATACTTGTATAAGTACATAGGTAAACTACCTATAACTTTATATATATAATTAATATATCTATTTAATTAATTGTATATATTATATCAAAAAAAGAAATAAAAATATATTGAATTGTATAGAATTAAGTTATAAATATATAAAATAATAAAATAATTTAATAAAATAAAAATAAAATAAAAATGAAATACATAAAAACATAGATAAATATACCTATATATAGTCTTCAAAAGTAATTTGTAATTCTAAGCCTCAAAAAAATAAATTAAAATCATAATAAAATACCTTATAAAATAATAAATATTTTTCATTTTATAATCTAAAATTAATAAAATCATTTATTTTTTAAATCAATTTTCTACATAATTTTTTCCAAGGATTTTTTCTGGTTGGTCCACATGGACCAACCAGCTTCTCCCTTTTGTTGACCTCAGTTAACTCTCTGATCGAGGTCTGCTCTTATCAGGATCTCGTTTTTCGCCCTATTTCTTGATTTTTTGGAGGCTGCGTCATTCATCATGTTGCATCGAGCCTTTAACAACTTTTCTTCCTCAATATTTGATGATTCATGCCCTTGGCTCTCCTTAGGCTTTGTATCGTTGCATCGCTCCAAATCCTTCGTTCTTCGAGCCACCCGAGCCATTTTGTACATAAGGCACCCCGATCTTCCCTCGAATTTTGGAACACCCTTTTGACCAGTTTGGCTCCTCCTTTCTTGCGCATAGGACCGATGGTGGTGACAGGTCCACCTCCCGCCGATTGGGACGGCTTTAGATGTGTCTTTGGCATGCTTCTATCATCTCTAGCGACCACCTCCACCACGAGGTCCATCTCCTCGGTCCTGGTCGAGTCGAGGCCACTTTTGTTGTATTTTATCTTAGCTTTAATCATTATGTTTGATTTATGCCCTTAGATTAACATTTCATCGCTTGTATTAGCCGCATCACCCTTCCTTCGAAAATCGCTGGAGTTGTGCTCTGACGGCTTCCTCCGCCATGTTCCCACCTTATTAAGACACATGGAGAGTCGAGGCATTTTGCCCCTGACCCTCTTAACATCTTATGAAGGCACTTGGAGCACTAGGATCATTTGGAGCGAGTTTTGGACTTCGTTGGAGGCTCCTGGAACTTCTCTACTCCGCCTCCCCCGTACGAGGACACTGGTGAACTCGACGATTTTGTACGCCTCCAGACGAAAGATGACACCTGAAGGACCATCCTTGGGATGTTTTTGAGCATTAGCAAGCAACGGAGGAGGATTTGCTGGCCGGAGAAACTTGCCTAACTGGAGTTCCTCCCTGTTCTTCCCTCTATGTTCTCTACCGTCGGATCAGGATCGGGCCCCAAGTGTTACATCAACCTTTAGATCTCCCCGTGCTTCAATCGTTGATCTCATCACAGAGATCTAATCTAGGTCATGGATCACGAACTGTCATCTATCGTATGGAGCATGATACGTGGCTGAAAAACAAGAAAGCGAGAGCCTCTAAATAATGGTCTGACAAATCAGACTCACTGTTGCTGAGGCGGCTACTCAAGCCTTCATGTTGATCAACAATTAACCCACACAATAAAGAAGACAATAAAATGAAAGGGACAAAATTTATTATACCCGACTAAGAATGTATAGTGGCAAGCAAGTAGGGTCGAACACAGGAAACAAGGGTGTAGAGCTAGCTAACAGAGGTAACACACATGGTCCAGTAACCGCTTAGCCAAATTAACAAATTTTTGTGGGTTTTTGATTTTATATTTTATTATTATTTTTTTTGAATTGTATATTTTTATATTTTGATTTTTTAATTTCTGATTTTATATTTTTATATTTTTTATATTTTTTCGTTTTCTTTAAATATGATATATATACAAAGTAAGAAAGAGAGAGATAAAGGATTTATAAAAATAGATAAAGATAAGGAAAATTCAGAAAATAAAATATTTTTAGACTTTTATATTTTTGAATATTTTTGTGATTTTTCTAGATTTTTCCTAATTTTTTTGGTATTTTTAAAGTCTAAAATACTGAAAATAGTGAATAATTGTTGCTGGATGAAATTAAAATGAGGATAAAAAATAGTAAACAGTAACAAAATTCCTCAAATTAATTTTATAATAAAGGTAATATAATAGGGAAAATTTAGCAACTGAAATTGGATTTTTAAGATTTTTGTAGAATTTTTAATATTTTTATAAAGATCTTTGGGATTTTATAATTTTTAGGGGTTATCTTTTGTATTTTTTAGTGATTTTTGGTCTGGAATTAAAAGGCACTAAAATAGGCAAAATCTATTTTTTGGGGAATTTTTTGAGAAGTTTTTATAATTTTTATGGATTTTATAATGCAAACAGGATTAGAAATGCTTGTTTTTGATTTTTTATAAATAGTAAAATGTAATAAAAATGGAATATAAAAATATAGGCGTGAACTACAATATAACAGGAATCCATGACATTTTTTGGTGATTTTTGGACGTTTATACATGCACGAAATAATTACTAGAAGCAAAGAGAAACTACACTATGAGCAGGGGTGTTTTTGTAAATAGAGCAAAGTACGGGGCCAAAATGCAAATTTTCTCACAAAATTTATAATTAAATAAAAACTTTTCAGGACTAAATGCAGATAATAAAAGCCGGCAGGACAGAAGTACAATTAACCCAAAATTATATTTAAATCCCCACGCATAGAGGTATAAATGCAAATACAGAAACAATCAAGGTCCTCAGTGCAAAATGTCCAAAATCACGTGTCCCAGTCACGTGAGGTGATGTGGACGGGGACTAAAGTGCAAATAGCAAAAGTTCAGGGGTCTAGTGGCAAATATTACAAATATTTTTGAGCTGGAGATTAAAATTTTTAGACTAAAGCATAAATACAAAAAGTATTGGGTTGAAAGTGCAAAATACCCAAGATAGTGCGGGAGTGGATGACTGGGATGCGTCCATGTAACACGTGGCGCGCGCTGGACGCACTATGATGGTTCGCAGCGGACGGCGGAGATTAGATCGTCGAGGGAGATCCAACGGTGATGGCTCGGAACGATCCAATGGCTGCTGAAGCTTCTAACGTTCGCGCTTGATCGAATGGTCGTGGAGGTTGGTGGAAGAACACCGCCTGGAGGTTGGTTCGATCGAGGATGGCGGCCGACTCTGGAGTCCTCCAACCCTAGGATCGAGGGCAAAATGATCCTGGGGCCCTTCCGCATCGAATGAGGGTCTCAGGCAAGCCTGAGGTGGCGTAGAACGTCGGTATGGTGGAGGTGACCTGGGCGACGGCTCCCTGGAATGTCGAGGCTCGATATAGCATTCTCTTTGGCTCTGACCTGCAGGGTTAGTCGTAAAAAAGCAAGGCGAAGCTATTGTTGTCCTCAGATGAAGAAATGGAAGCAGAATATGGGTCGGGCGACGAGCTCCGGCGTACGGCGGAGATGGAAGCTCGGGTGGCTCGATCCGAGCAAGATCGAGGTGGATGGAGGTGCGTCGGGACAAGAGGAGTCGAAGGGCAAGTTAATGAGGATGGAAGCGAGTCGAATTAACAGGAGGATGACGCGGAACACGGTGGCGGAGCGGAGCTCCGTCGTGAAGTGATTTGCGGATTTACGGTGAAAGAGACGACGAAATCAAAACCTGTTACGAATCTAAGCTACCTAAGGCTACGGCTACAGAATGAAAGAGGAAAGAGGCGAAACTCTCACCGGGAGACCAAGGTCGGGCTTGGTGGCGGAGCTCCGGCAGTGAGGTGGATCACACCTCGATTCGACACCGATGATCTTCAAACCGAGCCCTAAGGCTCCCTGATGTCACCAGGAGGCTGATGGACTCAAGGGATTAGGAATTCACCGGAGGAAGATGGGTCAAATTCAAAATGATGGTCAAAGGGGCTTTTTTAAAGAAGTATTGAAGAGGCTCCATAGATCGAGGTGTAATGGGCAGAGCAACTATCCAATGCCCGAGGCAATCACTGGGCGAGTAAGGTGGATCTTCGAGGAACAAAAGGCCAGAAGGGAGTATCATCAAAAGGTGAAAGCCCTGGCCTTGAAAAATCCGCGAAATAGGCTCGCAACTCAAGTCTGACAGGTCACAGGAAGGGGGTCAGATAGTTGACCTTCGGTCAACTGTCCAGACCACATGGTTGGTCCACGTGGACCAACCAGGAAAAACCTCCTAAAAAGATTTAAAAATCATTTAAAAATTGTATTTGATTTTATTTTAGGTTATTTAATAAAAAATGTTTATTATTTTATGACTTATTTTATTGTGATTTTTATTTATTTTTTTCGAGGCATTCTTTTACAAGTTACCATTTTAGGCCTATATAGCTATATACATCTATATGTTTTAATATTTTATTTTTATTTTATGACTTTAATGTATTTATTTTTGTTTATTTTTTTATAAATTCATAAAGTATTTTTATACACTTAAATATATTTTTATTTTATTTTTCTGAAGAGTTTTGTATACTTAATAAAATAGAAGTGTTAATTCTGTAGGTATATTTATAGGTATTATACCTAGGCATGTTATATACAAATATTTTATTTTATATTTTCTTTAGGTTTTATTCCTGTTTTAATGTACATGTATATTATAAATAATATTTACAAAATTATAAAAATATACAATTATAAAAAATAATGAAGAAATAATAAAATGAATATTTTAATATGTACAAGTATACAAGTGGGATCCAAAACTCAACTTTCAAACCGTAACTCCGAAAAATACGAAACCACCTTCATTAAATAGCTTATTTGAAATTATATACAATTAAAGGTGAGTTTGGTACATTTCAAGTTTTTATTAGGGAGATACATGTCTGGGAATTTGGGATTCTGGAATCTTATTCAGATCATAACTTTTTATCTGTACATTATTTTTGAGTGAAATCAATTTTGTATTTTTCTATGTTTAATTATATACAACTTTCATGTTCAAACTTTCTTTATTTAAAGCATAACAAGTGGAACCAAAAATAGGTCCCAAAATGAATAAAGAATGAATTAAATAAAAGGCATTTTTAGTGGTTTTTGGCCCTTATCTCCCCCTACTTTATTCCTTGTCGACCTAACCATCGAGATGCCTAGGTCTCGGGGTTTCGGGTCATAAAATATTTACAATATTTTATTCTGTTTCTTTTCTTTTCTTTATTCTATAATTTTGGCTTTAAAAACTACATTTTATACAATATTTACACAATGATGCATGGATGCTAAAATGCCTAAATTAAACCTATTTACACAAATTTACTAGTGTTTTTAAGGCCAAAATGATAGAATAAAGATGATGAAACGTAGCTTCATCTTCCCCCTATACTTGCCTTTGTTAGTCCCTAGCAAACACTTATGCAATAAGTGCAGAAAAGGAAAAAAACAAAGAAAAGAAAAAGAATAAATGTGGATTAAATTTAATTATCAAACTCGTCTTCACAAAATCAAAGTTTGGAGCTTAAGTCGGACCTTTGGAATTTTAGTGTGGTCGGAACCTTAATGAGAACCGAATTTGAAATCTAACAGTACTTGAGAATCCCAATACTCTGTTCAAGTCTCCTCAATGGACAGATCAGAAATATTTCAACTCATACGCAAACCCTTACGACTATGAATCTGACTCGTACAGTGTAAGTGATAGTGGCTCTCCCCAACTGAAATGACAAAGAGACTGACTTCTCCAGTATGACAACCCAATGATTCCCCAATCCAACAACTCATTCCTCAAGGAGCAGCATATTTCCTTCTAAGTTCAAGTGGCAACCAACTCAAGAGGAGGGGGTGAAGAGAAGAATGGGTGGTCGCCAGTGTAGCTACCTATCCTAGGATGCAAGACCAGTGTAGTCAAGTCATCCAGCTGCATGCTCACATGATTTGACTTTGAAGCTCAAGCTTGCTTATTTGACTTTACACATATGTACACTCCGACAAGCATTTTTATTTTTTGTACATGCCTGTCCACTTTTTCGGAGTTTTTTTGAATACTATATACAACAGCATTTACATAGGGAGTTTTTCCTCTTGAGCCAGTAGACTATCCCTCTTTTGAAGCTTTATTGCAACCCACGATCTCCTATCCTCAAAACTCATCATCATTGGATGGGTTGGGATGCACTTCCCTCCCTAGAGGAGGACAAGTGTTTCCACCTGTGTGCGTCTCATACCGGCAAATCCAACCCCCTCACCACTCCAACTGAGTTGAGCCATGTGAAAGGTGCAGGTGTCCAAGTTAGGTCATTATCAACAAGAGTCGTGCATGTGCTCTGAAATACTCTACTTAGGCAGTCAAGAATCCATTGAACCAAGTCTCGTGATCCTCAAAGAATTAAGTCAACTAGACCTGAAGTACCTCAAACCCAGTTCCTAAAAGGTTCCTGTTATTAAGTAGATTTTAAGGTCCAACCAAGCTCCAATCTTCGGAATTTACTTAGACTCGTTCAACTATCAAACTCAATCCGAAAAATGTGAATGCCATGCAAATGCTATGCAGAAAATATTTTTGTGATGCAATTTTCAAAGATTTTGAACTTTTTATGGATTTTTCAAAAGATGATGCATATGCATTTTTTTAGATTTTTCAAAAATATTTTTCAAATGTTCTTGGATTTTAATTTTTACAAATGTTTTTGGGATTTTTGAAAACAAAAGGTTTTGGCTAAAAATTAGGCACAAATATTTACACGGGGATGCATCTTATATTTACAAGAGGTGGATTTTAAGAATTTACAAGGGTAAGTGGTCAATTTTATAAATATATATAGTGAATTTTGGTGAGATGTATGAATTCCTCAAACTTATTTGACACAGATTTTTCAAACAATTTGAAAACTATAGTCCAAAATAATTTTTACAAACAGTTTTTACAAACATGTACACACATTTGAAAATCATTTTGCAAAGGTTTTCCAAATAGTATATATAGATTTTTTCAAGTATTTTTGCAACCATTTTTCAAATCATTTGCAAATCATTTTTCAAACATTTTATTTCACACAAAGAAAACAAGTTTTTCAAACAAAAATGTTTTACAGAGGTTGAAAACATGTAACAAAATGTTTTTCAAATAGTTTTCAAAATATTTTTCACAGAGATTTTCAAACTATTTTTCAAACATTTTGCAAAAAATATTTTCACCTGATTTATTAATCAGTAAATACAAAAAAAATTTGAGGAATAATAGCATCTTGTTGTTAAGGTTTTTAATAAATTTTTATAAGTATAATTAGCCATTTTTATTAATAAAATACGAAAGTACGAGTTATGGCTAAAGTATATACGTAGTATATAACGACCCCCCTATACTTAGCTTGAGCAATGTCCTCATAGATCATAGAGAAAAGAGAAGACATAACTCGTACTGAGTATAGAGAAGTCTGAAGAATAAAGGAATAAGAGATGAATAAATGAGAAGTTGACCGTCCCCCCTATACCTAGGATCAAATAATCCTAAGTATAGCAAACTGTACACAAGGCAGGGAGGGTCAAGGGTGGGAATGAACAGATCATACTCAGACTGTCTCCCCCTATGCTTAGGGTAAGATACCCCTAAGTATAGACAAGAAGAGGAGACAGTGGAGAGGATCAAAGAATAGAATCAACTTAGGGTGCACACCCCCCTATACTTTGGACAGAGTACGTCCTAAGTATAGAAGTATGACAAAAAAAGGGGTGACACCTTTTCTGTAGATAAAGAAGATAGAAGAGGAGAAGAAGAAAAGAGATGAAAGTGGATATGAACAACACGGGATGTGTATCCCCCCTACACTTAGGATAAGGTACATCCTAAGTGTAGCAGTGATGAAAGGGATGACATCATGTCGATAGAAGAAGATATAATAGAAGGAAAAGAAGAAAGGAAGAAAAGTCATTCAAAAATATTGTGCTCTGCTTTGTCTTCCTTTGTCGTTTCGGAAATATTCAGCTCATCTCTATAGATTACTTGAATAGAGTCAACGACAGATATGAATGTATCATGTTCAAGGTAAGGCTTCAGAAGCTGTCCATTGACTACAAATGGTTGTGCGTCAGCTGATAAGTTAGATATCAATACACTTCAGTTGTCATGCACATGCCTAACTATAAACGACCCAGTCCATTTGCTCTTCAATTTGCCTGGAAAGATCTTTAATTTCGCATCAAACAATCACATCTTCTGACCCGACTTGAAGGACTTACGGCGGATATGCTTGTCATGCCATATTTTGACCTTCTCCTTGTACATCAGGCTGTTGTCGTATGCGTAATCTCTGAATTCCAGTAATCTGTTCAGATCCAGTTTTCTGTTCTTCCCTACTTGCTCGGAATCCAAATTGCAGATGTTGATGCCCATAAAGATTTCTGAATTAATTCAATGGGCAAATGACATGGCTTACCATATACCAGACGGTAGGGAGACATTCCCAAGGGTGACTTGTATGCTGTTCTGTAAGCCCAAAGAACAAAATCAAGTAGCTGAGACTAGTTCTTGCAATCCGGATGCACAAGCTTCTGTAGAATTATCTTGGTCTCCCTGTTTGAACATTCAGCTAAGCCATTAGACTGTGGGTGGTAGGGTGAAGCAACACGATGTTCAACGCAAATTCCTGAGTCAGCTTCTTCACCTCTCTGTTTATGAAATGGCTACCCCCGTCAGATATGAGAATCTTGGGAATCTCGAACCGTGCTATGATGTGATCTCTTAAGAATCGACAGACAGTCCGACTGTCAACGGTTCGGGTGGGGATAGCCTCCACCCAGCAACTTACATAATTGACATCAAGCAGAATATATTCATAGCCTTGACTGTTTGGAAATGGACCCATAAAATCGATGCCCCATGCGTCGAAGGCGTATGATATCTGAATGGATTTCAGAGGTATTGTGTCTCTCATTCCTATGGTTCCGCACATCTTCTGACAGTCAGTGCAACATTTGACATATTCATATGCATCTTTGAATAATGAAGGCCACTAGAGGCCACTTTGAAGAACCTTTGCTGCCGTTCGTCTGCCTGAATGATGTCCTCCAGAATTTTGATCATGACATAAGGCGAGGACACTTGGAATTTCCTCCTGAGGGATACACCTTCTCCAGATACAATCTGCTCCCTCACGAAATAAGTACGGATCCTCCCAGTGGTAGAAATGGATTTTAAATAAGAATCTCTCTATTTTCAAGTTCGGACAATCCTGTGGGATCTTCTTGGTCACTAGATAATTCACGATGTCTACATACCATGGAAGCGAGGTGACTGAAAGAATTGCTTCATCTGGAAAAGTCTCTGTGATAGGCTGCATGCTCAGCTCGGGAGATTCCGGCTCAGGAAGTCTTGATAGATGATCAGCCACCACATTCTTTACCCCAGGTTTATCTCTAATTTCCAAGTCAAATTCCTGGAGGAGAAGGATCCACCGAATAAGATGTGGTTTGGCATCCTTCTTCTGTTGTAAGTACCGGATGGCCGAATGATCCGTGTAAACAATCACTTTGGATCCAAGGAGATAAGATCTGAACTTTTCCAAAGCAAAAACTACAGCTAGCAGCTCCTTTTCAGTGACAGTGTAGTTGCGCTGAACTTCATCAAGCGTTCGACTAGTGTAGTGAATTGCAAATGGTACATTATCTTTCCTCTGTCCGAGAACAGCACCAATGGCATAATCTGACGCATCAATCATTATCTCAAATGGCTGAGTCCAAATTGGTGGCTACAATACATGGGCCTGCGTGATGAGTTCTTTCAGCTGATTAAAGGCAAGGAGCACCTGGTCATCCATGATGAATTCATTCTCCTTGCCCAGCAACTCAGTCAACGGTCTAGCCAGTTTGCTGAAATCTTTGGTGAACCGTCGGTAAAAACCGACATGGCCTAAAAATGACCGGACTTGTTTGATTGTTGTAGGTGGCTCAAGTTTTGAAATAATCTCCACCTTGGCTGGGTCGACCTCCATGCTACGTTTAGAGGCAACGTGATCCAACACGATTCCTTCGGTCACCATGAAGTTGCTCTTCTCCCACGAGAGCACAAGATTTACTTCGCAGCACATCCACAGGACTCGGTCCAAATAATGTAGGCATTGATCGAATGAATCCCCGTAGATCGAAAAGTCATCCATAAAGACCTCAAGAAAGATGCCCACCATATCAGCAAAAAATGCAAGCATACACCTCTGAAATGTTGTTAGGGCGTTGCAAAGCCCGAACGGCATCCGTCTGAAGGCATATGTACCAAAAGGACAGGTGAATGTAGTCTTCTCTTGATCTTCAGGAGCAATAGCAACTTGATTGTATCCAGAGTAACCATCCAAGAAATAGAAGTATTCCTTCGCGTCCAATCTTTCCAAGATTTGGTCGATGAAGGGTAAAGGAAAGTGGTCCTTCTTGGTGGCGAGGTTAAGTCTTCTGTAGTCCACGCATACTCGCCAAGAAGTGGGTACTCTGGTTGCGATCTCTTCTCCTTTGTCATTCTTCACAATGGTGATCCTTGATTTCTTTGGCACCACATGCAGGAGGTTCACCCATTTGTTGTCGGAGATGGGATAGATGAATCCCACCTCACACCATTTCTGAATTCCTTTCATAACAACCTCCCGCAAATTAGGATTTAATCGTCTCTGAAGTTCTTGAGAGGTTTTGCAATCTTCTTCCAAAAAGATGCGATGCGATCATAGTGAGGGATTGATCCCGTGAAGAACCGCAGTTCGCCAGCCTATCGCCTTGCGGTTGCGTTCAAGAACCTCCATCAGACGAGATTCTTGGTCTTCGGTCAGATGTACATTGATAATGATCGGGTACATGTTTGGTTCTCCCGCAAGAAAGGCATATTTCATGTTGGAGGGCAGGGGTTTGAATTCTGGTGAGGTCGGAGCTGCTTCAGCAGTGACTTCGGCTATTAATGCAGGTGGCGATTCTTTCATTTGTTCGGTGTCCACCAACCTCTTGTTCTACCTCTTCACTTAGATTTTGACAGAATGACTCGATAATTTCCTTTTCATCACAAGATTCTTCAAAAATTTGCTCTTGGTTTTTAAGGCACATCACCCCCACGGCAGTCTCATGCAGCGCCTCAGCAAACACCTCTTCCTGATCTATAAGGGGAAATTCGACTGTGGTCTCCATTCCCTCCTCGGGGCAGAGGAGTTCATGGATCTCATTATCATCCAAGAATAAGTTGGTCTCTTGAATTTCTGCTAGAATGTTGCAGTCATTAGAATGCTCAATCACCTTTGCACATGATGCATATGGTCGTTCTACTGGTGCTTCCTTAGGCAGGGTATCCACTCTGATTATTTCTTTGCCAGCACCAAAAGTGATTTCTCCCGTCCCATAGTTCACTACTACGTTTGACGTCCGCAGGAATGGTCTTCCAAGTATGATTGGGGTAAGGAGCAATGGAGCGGGGATGTCCATATCTAGTACCACAAAATCGACCGGGAACTGCTTTCCCTGAACTGTGACTATCACATCCTCCAACAGGCCCTTAGGCCTCTTAACTGACTTGTCTGTGAACTGCAGAATCATCTTTGTAGGCTTGAGCGGTCCTAGCCTGAATTCCGTAAGTAGCAAAGCTGGCATCAAGTTGACAGACGACCCGCTGTCGAGAAGTGTTTGTTCAAACTCCTGATTAAACATCTAACAACGCACAAGAGGTACTCCCATATCTGACTTTTTATCCGAAAGGTTTCTGATGTCATTAACTGTGGCCATTGTGAGGATATGCTTTTCGGACTTGCCACCCTTGCTTCTGGAGTTATGGGGTGCGTCCTGCGCTTGGTTGTATATGCCTCTTTCAATCCTTTCTTAACAGTTGGCATGTACTCGAGAGATTCCATTAATGACATGTTTAATACCAAATTATGGATAATTTCTATGATAGCAGGGTCAGACAAAGCATTTTTCAAATTTTTCATTTTTTTGTGTTTTTTCATTGCTTCTGGAAAAGGAATATTTACAGAATCCTCACCAACATCATTCAAAATATTGTCCATATTATTGTGTACAAGTAGATGACAAAAAGGAATTGATTCATCTACAATTTGTGGATCAAAAATGGCGGGCTCGGCTTCAGGTGCTGGCATTGGACTCGCTGCAGGTGCACTGCTCCTCCCATCAGGAACTGGTTCTGAGGCAGGTGCAGACGTCTCCAATGATGGCCTATCTTTACCGGAGCTGCTGCTATCTTTTTGTGTTTTGTTGTTTTCTTCATTTTTTTGTGATTTTTTAGTGCTGGTGTTGCTCCCAAAATACTTCGTGGCCCTTGTGCTGGCTGGATGGATGATTCCCCATTAGATGTGATTTGCTTTCCCTTGGCGATTGCTGATGGCTGTAGATTTCTACCGCTCCTGAGAGTAACAACGTTAGAGATAAATAAATCATTTCTACATGAATTGGGCATATCACTGCGAGCTACCTGCTCTTTACGTCAGAAGTTATTCGGATTGGCCTCGACCTGGGCTGGTATGACGGTTTTGGCAGCCGTCAGGTCGTCGAGCTTCTGAGTCATCTAAGCAATATTTTGACCAGTTGTTCAAGACAATCTTGGGTAGGGTTCACTGGTGCAACTCCAGATGCATCGCCCCCTTGGGACCTCTGATTTGGATAATTCGAAGCGGGGGTTTTGTGGGTATCCTTGCAAAAATTGGTGGAGAGGAAAACGAGAGGAATGCTGTGAATACTGTTGAGAGGGATTTGCCTGATGATATGCTGCAGCCGGTTGTTGTAGAGGATGGCGGTAGCCAGGTTGCTGCTACCGGTAACCCTGCCTCCAAGTGTTCCCATATTGTTGCTGCTGCGGGTTTTGAGGCTGGAAGTTCCTACCTCCCTGTTGTTGCTGGTATGGTGGCTGATTTGCCATGTTCTGACCCTGAAAGTGTCCCTGAGGACAGGTCAGCTGCTGTTCAGGTTCCCATATACCATTAATTTCTTGAATTTGTGGTGGGGTAGGAGGAAACTGCTCAGGATAAACATGAAGCAGCTCAGGTTGATAGACTACCATCTGGTTCTGTGCCTGCGGGAGTTGTTCCGGTGCTTGCACGTAGTATACATGCTGAACTGGAGGGGGTTGCAGAGGACTAGGCTGAGGAGGCTGCATGCGTAAAGGTTCCTTCAGCTCAATAGAGTTCTCAGTAGTGGATACAACATTGTAAGCGTTGGCGTTCATGGCTTGAACTAGCTGCTCTAGTTGTTGAGCAATCAAATCAAGCTTCTCCAGTCCCTAGGTTCTCTTCTCAATGACAGATAATTTTTCAAGGTCTTGGGACCTTTTCTCGATGATGTCGACCTTAGACAAGTGGCTCTTGATAATGCTGAGGTTGGAGCTCTCATCCTTGTCTTTAGTGTGGCTAGCCATATCCACGGGCTTGTTAATGGATGTAGGCATCTTCATGTACACGCGTGATGAGGATTGAGCGGCCTCTCCCTCGGCCATCTCCTCAAAAATATTCCAGACAACATCCTCATCTTTGTTGAAATGCGGACCTCCACAAGCGGCATCAACGAGTCGCTGGCTCTCTAGTGTCAGACCACCAAAGAAGTGCTGTACAAGACTGGTCTTGGGAATCTCGTGGTGGGGACATCGTTCTTGTAGTTCCTTGAATCTCTCCCAAGCTTCATGGATTGTCTCGTTGGGCTGCTGATAGAAGCTTGAGATGCGGGCACACATCTGGTTCAGACGACCTAGAGGATAGAATTTGTGAAGAAAGGCAGATTTCAGCTCCTCCCAAGTCATGACTACCTTTCCCAAGTGATCGACCCAATACAAGGCCTTATCTTGAAGGCTGAAGGGAAAAGCGGTCATCTTGACTACCCCCACAGGGATACCGGGGTAGTGAGCGGTGGCACAGATGCGGCCAAACTTCTTGAGAAAGATATATGGTTCTTCAGTGGGATTCCCATGAAATGTGGGAAGCAGAGATAGAAAGTACGGCTTCTGCTCGAAGTGGGCATGGATTCGTGGAATTTGAATCCACTCAGTGATACGACCTGCTCCAGGGTTGCATGTTTCCTTCAAAGTCGGCTTCGGCTGTGGTGTTTCTGCATCCATTCTTTCATACTCAGGTCCTTCCACTGAGAGTTCGTCTTCAGCACTTCCTCGATTGAACTCCGAATCGTGATCATCCTCTCGTCTGTCATCTCTCTCATTAGCTCTCCATCTCAAATAATTGAGAATATCCTAGAATGCGGTCTGGGCCAAGGCCTGATTGGTCAGTTGCTGTTGGATGGCCTGGATAGATGCAAGCAACTGACTGTTCACCTCATTCTACGTGGTGTATTACCCCTCCCCTTGATCTGTTGGTTCAATCGGCTGGGGCTGTGTTCCCTTTCCTCTGTCAGTTGGAGCCATCTCCGATTCGTCTTGAATTTCGGGCTCGCGATCAGGGTGGGAATCTGCATGGCAGAATAAACTCTGATCAGTGTCTGTCTGAGAACCAGTTAACGAGATAAGTCTAGGATTAAGGTCAATCCCAGGATGTTGTGAACGGAGCATAGGATATTGACTGAAATCGATCTCCATCCACAAAGTATTCGTTCTGGGACAAGAGTAATCCCTGTTTATTTGAAGAGGAAGGGCTGATTCGGAATGGGAGTCCATCCCGAACAGTGGATTTATTGGAGATAGGCAAGTGTTGAAGGGTGCAAGAATCGGGGAGTCCAAGGAGAAATTCGCAAGATCCGAACTAATCACTTGGAGGTCACCACTGTTTATTGAAGATGTAGGCGACACAGAATCGATGTGGGCGTCGGTGGGGTCCCGACTAAACCATCCGTGTGACGACATCTTGAGAAGGTCAAAAGGGAAAGATGATGGATGAAGAGCACGAAGGTAAATAAGAAATAAAAGGAGTGTAAAACAGTAGAAGGCTCACAATGAGCAAGGGCCAAATGGAAGGAGAGCAAAAATGGCGCAAATGCGTGATGTTTTTGATCTTGACCTTAACTCGACTAATCAATCAAACCCACACAAAAGTTGCTAGCGTGAAGAACCAAATGCTAAACACACAAAGCGAAACCTAGTAGTCCGGTCTTGGGGGACGATCGGTGTCCACCACAATGGATCCTGCACGCACTGTATACGACCCCTCCCGTCGCGGTGGTTTCAAGTTATATGTTCAACAATTAATTATATCTAAGTCCAAACGCCAAGACTATATGTACATGCAATGGTTGTTAGGTGTTTGGCCTTAGATTACACAATCAAGCAATCCTAAAGACTAAGGGCTCAATCCACAAAAGGTAAGAAAAGAAAACAAAACCGGAAAATGACAAGCGATGAAAACACGTCAAAACTGCGGTGAGCCCCCAAGTGAACACACACTTGAAAATTGGGCCCAAGTGTCCAAAGTCCAGGATACCTGTATTATTACAATTAAATCAAATGTCTCTCTCTAACAAAAAGACTAAAAAAACTAACTATCCTCTCTCTCTCTCTCTCTCTCTCAAGTCCTCCTGCTCTCTCCTACCGGCTAGGGTAGAATAGTCGGCTCCTCCTTCCGAAGCTGCTCAGGATCCCCTAGGCGATCCTCCTCGGTCAGTGGTCCCTCGCAAGAAAATAAGAAAGAAACGTCAGACAGTTCCAAAATTAATGATACAATAAGATAAGAAAAACAGAAATGTCTAAGCTAGTAAACTGACACAAGTCTACTCTACAAGCCGATGCTCCCCAGAAACGGCGCCATTTGAAAAATGAGAAAGCGAGAGCCGCTAAATAATGGTCTGACAAATCAGACTCACTATCGCTGAGGCGACTACTCAAGCCTTCACGTTGATCAACAATTAACCCACACAATCAAGAAGACAATAAAATACAAGGGTCAAAATTTATTATACCCTACTAAGAATGTATAGTGGCAAGCAAGTAGGGGTCGAACACATGAAATAAGGGTGTAGAGATAGCTAACAGAGGTAGCACACAAGGTCCAGTAACCACGTGGCCAAATTAGCAAATTTTTGTGGGTTTTTGATTTTATAATTTTTTATTATTTTTTGAATTTTATATATTTATATTTTGATTTTTTAATTTCTGATTATGTATATTTTTTATATTTTTATTTTTTTCTTTTTCGTTAAATATGATATATATAGAAAGTAAGAAAGAGAGAGATAAAGGATTTATAAAAATAGATAAAAATAAGGAAAATTCAGAAAAAGAAATATTTTTAGATTTTTTATATTTTTCTAATGTTTTTGTGACTTTTCTAGATTTTTCCTAATTTCTTAGTATTTTTAAAGTCTAAAATACTGAAAAAAGTGAATAAATGGTGCTTACCGAAATTAAAATGAGGATAAGAAATAGTAAACAGTAACAAAAATTCCTCAAATTAATTTTTAAAATAAAGGTAATAGAATAGGGAAAAATCAGTAATTGAAATTGGATTTTTAGGATTTTTGTAGAATTTTTAATATTTTATAAAGATTTTTAGGGTTTTGAAATTTTTAGAGGTTTTCTTTTGTATGATTTTTGGTATGAACTTAAAAGGCACTAAAATAGGCAAAATCTATTTTTTTGGGAATTTTCTGAGATTTTTTTATAATTTGTATGACTTTTATAATGCAAATAGGACTGAAAATGCTTGTTTTTTTATTTTTTATAAAAAGTAAAATGTAATAAAAATGAAAAATAAAAATATGGGCATGAACTACAATGTAACAGGAACTCTATGATATTTTTTGGTGATTTTTAGACGTTTATAGATGCACGAAATAATTACTAGAAGCAAAGAGAAACACCATTACAAGCAGGGGTGTTTTTTTTAAATAGAGCAAAGTGCAGGGCCAAAATGCAAATTTTCTTACAAAATTCATAACTAAATAAAAACTTTTCAGGACTAAATGCAGATAATAAAAGCCGGCAGAACAAAAGTGCAATTAACCCAAAATTATATTTAAATCCCCACGCACAGGGGTATAAATGCAAATATAGAAAAAAATCAAGGTCCTCAGTGCAAAATGTCCAAAATCATGTGTCCCAGTCACGTGAGGTGACGCAGACAGGGACTAAAGTGCAAATAGCAGAAGTTCAGGGGTCTAGTGGTAATTATTACAAATATTTTTGAACTGGAGATTAAAAATTTTGGACTAAAGCGTAAATACAAAAGGTCTTGGGTTGAAAGTGCAAAATACCCAAGATAGCACGGGAGTGGACGGCTGGGATGCGTCCACGTAACATGTGGCGCGTGCTGGACGCACGATGACAGTTCACAGCGGACGACAGAGATTAGATCATCGAGGGAGATCCAACGGTGATGGCTCGGAACGATCCAACGGCCGTTGAAGCTTTTGGCGTTCGTGCTTGATCGGACGGTCGCGGAGGTTGGTGGAAGAACACCGCCTGGAGGTTGGTTTGATCGAGGATGGCGGCTGACTCTAGAGTCCTCCGGCCCTAGGATCGAGGGCAAAATGATCCTGGGGCCCTTCCACATCGAATGAGGGTCTCAGGAAAGCCTGAGGTGGCGTAGGACATCGGTACGGCAGAGGTGACCTGGGCGGCGGCTCCCTAGAATGTTGAGGCTTGATAGAGCCTTCTCTTTGGCTCTGACCTACAGGATCAGTCACACAAAAGCAAGGCGAAGCTACTGGTGTCCTCAGATGAAGAAATGGAAGTGGAATATGGGTCGGGCGACGAGCTCCGACGTACGGCGGAGATGGAAGATCGGGTGGCTCGATCCGAGAATGATCGAGGTGGATGGAGGTGAGTCAGGGCAAGAGGAGTCGAAGGGCAAGTTAATGAGGATGGAAGCGAGTCGAATCAACGGGAGGATGAGGCAGAACACGGTGTCGGAGCGGAGCTCCGCCGTGAAGTGATTTGCGGATTTACGGTGAAAGAGACGACGTAATCAAAACATGTTACAGATCTGAGCTACTAAGGCTACTGCTACAGGATGAAAGAGGAAAGAGGAGAAACTCTCACCGAGAGACTAAGGTCGAGCTTGGTGGCGGAGCTCCGGCAGTGAGGTGGATCACATCTCGATTCGACACCGATGATCTTCAAACCGAGCCCTACGGCTCCCTGCTGTCACCAGGAGGCTGATGGACTCAAGAGATTAGGAATTCACCGGTGGAAGAGGGATCAAATTCAAAATGAAGATCAAAGGGGCTTTTTAAAGAAGTGGCGAAGAGGCTCCGAAGATTGAGGTGTGATGGGCAGAGCAGCGGTCCAATGCCCGAGGCAATCACTGGGCGAGTAAGGTGGATCTTCGAGGAACAAAAGGCCAGAAGGGAGTATCATCAAAAGGTGAAAGTCTTGCCCTTGAAAAATCCGTGAAATAGGCTCGCAACTCAAGTCTGACAGGTCACGGGAGGGGGGTCAGACAGTTGACCTTCGATCAACTGTCCAGACCACCTGGTTGGTCCACGTGGACCAACCAGGAAAAACCTCCTAAAAAGATTTAAAAAATCATTTAAAAATAGTATTTGATTTTATTAATTTTAGGTTATTTAATAAAAACATGTTTATTATTTTATGACTTATTTTATTGTGATTTTTATTTATTTTTTCGAGGCATTCTTTTACAAGTTACCATTTTAGGCCTATATAGGTATATACATCTATATGTTTTGATATTTTATTTTTATTTTGTGACTTTAATTTATTTATTTTTTTTATTATTTTATAAATTTATAAAGTATTTTTATACACTTAAATATATTTTTATTTTCTTTTTCTGAAGAGTTTGTACACTTAATAAAATAGAAGTGTTAATTCTGTAGGTATATGTATAGGTTTTATACCTAGGCATGTTACATACAAATATTTTATTTTGTGTTTTCTTTAAGTTTTATTCATGTTTTAATGTACATATACTATAAACAATGTTTAAAAAATTATAAAAATATACAATTATAAAAAACATTGAAGAAATAATAAAATGAATATTTTAATCTGTACAAGTATACAAGTGCGGTCCAAAACTCAACTTTCAAACCGTAACTCCAAAATAAATGAAACCACTTTCATTAAATAGCTTATTTGAAATTATATACAATTAAAGGTGAGTTTGGTACATTTCAAGTTTTTATTAGGGAGATACATGTCTGGGAATTTGGGATTCTGGAATCTTATTCATATCATAACTTTTTATCTATACATTATTTTTGAGTGAAATCAATTTTGTATTTTTCTATGTTTAATTATCTACAACTTTCATGTTCAAAATTTCTTTATTTGAAGTATAACAAGTGGAACCAAAAATTGGTCCCAAAATGAATAAAGAATGAATTAAATAAAAGGGATTTTTAGTGGTTTTTGGCCCTTATCTCCCCCTACTTTATTCCTTGTCGACCTAGTCATCGAGATGCCTAGGCCTCGGGGTTTCGGGTCATAAAATATTTACAATATTTTATTCTTTTTCTTTTCTTTTCTTTATTCTATAATTTTGGCTTTAAAAACTACATTTTATGCAATATTTACACAATGATGCATGGATGCTAAAATGCCTAAATGAAGCCTATTTACACGCATTTACTAGTGTTTTTAAGGCCAAAATGATAGAATAAAGATGATGAAACGTAGCTTCATCAGTGGCATGTGCATCAAAGCCAGTAACCATCCGATCACCGTGGTGATCTAATCTGAAGCCTTCATTAGCGAACCATCATCACGCGACGTGGGCATGCCACATGTCTAAGTGATCCATCCGCCGTTGTTCGATCGAGCCTCTACTTTCGATATTTTGTGATTTACATCTGATCAATTTTAGTATTTAATATATATGACTCAAACATTCATTATTGTGTATTTTATTTTGGAAAAATTGCATTTATCCCCCTGAACTTCTGTTAGTAGGTCCACGCCACGTCAGGTGGCGATTTTGCGGTGGGACCCTTGGGTTCTTAGTATTTATATTCAATCCTGAAACTTTTAAGTTATAACTTTTTGAAAATTTTGTTGTCAGGCCCCTGAAGTTTTTGATAATTACATTTAGGTTCCTCCAATGTAGTTCACGTGTTTATCCATGTGAGTCTGGCATTTTTGCAGAAAGGCCCTTGGGGCTTTGTTTATTTCTATTTGGTACAATAACTTTTTGTATGCATTGAATATTTTTTTGGTGAAATTGCACTTTAGCCCCTGGAGTTTTTACTATTTACATAAATACCCTTGCTAGTAGTGTAATTTCTCATTGTTTTAAATAACTATTTAACTCGAAAAAATCCTAAAAAATAGATGTAGCTTGATGATTGCACACACTTTTACGCACTATTTTATTTTTATAATTAAAGCTTTATATTATTTATTAAAATTAAAAAATATCTGTTTCTACCCATGTTTACACTAAAAAATACATAAAAATATAAAACCTTTTTTGAAAAATTCAAAAAAATATATATTATATTTATTTACTTATTTTATAACTCCAGACCAAAAACCCTAAAAAATATAAAAGAAAACTTAAAAAATAGGAAAACCATAAAAACACGTATAAAAACATAAAAAAATCTTTGAAAAATCTCAAAAAAAATCTATATCTGAATTTTCTTTATATTATTATCTATTTATAAAATTAATTTCGTGTAGATTTAATAGTGTTTTATATTTTTAATATCCATTTTAATTTCGAGTATTTATTTAGACCCTATTTTAGGGTATTTGACTTTTAAAATATATAAAATTAGCAAAATTTCTTAAAACAAATCACAAAAATAGTAAAAAAATATTTAAAAACCAAAAAACTTTTATTTTATTTATTTTGATTATTTTTATTAAATATATCTAGCATTTTTGCCTCGATCTACTTATTTGTTCCCTGTGTTCAACACTTTACACATACTTGCACCTATACACATCCTTGTTGTAGAGTTATAATAAATTTTAACTCTGCAATTGCTTTTTCATTATTTGATTTATTTATTGTGGGTTAATTGTTGTTTGAAGCTACAACATTTGACAGCTCGTGAGCTAGGGTCTTTTGCCTTTACAGATATCACAGAGATGGCTAGTGAAGACATAACCGATGAGCAGCCACAGATCTATTCATTTGTATTAGACCAAGCCACCATCAATAACACCCTATGAGCCTCCATGGAGACCATGTAGAGACAAATCAGAGACCAGGGAATGTTCATGGTAGAAATAAGGAGCGAGATGAATCAGATGAGAGATGGGAGAGCAGACACAAAAGATGATAGACCAGCTGATGGAGGAGGAGATATACCTGAGGACTGAGCAGATGTCAGTTTAGATATGAGACCAGCACGCACTGTGAGGCAGTTGCACAACCCTGGTACAACTCTTATACATAGATGGATCCAGCTTCCTGCCATCCTTGGTGATTTCGAACTCAGGCCCTAGACGATTCAGTTGTTTCCCAAGTTCCATGGGTACGCCACCAAGGAGTCCCACCTTCATTTGCAGGAGTTCAAGATGATCTGCACCGTCCCCGACATGCTGGTGGTCGAGGACACTATCAAATTAATAGCCTTCCCATTTTCCTTGGTCGACAGAGCAGCCTATTGGCTGAAACATTTACGACGGGTTGTCACCACTTGGGAGTAGTTACGGACCGAGTACCTCAACAAGTATTATCCACTCGGTCGGACAAATGCATGCATGGGATCAAATGCAGGCGACGGGTAGAAACCACTTGGGAGCAATTTCTCCATGATCCCTAATGAACAATTCATGAGGCATGGGATCAATTTCGAGAGCTCATTGATAGGTGTCCCTATTATGATATCAGCAAGCCCAATCTCATCCAGAATTTCTTTTATGGGATGACACTTGAGCTACAGGGACTAGTGAATGCCTCTTGTCGAGGTTCCTACTTCGCTAGAGATAAAGATCAGGTCTGGGCCATCTACGAAGAGATGGTTGAGAATTATATAGTGATGTCCCACACCCAAGTCTACACTCAGGAGAAGCTCCCCCCATCATACAACTTCATATCAGAGAGCATCACACATTGATGCCAATCCTTCTTCTTCTATGGCAACAGTACTAATAGAGTCTTCAGCTGCCGATATGGGCATCATTGGCCAAAAGCTGGACCTGATGGAATTATTGAAAAGAAGACGTGCTAGGGCATGGATAATCTTAATATTATTGATGAGCAGGTCCAAACATTAAGTGACCTTAAGACACATACCGTGTGCCTTCGAGAGGCACATACGACTTCTCAGCCATGGTCTAGGTCACATGCTGATCCAGGGAGCAGTTCGTCACAACCCTCCACCTCATACCGACAGGTTCACCATATTGAGGCAGAGCCCATTAAGTCACTCCCACAGTACCAATTGCCACCACCACCTCTTTCAGAAATTCAAATGGTGGTGTACCATACAGATCATCCTTTGGCGTCCCTTCCCCCTCCAATCCTCAAGCAGATGGAGCCGTTGATGGAAGTTAATGGGATTTGATACTCCCAATACCAACAACAACCCGAGATCTGCCATGATCACCCAATCATCCGATGTCCACTAGAGGTGCTCAGCCCCAATAGTAGCCTTCGGCACAGTCAGGGCAGTGTGCCCAGCAACAGCAGCCCCAGTACTCCCAGCACTAAGTTCCTCGATCCCAGTATCAGGGTCAGTAGTGGAGGCACCAGTAGAAACCTCATTCTTAGTTTTCACAGCCTCCCCCTCACTTATACCAGCAGCAACATTACTACCAACCTCATTTCCAGCGTGGCAACCCATCCTGTTCTCATACACACTCATATGAGAACCAAACGTTAGAGGATCTTGCCCTCATGCTTACTGGGCAGCATGCCACTTTCAAGTGAGAAATGGATGAGTTCCAGTAGGAGATGAGGGAGATTATCAAAGGCAAGGTCGCCATACCTGCATAGATTGAGCCTAACCAGAACAGCTTGAAGAGGAAGTTTGAGCAGGTACAGTTTACAGAGAGCACCACTCCTGTGAGATATTGGATGATATCCATTATTTATTTGATGCTAATTTTGTAACACTTATGAGTGGTAGGAAGCCAACTGACGACGACTCATCTAGGAAACACCAGGATGATGATTCTAGAGTGCCAGATGGAGTAGAGAGTGGTGCTGAGACCACTAATGATGATGATGACAGTGGTGTTGAGGCCACCAAGGATGATGACCCGACGACAGTGTTGATGCCATCATGTCTCCTGATGTTGTAGACAGTGGTGTTAATGCCATCAAATTACAAGATGCTTGTCGAGAGTGCGGTGATGATGTCGCCATTTCAGATGTTGTTGGTGGTACTGATGCCACCAAGAGTCTAGTTGCATTGACTCCCCTCTGATGTACCTGAGAACATACAAAAAAATGGGAAAATTTAGAAAAAAAATATGAATAAAGGAAAGGTTTTTGTATCTCCTTCGAGTCCATCTATTGTGATTGATGATATTTGCATGGATTCCAGCCGTATGAATGCTCGGAAACCCATTCCTACTCCTGAATCTCATTCTTCTGAGGAGGGTCCTTCTATAAACTCTGCTTAGGGAAGGATAAGAAAATAGAAAACCCCAAAAAGAAACAACATATAGAGTTCAACGAGAAGAAGATAGACCGATTTCATATCCAGTTGACTCTTCAGAAGCCACTTCAGCACATCCCTCTCTTTCAAAAGAATTTTAGAGAGAAGACCACCATCTGAAGGAAGAAGAGGCATAACCATAACGCAGAAATCCGTGTGCTCACTTGTGCCCCTTGCTTCGTCATCCAAATTCGATTGAACCAAGAGACCTGGTGTAGGGGCTCCATATGTCAGATGCCATATCCATGAGCAGTGGTTCGATCGGATTTTATTAAAAAGGGGGTCCTCGATTAACCTCCTTTTGGCTGCCTTACTTGACCGCTTCGAGTTTGGAACTCTTAGATAGAGCATGACAGTTCTGTAGTTTGCAGATAGATCTGTCAAGAGGCTGAGGGGTTACTACAGGATGTTGTCGTCACAATTCAAGGCCTGAAATTCCCTGTGGACTTTGTTGTGTTGGACATGGAGATCCTTGAATGTGTGACTGATGCCCCCATCATTTTCAGATGACCTTTCTTAGCCACAGCCAAGGCAATGTCAGATCATGATAGAGGGAAGGTATACTTTCATGTCCAGGGGGAGAGTCTACAAATAGAGACGAATGAGGATTTTACAGCTAGAGATTCAGCATGGTCAGGGCAAAGTTCCGAACAGATGATAGATTTAGAGCCAGATGTCCACCATGAGTATGATTTTGTGATCACAGATGATGAAGCAATTTAGGAAGACCGATTTCATGAGCTCTTGTCACAAGATTCTGCAGAGTCACAGATGCCAGCAGATGAGAGTTTAGAGAGCACATTTGTGGCACATGACACTTTACAAGATGATGATTCCAATCTGGTTAGAGAAACAGAGTATATTTCTTGTGATTCTGATTCAGATCCCTCAGGCTCAGACACTGATTTCTATTGGCAGGATTTTGATGATTATTTACCCTGTATGATGTTCACAGAGCCCACAACTAGGGCGGAGATTGAGCCAGTATAGTTGATAGACACATCAACAGGGCCATCTTTGTTGATTTCAGAGATTCGGTGAGAGTTCTCCCATTCATATATGGTTTCTTTTATTCAGACCTTTCAGAGACAAGATCTGATAGCTCCCACATGCCCTGAATAGAAGACCTTGCCGCAGGGTATCAAGTATAGATTCTTTGCAGGTGAGCCAGAAATGTTTCCAGTCATCATCTCAGTGGATTTGACTGATGACCTAGAATCTTGCTTGATGGAGGTTCTTGAGAGAAACTACAAGTCAATAGATTGATCAGTAGCTTATCTCCAGGGGATAAGTCTGGCCTTGTGCTCCCACCACATATATCTCAAAGATGACATCAAGAAATCGCATGAGTTTCTGCGTACACTGAATCTCAATCTTCGAGATGTAGTCATGAAGGAAATATCCAAGCAGTGGAGCGCTGATTTTATCTACCCCATCTCCGAGTCCAAATGGGTTAATTCACTACATGTGGTACCCAATAAGATGGGGTATCACTACCGTTGTGAGTGAGTCTATAGAGGAGATCGCTACACGAATACCCACTTCTTGGTGAGTCTGTATGGAATACAGACGATTGAATCAGGCTACCAAGAAGGATCACTTCCCACTTCCATTTATTGATCAAATTATTGATAGGATAGCTGGGAAGAGTCATTATTATTTTCGTGACAGTTACTCAGGATATAATCAAGTGGTTATAGTGCCGAAGACCAGGAGAAAATGACATTCGCATGTCCATTTGGAACGCATGCTTTTAGACGGATGCCCTTTGGATTATGTAATGTCCTGGCTACATTCCAAAGAAGCATGCTTTCCATTTTTCCAAACATGGTGGGTGACTATTTAGAGGTCGTCCATGGGTGATTTTTTGGTCTACGATGATGGGTTTGATGCTTGTCTTGCTTGCCTAGATTGAGTACTTCATCCTTGCATTGAGGTTAACCTAGTCCTATCTTGGGAGAAGAGTCATTTCACGATGACTCAAGGGACAGTCTTTGGTTACATCATCTCCAACATGGGTATGGAGATTGAACTGACAAAGGTGGATATCATCAAGAAGCCCAATCCACCGTCCAATCTAAGATAGTTACGGTCTTTTTGTGGCATGTCTATTTCTACTAACAGTTCATACAAGACTTTAGTCGTATTGCCCGACTACTCACTGATTTTCTCACGAAAGACACCAAGTTACTTGTAGATGATAAGTGTATTTCATCATTTGAGACTCTTGAGAATTAGTTGTGCAGGCTCCTGTCCTTCATTCACCCGATTGATCTCTCCTATTCGAGATCACAACGGATGCTTCGAATTTTACCATATGGGTTGTGCTTGGACAGAGGAGGGATGGATTACCATTTGCCATACACTATGCTAGCAGAACTTTGGATGCCGCTCAACGGAACTATATTGTGACAGAGAAGGAGATGCTAGGCATAGTATTTGCTATGAATAAGTTTCGATCTTACATTCTCGGATCTAGAGCGACTATCTATACAGATCACATCACCATCTGGTACTTATTGGCTAAGAAGGATGCCAAGGACCGATTGACTAGATGCATTCTTCTACTCTATGAGTTTGATATTGAGATTAAGGATAAACCTGGAGTCAAGAATGTGGTGGCAGATCACCTCTCCCAATTAGAGCATATTGAGGATTCCGAGACTACCACACTTATCAATGAGACATTTTCAGACGAGGCAATTCTTGCTATCACCTCTTTCCCATGGTATGCTGACATTGTGAACTATCTTATTGCTAAGAAAGTTCCACAAGGTTGGACTAGGCAGTGACTTGAGACTTTCCTCGTGAAGGCCAAGTCGTATCATTGGGAGGATCCCACTCTTTACCACGAAAGAGGGGATAGTGTATGGCTTCAGCGTATTCCTCAGGAGGAACATCATAGCGTCCTCACCTATTGCCACAAGCTTGAAGCAGGAGGACATCACTATGGGAGACGAACAACACAAAAGGTTCTCTAATCCGGCCTTTGGTGGCCAACACTCTTCAAGTATTAAGATGAATTCGTGAAGCGGTGTACTGACTATTAGAGGATGTGCACTTGTGGACAGAGAGATATGATGCCGATGCAGCCCATTCACTTCTGTGAGGTTTTTACGTTTGGGGAATCGATTTCATGGGCCCGTTCTCTAAGAGTCGGGGATTCGAGTACATTTTGTTTACTATGAATTATGTGAGTTGTTGGGTTGATGCCATCCCTGCTCGAGTTGCTGATGCAAAGATAATTTACAGATTTTTAGGAAAAAAACCATATCATGGTTTGGGGCACCTAGAGTTTTGATTTCATATCATGGTTCGGGGACCTAGAGTTTTGATTTCTTAGGGGGGATTCAATTTAGCAACGACAAGGTAAGTGTCCTTGCTAATGAATTCAGCATAGACCATAGAGTTGTTAGTCATACAATCCACAGATGAATGGTCTTGCTGAGGATTCAAATAGGGAGATCAAGACTATATTACAGAAGGTCGTCTACACAGACCGAAAGGATTGGTCATAGCTTTCAGAATCGCTCTTGTGGGCCTATAGGGCTTTCTTCAAGATACCTTTAGGTACATCTCCTTTCCGACTCATTTATGGAAAGCCATGCCACTTACCTATTGAGATTAAGCATAAGACACTTTGGGCAGACGCTGAGATACTATTAGATCCTGAGAGTGTAGGAGATCATAGGAGAGTAGATTTGGTAGCCATGGAGGAGTTGAGAGATACAACCTTCTCAAGTAGCCTACAATACAAGGACAGAGTGAAGATATGACATGATTCTCACATCTGACATAAAGCAATTTGAGGCCTATCAAAGAGTATGGCTATTTAATGCCAGGTTGAGATTATTTCCAAGGAAATTATATAGTAGATGGAAGGGACCATACTTGGTCAGAAAGGTGCATGACAACGACAACATTGATATATCCGAGTTTTCTTCTGAGTCCACCTTTCGAGTTAACGTTTAGCATCTGAAGTCATATCTTGATCATGATCCATTGACTGTTGACGTTGCACATATTCATTTTGTATGAGATGTGTTCTTTACTCACATCATCCGCATCTCATAATTGATTTTCACTCTTACTCCGCATCCTTGTATATCCATGATGTCCATATCATTCATTCATTCATTCATTCGTTTTGTTTAACACACCAGATCCATCTTATGATTTTGTTATACTTATGATGCATTTTGGCCTAAGTATAGGAGGGGTGTTAACCTGTGATTATTCATTCTTCATTATGTTATATTACCTTCGTTTTTTCTGCTTATACATAAGGGAGGTAATATATGTGCATTCTCTTCCTCGATTTTTCCCTTTGTGTACAGTTTCATATAATTAGGATTACTTGATACTAAGAGCAGGGGGGATCACCGACTTCTCCTTTCATTCATTTGTTGTAGTATAGGATTCTTTTCATTTCTCTATACTCAGCACGAGTTATGCCTTCATTCATCGCTCTCTAATTACTCTGAGGCCATCGTTCGAGCTAAGTATAGGGGGTGTCGTATATATTGGATAAGTGTGTGTTAATAATATGTATATTGTTAATAAAATTGCAATAAAGTTTTTTTGAAAAATATTTTCGAAAATATTTGTAAAATTTTTATAAAATGTTTTGTAAAAATTGTTTGTAAAATTCTTTGCAAAATTATTTTTGTACAAACTTTGTAAAAAAGTTTTTTTTGTAAAATGTTTGTAATTTATTTATTGTATCAAAATTATGTATATAGTTCAAAATTTTTCAAAATTATTAGAAAATAAAATATTTTCCAATACCGTTTGTAATATTCTTTGTAAATATTTGTAAAATAGTTTGTGAAAACCTTTTGAAAATGCTTTGAAAAAGTTTGTAAAAGGTTTTGAAAATTTTTGAAAACATGTTTTATCATATGGTAAATAACTTATGGGGTATAAAAATTACTTGTATATATATTAAAAATCTACCCCTAATTCTTTGTATAAAACCATCTTTAATAAAACCGGATTGAGACCCTTGTAAATAAATCCTATATCAAAATATTATAACTTAAACCCTTGTACAAACTAAATCCTTTTTTAAAATCCATTCTTTTTCTTATTTTTAAAAATACCTAAAAACTTGAAAAGTAAAAAATTCTACAAAAAATTGCATAGCTTGAAAAATTCTCACAAAAAGAGTTTTTGTAAATGTTTGCATGTGCATTCTTCATAATCAATGTTAACATTTAAACTAGTCTGAAATAAAATTCAAGAATGGAACTTGGTTAAGACCTTAATCCACTTAACTTCAGAGGAACCTTATAGGTTTTGGGGTTAAGACTTTTAAGGTCTAGAGACTTAATTCTTTGAGCCCACTAAACTATGTTCACATGTCATCTTGATGGGCCTAAGTAAAACACTTAACAACGCACGCTTGACTCTCACAGACAATGGCTTGACTTGGACATGCACCTTACACATAGCTCAACACAGATAGTGGTGAGGAGACATAATCCTTTGGCTTGGAGTAGCGTACGGGTGTAGTACAACTAGAAGGAACCACTCATCCTCATCTAGGGAGGGAAGTTCATCTCAACCTAATCTAGTAGCATTGAAGTCTAAAGACAGGAGGATGTGGGTTGCAATAAACCTTCAAAAGAGGGATAGTGTAGTGGCTCAAGAAGAAAACTCCTTATGTACATGTTAAAATATGTAGATATATTGTATATTTGTCATAAAAAATTGCAAAAATATCAAAAAGGAGGGTCTGTCCTGATTGAAAATAAAATGCTTATCGGAGTGTATATAGTTAATAAGAAAAGCTTATGTATTCCATTGTCTCATCTCTTAGAAGCTTGCAGCTGGAGACATAGCTACACTGGTTAAGCTCCAAGGGATGCGTGGCTACAGTGGTCATGGTCCATTCTCTTCTTTCCCCTCTTTTTGATCTGGCTGCACTTGAACTTAGAAGGGAACACCTTGCTCCTCGAGGAAATAGTTGCTAGAATGGTGGATTAGAGTTACCTTATTAAGGAAGGTTGTTTCTCTACCACTTATGAGGTGGGTAGCTATATATCACTTACACAATACAACGAAAAATTCACAGTCATTAGAGTTTGCATATGTATACTTGTTCTGACCTGTTTGTTGAGGAGACCTGACCATAGAATAGTGGAACTTGAAATATGTTGAGTCATAAAACCTATTTCCCAATAAGGTTCTTCCAAATTAATAATCCAAAGGTCTGACCGAGCTCTATACTCCAATTTCATGAATATAAGTTTAATAATCAACTTTGATGCTTCTTTTTTCTTTTCTTCTATTTCACTTTTTCTTCAAATAAGTGTTTGCTAAGGGACTAGAAAAGGTAAAGTACATGGGGATGAGGAATCTATGATTCTCATAGTTTATTCTTTTATTTTAACCAAATCTTTTAATAAAAACATCTGTAAATATGTGTAAATCCAATAATTTATCATTATACATGCATTTGTTAATATTGTATAATTGGCATATATTTGTTCAAAATAAAAGAATAAAAAATAAAAGAAAAGGAGAAGAGGGTTGTAATTATGAAATAAGTACAGACTAAGCCGAACCTCAAAAGAAGGTCAATTATTGTCCTAATCAACAAGGAATAAAGTAGGGGAGATAGGATCATAATTCATTTTGTATATATTCATCACCATTCTACTTGTATATAGACCATTCACCTTATTTTATTTAATAATAAAATGACCTCAAAATACATCATTTTTTAATAAACTTGTACATAAAAATGTTTTTTAAATGATAAAAATATTTGCAAAACTAATTGAGGTACATAGTAAAAACAATACCACTCACAAGAAGCTTCAAATCAGAACCTAAGATTAATTCCGTCTTCAAATGAACTCAAATTCTTCCAAACTCGTATTTTATGTACTCTAAATTAAATTATCTTTAAAATGAAGGTGGTTTCATAATTTTTTGGAGTCATTAGGAAAAAGTTGACTTTTTGAGTGTATTGTATAGATATACTATACCTATACTTGTACATATTTATTTATACATATATTTTCATAAGTTATGTATATTGTATTTTTAAATACTTGTATATACTCCCAATAATGTTACAAAATTAAAATAAAATAACCAAATAAAATATAACTTGAAAATAAAATCAAAATTTCAATGTACAAATAGCCACACATGTATATATTGTACAAAAGACCAATTTATTTAGCATCCTTATTAACTTGTAAAAATCAAATAAAAATTCTTTTATATTATTTTAATTATGTTGTAAATAAATAGTCTAAAATAAAATTAATTTGTGTAAAAATAATAAAATAAAAATGAAAGTATAAAATATATAGGTATACCATACATGTACAAAATACACTATACCAAAAAATACTGTATATATATGAATTCATAAAATTAATTAAAAATCACAAAAAATGGCTTTAAAAATAACAAAAAAATTCATTTAATTCATTTTTATTTTAAATGCATTTACTATTTTTTATTTAATATTCTTTGATTATTAAATGGAATTTTCTGATTGGCTGACCTAGGTTTGTTGACCCGGGTCAACCCTTCTTCCCAGTCGGGTAATACCCGAATCTTCGTCGCCGGAGCTTCTTGTCGCCATCACCATGCCCGACTCCGACCTCCGTTTGTCTTGAGATTTGGACCCAAGATTCCTCGTAGATCCCTAATTCTCGTGGATCCCTAGAATGGTCCGGATCTTTCTAGGGTTTCACGCATTCTTCCAATCTTTCTGGAACCCTAGAACACCCTATAAATATACTCCTTTGCTCACCCAGTTCTGTAGCTTGTCCCTCGTGCCACCATTTCCCCTTAGCCACCTTTAGGAGAGTGACAGGATCTTGAAGGACCCCTTAGGAGCTTGAGTTGGTTCTTGGTTGATCGTAGCTCACTACGCGGCAGGAGGACCGGAGCAGCTCTGTCGCGTGCAACCTCCTTCGTCTTCCACACCAGAGTAGAGTCCATGACCTCGCTTCCTCTTCACCGCACCTCACCGTTCACCGTAGACCACTTGGGTACCCTCCATTCCCTTCCCATTTCATTGTCCACTTTTATTTAGTTTTTCACCATCATTGTCCTTTCTTGTAGCTCCGACCATCGAGTCGAAGCTCCATCAATCACACCCCTCGCATAGATCGATCCGCCATATCTTCATCCGTACTCCTTCCGCAACCTGGCCCCCTACATCTCGTTCATTAGAGAGATAAATTAGGCTAGATCTCCTTTTACCATTTTCATAGGAGGTCATCCACCATTCCACCACCGCTTCTCTATCTCTCTTTATGAAATAATTTGACTAGAGCTATGCCTCTGAGTCGAGATTCCCTTTGCATGTGTTGGAGAGTGCACATGAGCTCTAATCGGAACCCAACTATCTAGGCGGATCACCTCCAGGTGGTGGAACTCTGTTCCAGCCATCCGACCATCTATCATTCCATCGGAGTCTTCTAGTCAACGTGGAGCACCATCACAAGGGTTCTGGACTTTGTACCCGACCGATCAAACCACCATCACGCCAAAGAGATTACTTTGAAGTTCTTTGGTTAGGCCCTTTCGTCGTGTTCTTCCAGAATCTATCCAGGCCATCATATGAGTTGCTTCCCTTTCCAGATGCGATCTTGACCACTCATCCATGCCCAAAGGTTGCACCGTCATATTCAGAGCAACGTCAGATCTGATACGCACGCTCGTCTTCCACTTGGGCGCTAACAGTTATCTACACCGTACATCTGCTCCACGCCTACCTGCTATCGGATCTTTTTGCCGAGCTTTATCAAAACCATATACCACTGCCTCCACGATCACCTACCACGTACCCTTGCAAGGTATATTTCACTCCTACCCTCGCCATTTATTTTATTTTGCTTTAATCTATTAATTATAATAATTAGTTAAAAAGATTTTATAGTATGGATCCTATGTTTTTCATATTTGCACTTTAGTCCAGTTGAGTCGAAGTCACGTGCATCCACACATGTTTTTGGGATATTTGCATGCTTTACCCTGAACTTTTCTTTGGTTAATGAATAAGTTAAAGTTTTTATAAATTGCATTTATGCCCTTGTGAGTACTGAACCACATGCAACATGTGCTCTGTTTGGACTTTTTTGCATCAAGGTCCTTATATTTTCTCTGCTTATTATTCATTAGGCCTTAGGACTTGAAATATTTGCGTATATATCCCTATTTCACTGTTTTTATTTATTGTATTTTATTAATCATAATAAATACCATTTTTGGCCTTAAAAGTTATACAAAAATACCATGTAGCTCTTGCCAACTTAATATTTGCATGATAATTTTTGTGTTCATTTTTCTTAATTTTCTATTATTAAAAATTCGAAAACAATAGAAAAAGTGCATGCTTTCCTTAGAAAATCTATAAAAATTTGAAAAACCTTTTAAAAATTCTAAAAAATTAGAGTTTTTGTCTTTTATCCTATTTTAGCTACTTTATAAATTTTGCTTGAAAATACCTTATAAAAACCAAAAAATTTGCAAAAGACTCAAAAACTTCTAAAAATCATATAAAATCAACACAAATTTCAAAAGCTGTATTTAAGTTCCTGTTTGTGGATATTTCTTATAGTATTTAATAAAATTCACTTTTAAGAGTTTTGAGCATTAATTGTATTTTTAAATTGAGAAATACTCTTGGTTATACATTGTTCACTTACTTTCTTGCTTTTTGATTTTTTACCTATTTGAAAAATCCAAAAAAATTGTTTTCTTGCATTTTCCTTCCTTGTCCTTAGTCCTCTTATTTTGAAAATTAAAGATTTACAAATTAAAAACCACTAAAATAAGAATAAAAATCTTTCAATTTTCTAAATCACCTACTTAGATTTTAATTGTGCTCCTTGAATTCGATCTTGGTCGCTATACGAGGTTAATGAAAGTAGCTCTACCACTTGTGTGAATTGCTTGATTTCTTAGTAGTTAAATAAATTTTCTCGTTTATCGCATCGGTTGATTAGGGTAACAACGATAACATAATTAATCAACTTAACCCTAGTTAGTTGATCTGTCATCACCTCCCTCGAAGATCAAAGTATTAGGATTTATCGTGTGTCTCCAGTTGGCAGGGTTCCTCTCCACATCGACACTCGAGAGGCATTCTTTCCAATGTTATGCCCCAAGAACGATTGCACCGCACTTATAGCATTAGATCAATTAGGCCTCTAGGTGCTAAGGATGAAGACTGGGGGAATATCAAGACGAGGTGGGGGTCAAGTCAGACCATTACATGGGAGATTCTGTTGGTAGTTAAATGCCATAAACAAAAGGTCTGGGAAGGGTTTTTTTATCAGAGGTTAGTCGTTTTGGGTTATTAGAGCAAAGATATATGGCTAATACTTAAGTTGTTGTGATTGAATCTGGTTTGCACTGAAAAGTAAATATTGTATATACTGACAAATCTACAGAACAAGATATCCATTTGTTTTAAATGCCTTTAACATATTGTGCTATCAGGATAAGAAATGTACGTATAAACATATGCACGTATTTAATTTAAATATACACACCTTTAAAAAGGCTAAAAAAAAGAATGTACAAAATTACATAGCCTATGTTATTTGTTTTGGATTGTAATGTCCGTTATAACCAATAACTTGAATATTGACATTTTTTCAACTTTGTTTGTTTCTTTTGATACACACATACATATGGTTGATCTGTGAGAATCAAAAACTGTGAGAGTATAAGAGCACTGATTTTGAACCACTAGATTCTATCACCTCTCTCCTCATTAATTACAGGAGGAAAGAGAAGAGCAGAAGGTCAAGATTCACTACTTTCTCTCTCTCATAATTTTTGGCTCTCATAGGATCAACCCTATATATATCTAACACTATCTGCAGTAAAATTCAAGGATTCACTTTATCTCTGTCTTCCTCTATCATAAAGCAACAACAACGACAACAAACAGTAACAACAGTCTCGAATGTAGCCCTGTGAAGACGGAGACAAAGTGAATCCTTGAAATTGACTGCAGATAGTTAAATATAAATAAACAAATATATAGGGGCTGGGGAAGTTGCACTTTGGGATGTAGCCAACTAGCAGCACCCAATCATTTTTTCATTGATTTTTTTTGTGTTTTCGAAATGAAATCAAGGGGGTATAAATCACAATATATCACCATGATCTCATGTCAAATTCAAGTAAATTCGATACTTATATCATCTTCATCAAGACTATCACATTTTAACGGTCTCAGAATTGTTAAAATTGACCTTATCTAGATGTGCATGTTAGGAATGTTTGTTTTGCATGAAATTTGAGACACATATTCCACTCAAAAAACTAAGTAAATTCTCATAGTTTCCTTTAAAAAAATCGAAAATCAATACAAAAAATGGCCAAGTATAGCTAGTTGGTTGCACCCTCCAGTGTAGCTTCTTTTTCTCCATATATATATAAGGGGCCTTTCAAATGAGACATGGTCCTTACATCCCTAAGGAAGGCCAACGATCTGGGCCATCGGATTCAAATCCAACGACACCTTCAATTTTGTTGCCCAAAAGGTATTTTGGTCATAAACTTTTGCATCAATTATGCACGCTAATTAACATTTCGAAATACTAAATTTAGCTAGTTTTATTTTTGGTATTTTTCACAATACCTTATTTAAAAATATCTAGTTTTGTGCTGGACGATATTATCTGGGGTGTATGTTTGTATCCTCACGTATTTTTTTGTAGAATTCAATATTCCTTTTGTAACGACTGTATGTTTTTTGTAGAATCCGTTGTTTATTCAAAAAGTCATCCGTTATTTGTAAATTTTGCATGGTTCTTCGTAAAATACAATTCTTCTTAGTAATTAATGTGTGGTTCTTTGTAACGATTGTATGATTCTTTTTATAATAATATTTGTATAGACTTTTGTAAAAATTGGGGTAGTCATTCACGCTTAATTGATGCAAATATACAAATCAAATTTGTATAAAACACATCTAAAATGTATAATACACATCCAAAATGTGTAATGCACATCAAATATACAAGATATATAAAATTATAATTTTCATTCGCAGCCAATTGATTTCTAAAAATACATCACAAATATGTATAATACATATCAAAAATATATAAAACACATTAATATTGTATAATACACATCAATATTGTATCAAACCGCAAATCATTCTTCATCCAGGATTGGATGCAGTACCGTGTACGCGCATCGCCATCTGGGCTACGCGTTGTCGTCGTTGTTTGCGTGAAGGTCTTCCTAGAGAGCCGCATCATCATTCGCTGGCAACTACACGTGCCATCAACTACTTCCTTGCCGATAAGGTCGCGTGTGAAGCTAAAAACACAAAAACATGATAATTAGAATTAAGTGAAAAAGATCCATCTTACGATCGAGCGGAGCACCCAGGAAGTGCACAACTACAGCTGGGGATCCATGCAAGAAAGAAAAAGAAGATACATGGGCTGCTAATTCCAAGGAGAATTTGGAGCAATAGCGATGGTGTGGTTAAGATTGTTGGAAAATGGGATGAATGTAAATATGCGAGGAACCTCCCTTTTATGGACGGATTCAAGGGATGCCTTCCACCCTTTGCGTGGAGTAGGAACGAAGAACCACCTGCAAGAGAAGAACCGCACCCGCCACGCATCTCCACCGTCGTCCAGCAACCACCATCACACGAGAAGACCTCCGTCGTGCAGAGGAGAGGTCTGGGCGGCGCCCCATTTACCTCTGCATGGAATGCATGATGCCAAAATAATTAGGTTTCTTATTTTTGAAAAGCAATTAAGGTGATATATAAATGAAGGAGATAATTGAGGTGGTTAGATACTATATTTAGATAATATATAAAGATCAAAATGGGTTTTTGCTAATTTTTTAAATAATAATAACACATCATTAATAACGACCATATGATTAAATACATATGGTTGGGATTGATGGCCTTCCTTATGGATGGAAGGATCATGTCTCATTTGAAAGCTATCCCATACATACATGCATGCATACATACATACATATATATATATATATAGAGAGAGAGAGATTCAATTTCAAGGATTCACTTTGTCTCAATCTTCCTCTATCTCATGCCAACAAAGCAGCAGCAACAACAACAGTAACAACTGTCTCGAATGGAGGCCCGTGAGGTAGTGAGATGCACATGAAAAGAAAGGGAATGCATAAGTGTGGGTGCTATATGGGTCTACCCATATAACCCAACCAAATCTTTGAAAATGAGCCAGAATGATTTGGGTCATTTGGATTTTGGGTCGGGTTGGACTCAAATCATATTCCTCCTATGGGTATTGGGTCGGTTGGTGGGTCTAATGTCTTCCACCCAACCCACCCAAATAACACAAACTATTTCTTTGGATGACAAAAGATTTAATTCCACCCAACCCAACCGATATATACTTAATATTTAATATCAAGAATTATAAACTAATATATATTTCTAATGTACACTAGGATTCGCCAATCCAAGTTATCAACTTGTTAACAACCTTGTCTCACTAAACATTATTTCAGTTGTTATTATATGGTGTATTCAATATATTTTTTTCTATCATCCTAACTATTATCATTACATATTATTAACAGTTAAAAGACTGCCTTATTACCACACGATTATGCTCCAATCCCTATCCACTTCAGACAACATAAATTATTCTTGAGAATCTCATAATCTTAACTGAACAACATTCTTCATCCATGTTGAAATATTCCTCCAACATTATTCTTCTCTATTGAGCTTAATGCATGCTTACTTTGACATCTTTTTTATATATCAATGGCCTCATCATTACTTGATCTTCAATTAACAAGATTTTTTGTATGGATAATTTGATTTTCACCCAAATCAATCGACCTAAACCGGTCACCCAAACATCTCAATTCAATCTAATTTGGTTGGGTGATAGGTGTCATTTTGCAACCCAAATCGAATTCAACCCCTGGACCAACCAAACCAGTCAAATACCCACCTCTAGGACTGCATAATACAATGTGCAATAAATGTCGTTCCTTGGATATCCATAAACTTACATTATTTTTCTTATCATCTTAGCTTTCAGTTCAGTTAACGGGCGTTTTACATCCGCAACAAGATGGGAAATAATAGAGTTACATATCTTCTATTCCATTTGATTTGATGATTGATACAACATCCATGATGGTTTCCATCGGTCCTACTCATTTGATATATGAATAGTTATATTAGATGGCGGCATATGTTGTTTGAATTGTAGAGTGATATTTTGTGATCAAAATAATTTCGATGTTCTTTCAGATTGAATAGAAATGATGCTTACATTTCTTGTGAGGGATGCAGTTATAATGATAGTATCTATTGATCTTTCTGTTTCCTTATCTTCTTTCTATTTCCTTATCTCAATTAACATAATCGATGGTGAAACCAAACGGTTAGATGTAATACATATGAAATGAATGATAGTTTTTTCTTGGCATTTATTCCGATTAAAATTATTTTCTATTTTCTCATGTTGTATATTTAAAAGAAAATACATATCTGTTAGGAAAAACCAATGACTTGATATTCATAGAACCCTTGTGCTCTCTTATATAGGAGAAAAACCCTTGGATAAATTACAAGATAGGTAAATGAAGAAATGAAAATACATAAATAACACCAAAGGATAATAATAATCTCAACACTCCCCCTCAAGCTAGAGCATATATGTCTATCATGACCAGCTTGGAACAACATCTTTGGAAAGGGCCTCCAATAAGTGCATTGATGAATAATCCACAGTCGAATCTTCAGTAGAAACATGAGAGGTAGATATGAGAACCATCTGAATCATGTCTCTTGTATAGTGGCAATCCACTTCTATATGATTTGTATGCTCATGGAATGTAGGATTATTTGCAATAAATACTGCTGCCTGATTATCACATAGAAGCTGCATAGGAAGAGGTACATCAACAGTAAGATCCGTCAGAACTGACTGACCCACATCATTTCTATGCATCCTTGAGCCATGGCCATGTATTCGGACTCTGCACTAAGTCTAGAAACTACAGTCTGCTTCTTACTTTTCCATGGCACGAGTGATTTGCCAACAAATATATCAAACTCAGAAGTGGACTTCCTGTCCCAAGGGCATCCTGCATAATCTGCATCTACACATGCTGTGATGTCAAGAGACATGCCTCTGTTGAATAATAAACCAGTAAATGGTGAGGACTTCAAATATCTTAAAATCATACAAACAACATCCATATGCACATTCCTGGGTTGCTCCATGAACTGACTCACCTTGTTAACATCAAAGCATATATCTTGCCTGGTGATGGTAGCATATATGAGCTTCCCTACTAGTTCCATGTATCTCCTCTTATCTATCTCCTCGGTATCGTCATCATATAATCCCATACTTGGATCCATAGGAGTACTAGCAAGCTTGCACCTTGTCATACCCGTCTCTAATAGAAGATCAGTAACAAACTTTCTTTGGGTCATCACAAGACCATGCCGGTTCTTGGTGAATTTTAATCCAAGAAAGTATCTGACATTGCTAAGATCCTTGATCACAAACTGCTGATCTAGAAACTCCTCGGCTACCTGAATGCCCTGTTTATCATCACCAGTGACAATAATATCATCAACATAGATAAGAATAGCAATTGTACCTCTATGTGTCCTTTGAACAAAAAGTAAGTGATCTACAGTGGATCGAATATCCCTAATTCTCTATTAACTCTGAGAGCTTATGGTACCAAGCTCTAGGAGTCTACTTAGGTTGTAAATCTCCTTGTGGAGCCTACATATCTTTTGAGAGTCCCCCTCAGGAGCAAATCCTGATGATTGTTGCATATAAACTTCCTCATGTAAATCTCCATATAGTAATGCATTTTTCATGACAAGCTGATAAAGGGGCCATTCATGTGAAATGACAACTGATAGGAGAATACGTAATGTTGAGTGTCTGGCCACTGGAGAAAAGATGTCCTGACATTCCACTCCATAAGTTTGAGTGAAACCATGTGCTACAAGCATTGCATTGTAGCAATCTACACTACCATCTATTCACTGCTCGACCATAAATATCCATTTGCACTCCACTACAGATGTACCTGGAGGGGCAGAAATAACACTCCAGGTACCACGAGACTGTAAATCGGTCATCTCCTCTTCCATGGCAAATCGCCAACTGTTATCTTGTATGGCCTCTTGATATGTTCGTGGTATAGTAGTGGATGAGAGGCTCGTAACAAACTTCTTGTATTCCTCTTAAAGATGGTCCAAGGAAGAATGCACAGCTAGAGGGTACTTAGCACAGTTGTGACGGTGCTTCCTCAAGGAAATAGATACATCAAGGTCATCCGCCTCTCTGTTATCTGCTATCAGATTCTCCAGTGTAGTATCATGTGGATCAAGCATATCATTAGTTTCATCAGTAGAGACAATGTATTCATTACATACCTGGGGCATGCTGGATGACTGGGAAGGTGTAGGAGTAGAGGAACGAGCAGAGGACCTGTGAAAATAAAAATGAGGTAGGAACTGAGTCATCGTAGACGGAGGTGGAGGTGACTGAGACTCATTATGAGGACTTGTTGGTGGAGATATCGGTGGTGGAGGAACAAAGATATCCTCACCAGAGTCAGCATTAGATAACCTGTCACTTGTAGGAGAGGAAAATACATAATAAACTCAAAAAAATTGATATCTGCACTCACATAATATTTTATTTCAACATGATCAAAACACCGATACCCTTTTTGGTATGAGAATAGCCAATGAACACACATTTGACAGCTCTAGGAGAGAGCTTGTCGCGACCAGATATGGACAAACGCCACATATCCAAAGACTCTAGAGGTAAGTGAGAATAAGTTCTTCTCGGGAAACACAATCAAGAAAGGTAATTTTTTACCAAGCGTAGTGGATAGTATGCGGTTCACCAAGTAACACGCAGTAAGAACCGCATCACCCCAGAAAGAAGAGGAGCTTGACTCTGAATCAAAAGAGTCCTTGTGACATCCAAAAGATGACGGTGTTTGCATTCAGCAATACCTTTCTGTTGTGAATTGTATGTACACGAAGTTTGATGAACAACACCAGTAGATCTGAGGATGTCCGATAACTGTAAAGTAAAAAACTCCAAGGCATTGTAAGTACGATAAATTTCACATTAGCAGAAAAATATTTTTAATCTTAATAAGGAAAGACTTGATAATAGGACAAGCTTCTGACTTATTCTTCATCAGAAATACCCAAGATAATCTAGAATAATAGTCTACAGTGACCATATAAAATGAATATCCCTGATGATCAGGAATACGACTAGGACCCTAGATATCAAAGTGAACCAACTCAAACAACTGACCTTGTGACGACTCTGACGGCTTGGAAAAGATGAACGACAGGGCTTCCCCAGATGACACGCCTTACACTCCATATTAGTACGAGTAGATATCTGTGGGAGGACATGACATAGCTTCTACAGAGGAATGTGTACAAAGCAAAGATTCCACAGAAACGGGGATATAGGTCCAGACGGGATTGTAGCAGCCCCTATACAAGGAGGCGATGTTCGCACAATTGACCACTCGGATAAAGGTACAAATCGGTCGTTGCGACCCGAGCAATCAGATGCGAACGATCAAGAAAAATGAACCACTACTAGAGATAAAATCGATCAAAACACGAAAGCGGTCCTGCTATTGGATTAACCTGGTATAGCGACCAGGGTCGAACTCAAGGAGCACGGGTTGGCCTCTCGGCCTACGAAGTAGTCAAAAAGAGAATAAAATAAAAGGACAAAATATTTTTAGTGGTTTTTAAATAATTTTATATTTTTTTTGGATTTTTTAGTCAATTAAGAAAATAAGAAAGACAAATAACCACACACTTCAATAATTTATTTAAAGCACTAAAAATCAACCAAAAATTCAAACAAAAATATTTTATGTGTTTTATATTTTTTAGTGTTTTTGGTGAATTTTTGAGAATTTTCTGATGTTTATTTAATTTTCTAAAAATCAAAAAGTGACTGAAATTAAAGGTACTGTCCAGCCGAGCTAAAAGGGGCCTAGATAAAATATCTAGAGGCCCTAAAATAGCTGGGAGGTAATTTTCCTGTAAAGAGAATAAATCAAGGAAAATTTAGGCACCTATTTTATTATTTTTGGGTTTTTGGTTTAATTATTAGAATTTTTATAAGTTTTTGAGTATTTTTCAATTTTTAGTGGTTTTCAGTAATGAAAAATAGCCAAAATTGGCTAGAAAATCAATCACAATAAAATAGACAGTAGACAATTTTTTTGTAATTTTTAGACACTATTTAATATTTTTTTGTGATTTTTAAAGTTAGACAGTAGCAAAATTGAGTGTTTTTGAATTTTTAAAAATATCAAATGAAATAAAAATGTCCTAAAAAATCCTCGAAAATTTTACTCCATGGCAGGAGCCATGTGTCCAATTTTCGTTGGATTTGGAGGTGATTTGCTATTTTATTCAAAAAGAAAGAAAGGGCACAGTGCACAGGGACCAAAGTGCAAATACCCAAGAGTCTGGGGGGTTTGGTGCAAAATACCAAGCAAAACACGCGCCACGCGCGTGCCTGGGGCACTCAGGGACCCAAATGCAATAAAAATAAGTCCCGCGGACTTATTGGTAACAGGTATCAAAAACCCAAGGGCTTATCTGCAAAATACCCACAAATATCACGCACATGCTCAAATAAACCACGCACAGGGGTATAAATGCAAAAAGATAAAAACTTTCATTTAACTAATAACATCCAGAACAACAGGGGCATACAGTGCAATTAACCCAAAGAAACCACGTGACGAAGCACGTGTCAGACCATGTACAGGGGTAAATCAGCAAATAAAAACAAGCGCACGGGTCTCTATGCAAATAACCCTAAAACTAAACAACTGAACTCAATATTTACAGGACTAAAGCGAAATAAAATAAGAAAGAGGGCCTAAGGGTAAATTACCCTTTATTACTCGGAGCGGCTGGATGGAGGGCACGTGGCACATCTGACGGTGGTGAACAGCGGCCTCTCTACAGCTGGGCTCCTCGGGATGATCCGACGCTCGAGGTCAAGCCACGTGGCGTGATCAACGGTGGTGGCTCGCTGTGGCTTAACCCACGAGCATCGGGCGGCTGGGATCGCCTCTCCAAAGATTTGGCGGTGTAGGTGCCTCCTGAGATGGACGGTCTGGATCAGTTCTGGAGGGCCGAGGCGATCGGACGACGACGGAGGATGTTGGATGAACAGGTAGCCGACGAGACTCGCCGGCCTCTGGGGTGCGCTAGGATGCTCCTGGAAGCACTCTGAAGGTCGGAGAAGAAACGTGGGGTGCTCCCGCGTGTGCCGGTAGGCTCCGATGACCCAACCGGGCTCTGGAGAGCTCCGGCGAGGTCGGCGGAGGCGAGGCTCCTGGCCTGAATGAGCAAAGCCCTCAGATGGGCTTGGTAGCACCTGCAACGACCACCAAGAGACTCGCGGGTCGAGGGCAAATTGCCTCGACCCGGTTAGGCGGAGCGACGGTAAACTAGGGGTCGAAATGGCGAGCTCCGGCGAAGGGGGTAGACGGAGGAGCTCGACTCCCAGCTCCTGTGCGAGCTGGGTTGGATGGAAGGGTGAAGAAGGTGCGCGGGGAGTCGGCGAGGGCTAAGGCGATGCCCGATGATCGAATGGTGGTCGGGAACGATGGAATCGACGATGGACGGCGGCGGAGCGAATTGGGCGTAATCGGAATTCAGCGAAAAAGAAGGGCCTAGAAGGTTACCTGGGTGGACGAAGAGACTGGGGAGGAGCTAAGGAAGCTCCTTATCGTTGCCTCGAGGAGCGTCTCCCTCCGAGGCTCGGTGCTCCTGCTGGTGGCGGAGCAGCGGCGGCGTAGCTCGCCGGATCAATGGATACGCCTCCACTCCTCGCTTCGACGGCGCCGGACGCAAGCTGTCACTCTCGCGAGTGCGCTGGAGCTCACAGGAGGTGGATTCGAATGGCCAAAGATATGGAAATGAGGTGGCGGAGCTCGCTTATGTATGGGTGCAGGTCCGGGAAAAATGGCTCGGGTCCGGCTCCATGGAGCACGGATCCCTAGGATCTATGTCGGGCGAGATTCCCGGGTACCTGGGGAGTGATTAGGACCCTGGGTTAGGCTAAATGGTGCTCGGGTCTGGCAGGGATAAATGGGGAAATAGGGTTCTCGAACCAGACCCACGGGAGGTGGTCCTGGGGGGGGGGGGGGGGTAGTTGATTGGGCGGTCAACACTCCCCAGGGCCAATAGGAACAGGCCACGTGGCTTAATCTTGGAGGTGAAAATTAGGATAGCAAATGGCCGAATTTGTAAAAAGTTAAAACATGAAATATTTTAATTTTTTTTCTATTTTTTTAGTGATTTTTAATAATTTTTTCGAAATAAAAATAAGGTATGTACACTATATGTACTATATAGGTATATGTACACTATTAGGGTTTTTAATTTTTGATTTTTAATTATTATTTTTATGCAATTTTATTCCTATTTTATATTTTATTTATTTTCATTATAAAATAAGGAATAAAAAGATATTTTTATTTTATTTTTATTATTTATATACATAGGTAAAATAAATACATATATACACTTATATACATGGTATATTTACAGTATATTTTTGTATTTTTAATTTTGCTATTTTTATTTGGTTTTTGTTTTGATTGTTTTTATTTTATTTATTTACACTATATAACATAGAATATTTACAAAAACTATAAAGATTAATTTTATTTATTTATAGGGCTAAATAAATATGTAGGTGAGTCTATGTACAATGTGAAAGTGATATTTTTGTTCTTTTTGGTTTTCATATTTTTATCTTTTGTTTTTATATTTATAAATATAGACACAAATTTACAAGCCTATTTTTGGTGAGGAAAATACCTTTATTTTATTTACATAAGTATGTACACACATGAGCCCCTATCTCCCTCTACTTTGGCTTTTATGCGGTCAGGCCCATGCTGGGCCCTCTCTTGGGCTAGGTTGCTCAATATTTATTCTAAATATTTCCCTCTTTTTCTTTTTAATCTTTATTCTTTTATTTTTGCACAAAAACATGCTAATTATAGGTTTTTACACAATGCATGCTTTTGGTAATTATTTCTATTTACACATATCTACATGTATTTGCAAAGGTTTTTGTAGCTAAAATATAAGAATAAAGAGTGATGAATGGGTATTCATCAGGAGGCTAGACAAGTATGTAAATTTCCCTCTGCTCACAGCCACATCCAATCACTCTGCCCGTGAGTATGTCCTAAAACACAAGAGAAGAAGAATCAAATATTGCACGCCAATGTAAATCTTTTGTAATCTGGCTAATAGATAAAAGATTCATCTGAAATGTTGGAGCATGTAAGACATTTTGCAAATGCATCGACGGAGATGGAACAATCTTCCCCTGTCCAACAATGAGTAGATGAACCCCATTGGCAATAACCGCTGATCCACCTGGAGGGATAGACTTATAAGAGGTAAACTACGCTCGATCACCACACATATGATGAGATGCTCCACAGTTCATGATACAGTCAGACAAATCTAAACTACTGCTACTAGTAAGGGCATAAGCAATACCTGACGAGCTTGAAGAGGCTCTAACAATATGTGTGATATCTAAAGAACATGCAGGCGAAGTAGTTTAAGTAGTCATCATCTCTCGTATCCTGGAAACAATATGATCAAAGCGTACATCATGAGCCGGTGCAGATGTAGACGGAGGCTCGGTCTGCTCAGCAATTCAAACAGAGGCTAGATACCCATGCTTCTTATATCAGGCCTTGCTGACAACTTGTTCCTCGACCACGTGGTCCTCGACATGTGGTCCTCGACCATGTGGTCCTTGACGTGTCCGAAAATCTGCCTCTTAATAAGTCATTTTAATGCGTTGTAGTTGGCCGATTCGGATGCGTTAAAAAACCATTTAGTGAATATAATCAACTAAATCAAATGGTCCATTTATATTTTACTTGTGCATGCCCAAGGTAGAACTCAGGGACACGTGCCTCTTTTGTAATATTTAAACTCTTATTAATGTTATTAAGTGTTGGATTAAAGAATCATAGGTGAAAAACACATATGAAGTCAAGACAACAATATGCATTAAGTAAACATGGAACATGCATTTTTTTATTTGATTTTTAATCATGCAAATAGATGCAATTAAATACAATGCAAGTATGCCCTAAGTTAGAATAAAATAATGAGCAATTTAAACAATCGTTAATTTCGAGCTCAAGTAATGAAATAAACTCGTTGGATAATTTAAGCAAGGCATAAGCGTACTACATAATAGACACTTTTATATTTAAAATAATACATCAAAATCATAGTCTCAAAATAAGAAACGAATTATGCCATTAAAAAGTTCATCAAATAAGCTTTGAAATGACACTGAAATCAACTGAAACAGAGATACGATGCTCAAGATATGTATAAGAGAAGACAAGGGCATATATGCAAGAAAACATCAAAGATAACTAGCAAAAAGGTCCCTGGAAAGGACTAAAATGCAAATAAAATAAGTACAAGGCCTTCTCGGTAAATTATCCACACACACGTGGGGGTATTTTTACAATTATTAAAACCCACAGGGGGTCGGTTGCAAAATACCCCAAGCGCACGTGGTTATCACGTGATGTCAGGATTTGATTGTAAATTGGAGCAGTTCTGGGGGCCTCCATGCCAATTTCCCTCGGACGCACGTGCCCAGTGCGTGCTGGTCGAGGCTTGGGCTATCATAGGCTCGGAGGAGGCTTGAACATGCTTCGGTGGTCGGCGCAGCTTCAGCGGTGGCTCGGTGATGGTTCGGGAGAAGGCTCGGAGGTCGATGTTGGCTCAGTGTGGGTTCGGAGATGGCTCGGAGCGCCAAGCCTCAAGGTCTGGTGCAGAGGCTCAAGACCTGACATGTGGAGGCTTGAGGTCCGTCAGATCACGACAATCGTATGGTGGTGGAAGCTCGCAAATGAGTCGACATGGCATGGCTTCGACCCTCTGATCTTCAACATCTGACGGCTGCTGTAATGTGTTGAGGAAGTGACGTGGCCAAGTGAGAGCCGTTGGATTAGCACTGGGGAGGTACATCAACCGACAGATGTAGCTTCCTCCTCCTCCATGATTGGCGGTGAAGATAGATCTCCGACGAAGGGCTCCAAGCTCCGCCTCGCTTTTCCAAACATGGTGGAACTCCCCGGAGAATCCTTGGCGTTCGTCGATGAAGCTGGAAGCTCAGGCAAGCTGCGGCAAGGTCTGCAAGAGGTCGTCGTCGCTCACATGCTGGAATTGGTGCTTGCCAAGGAAGCTCCAACGACGGCTTCGGTTATTGACGATTGAGTACCTACGACATTAGTCCACATAGCCAAAGCGCAAATACATGGGGAATGAATGGGATGGTAGGCCTGATGGGCGAAGAACGTGGTGACCCGATGCATCTTCTCCGATGAGCTCGGAGGAGATGGGCGGAGACGTGGTCTGAGGTCATGTAGGAAGGGGAAATCACATGGACGGTAGAGCATGAAGGGTGGAGAGGTGGGGAATCTCAAGAGATGTCTAATGGAGGGTGAAGTAGCGTGAGATGTTCTAATTAATTAAGAGAAAAGAGGGGGGAAATACAAAGAAGATCAGAGGACATACCTACGGTCGGGCAGAGCAGAGCTTGGGATCGAGCATCAGGGAGATGCTCTGGTCATCGCTGGACCACTGCATCTAGTAATGGAAGCTTGGCAGGGCGAAGCCACCACAGCCCTGGCCTACCATGTCCAGGGTTCATCACCGGGGGCGGTCGCCATCTTTTTGCCTTGATCGGTCCTCCCTCTATCACGGGGAGGCGGAGAGGGGCTGGGCGGAGCCCCACGTAAAGGTGGACCAGCTGGAAAGGCATTGACGATGGAGTATTTGAAGGACGGGGGTAGCGGTTTTGGTGATTGTGGACATGGGTTGAGTGGGATATATGGAGCGTGAGGGAGAGGGATGAGAGGCGATTCGAGCGCCACGAGGAAGGTGGATGACTGGGCTTGATCGTGGGGTAGTCGGGGGGTTACGAGGTTAGTGGAAGAAGTGGCCAAAATAGGAAGGGGGAAGACGGTGCGCGAGAAGGGCGACGTAGGCAAGGGATATCTGGAGGAAGAAGAAGGGTTTGTCGCCATTGGATCTCGTGATCCTACGGCCGAGATGCGGGCGCTCAACTACGACCAGGATCAAATCCTTGGAGATGGGATCAGGGCAAGGATGGCGCCATGTGGCGAGCTGAGCGAATGACGGGGATAAACGAATGAGATGAAGGATCTGAGTGGATTGGATGGTGGCGATCAAGGCGCTATTGAATGGTGAAGATATGAGGTGCGTGGTTTGATCGAGTGGGAGAGAAATAGACCTGTGGCGGAAGGAGATGTGAGCAGGAATGGATGGCTATGATGCAGGATGGAGTTTGATCAAAGGGAGGAAAAACTATGCGGAGTGGGTGGTGTTGATCTGATGAAGAGGAGGATCTAACGGTGGGATGTGCAGGCGCGTGGCGTGTAAAGGAGGGGGCCACGTGGTGCAACCAGCAAGTGCCATGTGGCCAATCACATTATTCGGAGAAATAAAGTGAATTATGAGGGAGAAGATAACCAAATTTGAAAAAACTCAAAACATGAAAGTTGTAGATCTCGATGAGATCTATATGTTCATGATGACCAAAAATGGAGATGAGGTCAAACAAAGGCAGAAAATATTTTTACGAGAGTTTTTAAGGTTAAAAACACTACGAATTTTAATTTTGCCATTTTTTTCTATTTTAAATTTATTCGAAGACTCTGGCATTGGCAAGGATTTGTCTGGTTTTTACTGACACTTAATCTAAGCAAGGGGGTAAATTTCAGTGAATTAAGAGTATTAAACATGATTTCGTCAACCCCCTATACTTAAACTATGCTCGTCCACGAGCATCGAAGAAAATGAATGAGCTGGATTAAATCCCTTGTGCATGTACATACAAGATCTTATATGTTCAAGTCCTCTCAAATTTAGAGATCTAAAATCTTAGAGCTCAACCCAGCCTTAATCAAGAGGCATCCAATTCCTCTAGTTTTCTCAAACTCTCTCTGATATACATATAAACTAAGGGTATGACATTTAGTGTTGACTGCATTCACGAGAGTAGAGTCAAAACGTCACCCAAGTTCTTGATCCAAGAAATTCTCCTAAGGACCCAATCCTCAACACTAGGGAATAAATCAGATCTTTCGTCCTGTCCACCGTCTCTTTAGTTATCAGATTTGAAAGTGTAGATGGAAGGCCAGTGATGGAGGGCATAAGATTGTGTCATTTCTTCTCTCCCTTTCATTGGAACAAGGATTCTCTCAAGTGCCTTACTACGCAACACATATTTTTGGTGTTGATTAGTACGTCCGTTAAGAGAAGTTGGAGCCGTCTGCACTTGTTTTCATGGGAATATGCCGGGGGTGTTTCTTTTTGAGTACCTATCGTACCTTCTACACCCTGATGAACGGGGTATGATCAAGGATCGTATCAATCCACAAGGCAGATCAATAGTCGATGTGGTGACCGCTCAATAAATCCCAATCAATCAGAAATTAATCCACAATAAATATCAAGCAATGAAGTCCCAAAAATATGAATTAAAATTTATTAACTCTACCACAAAATATGCACAGTGCGTAAGAATGTAAGGTCGAACCACAGAGAGCAAAAATAGGTAGCTTACAGTTATTTATAAACAGGCTAGTCATGTATGCACACACATGTCTTTTTGTGGGTTTTTTATTTTATCTTTTTTCTTTTATTTTTTCTTATATATATTTTTTATATTTGATTTTTAATTTTCTGATTTTTTATCTTCCTTTTATATTTTGTATTTTTTGTATTTTCTTTTTCTTTTAATAAAGACAAAATATATATACTAAATATATGTACTTTAGATATAAGAGAGATAAAAATAGGGAAAATGCTCAAAATACAGGAAATAAAGTATTTTTGTCATTTTTTATAATTTTTTTAATGTTTTTGTCATTTTTCTAGATTTTTCCTAATTATTCTGGTATTTTTAAAGGCAAAATACTAGAAAACAGTGAACAAGTTGCTGGATGAAAATAAATTGAGGAAGAAAAATATCAAATGGTGTCCAAAATTTCTTAAATTAATTTTAAAACAAAGATAATAAAATATAGAAAATTCAAAAACAAACATTACATTTTTTGATTTTTCTGGAATTTTTAATATTTTTGAAGGTTTTTGGGGTTTTTTAATTTTTAGGAGTTTTGTTTTGTATTTTTGTGATTTTTGGATAGAAAGTCAAGCACACTAAAAAGCACAACATATATTTTTTTTGAGAATTTTTCACGAGGTTTTTTTATATTTTTTTGGGATTTTATGATGCAAACAGTAGCAAAAATGCATGTTTTTGAATTTTTATAAACATGAAAATGCAATAAAAATACAAAATGAAAAATGGCGTAATAATACAATGCAAAAGGAACCTATGGTAGTTTTTTGGTGATTTTTGGAATTTTAAGGAAGCATGCAATAAATGGGGAATGCACAAAGAAATTCCAACACTAGCAGGGGCATTTGTGCAAATAAAATAAAGTCCAGGGGGTTCTGAGCAATTTTACCAATTATTTAGAATGTTAACATGAAATTCCAGGACCAAATACATATTTCAAAACCCGCCAGGGGGTCCTTGCAATTTTTCCAATCACGTGATACTACACGTGACTCACACGCACAGGGACCAAAACACAATTTCATAAAGTGTAGAGGGTCTGTGTGCAATTTTCACAAAAATATAACACTGCAAATTTTATTTAATGTACCTTTACGAAATACAAGGACATACAGGGGCATCCATGAAATATTTCCAACACACGTGTGACCTCATGTGGTCTGATGTGGAATGGACCTCGATGTAAATACCAAAAACCCGGGGGTCTTTTTGCAAAATACCCACTTTATTTTAAACGTCACACAATATTTAATGGATAAATAATAAATACAAAAAGGCATGGGCTTAAAATGTAAATTACCCCTTATTAGGCACTAGTGGATGTCGGATCTTCATTAACTTGAACACGTGTCATCCATCTAACGGTTGATGACGCTTCGTGGTTGGATGGTTGCGATTAGATCTCCTGATGAGATCGGACGATCATGAGGCTTGACATCCAACGACAGCTGCTACGCCTGGGGTCTTCATCTTCATTGGACGGCTTTGGAGCGGCATGGAAGAACAGGGACGAAGCTCGCGCGCGACGAGCTTCGATCGTGAATAGCCGACGGCTCCGGCCTTCTTCATCGCCTCTGATGGTCTCTACACGTGCCTGGAAGCTCCCCATGTCGGCAGATGGTCTCCGCTTGGCCCCTAGAGGTCCCAGACGTTCAGGCGAGCTTGAGGAAGGGAGGGACCTCCAGGAACCTCTTCCTGGAATCGATCAAGCCCAAGAGGGCTCCTTGTACGTCAAGACCTGCACAGGAAAAACCAGCGGCTCGAGGCGAAGCTCCTCGACCTGGTGTTTGAAGCTTTAGCGCAAAAATGAAGGTGGGCGGTGAGGTTCCGGCGAGCGACGGAGGCGAACCTCGATTTGCGGAGCCATGAAGGATCTGGTTGATCAGTGGTGTGTGGATGATGTAGAAGGCGATAGGGAAAGATATGGGAGCGATACGAGCATCGATGGTTAACTGGAGGGCTCGGGAGTCGTTGCCGGAGCAGAGCTCTAGCGAACTACGACTCGACCGATTCAAGGCGATTAACTAGGCTAGAGACTAATTTAAATGCGAGAAATAAAAGCAGGAATCAAAACCTATCTAATAAAGCAAGAAAAGGTGCTCAAGTACCTGGTGGGGAACCAGGGAGCGTGGCGTCGCCGGAGCTCCGTCGTGGGTGCAGCTCCCACCTCCTCCGACCGATTCAAGGCGCCAAAGGCCTCCTCTTGTCACGAGGGAACCTCCAGGACCGAATACGAGGAAGGGAGAAGACTTAAAACTGACCAAATTTGCGAAGGAGGTCGGAGCTTTTTATTTATAAACATCACAAGGCACCCTTATTGACTGGCTAAAATCAAAGGATCTAATGCGTTTACGAGCATTCTAAGATGTTGGCGTGAATGTACAATGATCCAGCGACAATTCTTGTGAAGGAAGCGAGTTCGATCGATGGAAGAGACACCCATGAAAAATGCAAGAAAATCGGGGAACCACCAGGTCTGGCGGTTCAGAGACGCGGACGGGACAGTTGACCAGAGGTAAACGAAGGCCGCGCGCCTATTGGTCAACGTCGGCCGCTAGAAGACAAAACAAAGGGTTTTATTCAAAAATAATTAATTTAAAATAGTAAATGATTTTATTATTTTTCAAGTATAAAATAAAAAATGTTTATTATTTTATGTAGTATTTTAATATGAATTTTATTTATTTTTTTGACTTGATTTATCAGTAGTTAATTTTTATGAGTGTATTTATAGGTATATTTAGCTATGTTTTGGGTATTTTTATTTTTATTTTATTTATTTTATTTTATTATTTCATTTTCTTATTTTTATATATTTATAACTTATTTTTGTGAGTGTAAATATATTTATCTTTGATTTTTATGAGTTTATTTGCATATTTAAATAAATAAGTATATATAATATGTAGGCATACTTATAGGTATTTTACCTATATTTTGTATACATTTTATTTATTTAATGAATTTTATTGGGTTTTATTTTGGATTTACATTTTTAGTGGAATATGGATGATATTTACAATTTAATAAAAATATAAATGAATAAAAGAATGAATCCCCTTTTTATTTATATATAAGTAATACATAGGTATTTTGCCTATGAAATTTCATAGACTTATTTTATTTGAAATTTTGTTTTTTGGTTTTCTTTTAATTGCAATATGTACATGTATTATATATATTATTCTCAAGCTTCTAAAAATATAAATTTCTAAAAATAATGAATAGTGAATATAATAAAATATTTTAATCAGTATTATGTACAATAGGGGCCCAAAACCTATCTTTTGTACAGTAACTCTAGAAAATATAAAACCACCACCATTAAATAGCTCATGAAAAGCTATATAAGTTAGAGGTGATATTGATAGATTTTGAGTTTTCATTTGGAAGATATGGGTCTGTGAAGTTTGGTTTCTGACTTTTTATTCTGGGTATAAACTGTACACTGTATATTATTTTTGTACAAACTCAATTTTGTATTTTTGTTTACATAATTATCTATAACTTTTATGTATAAAGTTTCTTTATTTGATGAATAAATAATGAAAAATAAAATAGATGTAAAAAATGCATAATTAATGCATGAATAAATGCGGTATTTATTGTATTTTTGGCCCTTATCTCCCCCTAATTTATTCCTTGTCGACCAATTTCATTCTGTCCTTGGTCTCTGGGTTTGGGTCATAAAATATTTTCCATATTTTATTCCTTTTTTCTTTTCTTCTCTTTATTTTATAATTTTGGCATTTAAAACCTTATTTTATGTACAATAAATGCAATGAATAATGAATGCTATTATAGACAAATTAATGTTAATTTCATGCATTAGCTAGGGTTTTCAAGGCCAAAATGATAGAATAAAGGTGATGAAATAGAGATTCATCACCCAGACTTGTAGCATTTACGATGCAGAGCTCTTTTTTGGTGCAAGCCCAACTCCTGGTCCTATTAGCGGTGGTCCAAGTGGACACTTTGAAATGGTTGGGAGTGCTCGCATTTGGTGGAAGCCCTTGTTGAAATTTGACTTTGAATGGAATGAGCTTTTCTTTTGACATTTCATTGCTTTGTAGTATTTTTGGCTAGCTCTACTGCTTTTACCAAGAGTTGGAGCGCATTGATCAACATTTTCATTTTATTTCACACCCTAGCACTTACGTCAATGTTAAGAGATTAGTATAAGAACCAAGTTCTCATACTGGCTAAAGATGCTGACACTCAAGTTTCATGAATCCTTCAAAGATTTTATCCCATCCTCGAGCATCATTAAATCAAATCCAGACTCGAATCCCGCATCCCAATCCCTCAAGTGAGGAGTCAACTCATATCATCGAAACCGGAGTCGTGCATGTGATGTGTTGATCATATTCTTAAGGTAGGAGACTAAGCATGCGATATAGCACAAAAATCTAGGAACCTAGGGAAATGTGGATGATTAAGTCTAAGACCCTGATGGCTAAGGCTAGTTAACTTAAAATCTCGAGACCTCATAAATCAAGTTTCCTTGAACATTTATGATCATGTGTGGAAATGAAAAGGTAGGTGAATTAATCCAACTCCTTCAACATTTTTTTGAAAACTTTGAGAGACATCATGACTGCCTAAACTCAATTGAGTAGATGCATCTGCCTTCATCTAGTATGGGTGTAAGTACAGGTCAGAGCCCGTTGCTTGAGGATGGAGCCTTACGCAATGTCCTCTAAACCACCTACTCTGCTAAGGGCGAACCCTCACTAAACGCGGCTACTTATTTGGGTTTAATAGTCAATTTGACTCTAAAAGGTTTTTGATTTTTTTCATTTTTATGGAGTTTCGATTAAAGGTTAGAACACAGGTTAGACTCACTTCCTTGAAAGAAAAACATTTTACAAACCATGGCACACAAATAAAGACTTTCCAAACATTTTCAAAAGATTTTTTTTTAAAACAAGAAAAACTCATCTTTCAAATCATTTTTGAAAATATTTTTATTGAAAATAATGTAACATAATATAAAAAAGCCTTGAAATCATTTCGTCCACTTAGTACAAGAAATAAAACTTTAGCCAAAAAGTTTAAAATTTTTCAATTTTTTTTCAAAATATAGCTAAAGTATGTATAATGTATATACGGTATACCTCCCTATACTTAAACTTTGCTATGTCCTCATACACTAAATGATACAAGGCCATAAGTCCATTTAAATGTAGAAAAATATACAGGAACCAAGGTGCCCCCCTATACTTAGGTTAGAAATAACCAAAGTATCGAGGTAAGGAGAGATGAGTAGAATAATCACGGGGACTCGGGTCCCCCCTATACTTAAGCTGAGAGTAGCCTAAGTATAAAGATGGAGAATTAATGTTGGGAGAGACCTAAGGTGAATGAAGAAGTCGGAAGGATATACAGATGAGTGGATGAATCTTCTGAGATAGATGGAGTACCTGGGGTCTAAGGGATGGTTTCGAAGCATTCATGACTCAAACAAGCATGAAATACCCTTTTATTTCACCAACTCACACGTGAGACCAATAAATATTGGTTGATTATCTTATCGGTTTTATTGGTGATTAAAACATTCTAGTTTATGCAGGAAAAAAGTGTCAAATAAAATCAACTACATAAACACGGGTGTTGCTCTCCCAAAATTATATTTTACTCTATTTTTAGGTTGACTTGCAATTAACAGCCTAATTATTTTGCTTAAGGTTATCACTGATTAAAAGTGAGCACATCAATCAAGCAATCATCGTCTACCGCTCATTCTCATTTTTCATTAACCTAGGTGATCAAGCTAGGAGGGGGAGTCGAGAAAAGCCAAGCAGTCGATAAAAATCATGATCTAGGCTACGTAAGAAAACATGCAATGCCTTAGCAAAAATACGTGAAAACTCAGACTGAATTGAAAATCAAAATCATATGTATGCAAGTCGGTGAAAAACCGCACCTAACATGCTTTTATTAGCGGGGAAGAACATATTTTAAATTTGGCTAAGTGAAGCGATGATTATGTGCGTCTATTATTTAGAATGTGTTCTAACTACGAGTCAGCACATAAAGTAAAAAAAATGTGAAAGAAGCTCGAAGAGACGCGTGCCTGGTCCTTGGTCAACACTCAAGTGGGGACGATCCCCACACAACCACATATACGTCGTTCATTTACAAGCGCGAATCTTCAATTGAAGACCGTTGTAAAGACGATTATTACATGCATATGAAATGAAATGCAAGACAAGATTTTTTTTCGAATCTTCTCCAAAATTATTTCTACAGCTCCTCACAGTTGGAAAGTACCTGCTCCTCGCCTCCTTGAACATCAAGGGCCCTGCCACAAAAGAAAAGGTTAGATATCAATCGAAAAGAAAAATTTTTATGATGCAAGATAAATGAACAAATTGACCTACAAATAGAAAACACTTAATAAAATACATAAAAATCCAAACAAAGACAAAAGATGAGTCGTTTCCCCAGCAACGACGCCATTTGACGTGTATGAAAATCGACCTCTTAATAAGTCATTTTAATGTGTTGTAGTTGTCCGAATCGGATGCGTCAAAGAATCATTTAATGAATATAATCAACTAAATCAAATATTCCATTTATATTTTACTTGGGCAAGCCCAAGGTCCAACTCAGGGACACGGGCCTCTTTTGTAATATTTAGACTCTTATTAATGTTATTAAGTGTTGGATTAAAGAATCACAGGTCAAAAACACATATGAAGACAATACAACAATATGCATTAAGTAAATATGAAACATGCATTTTTTATTTGATTTTTAATCATGCAAATAGATGCAATTAAATGCAATGCAAGTATGCCTAAAGTCAAAGTAAAATAATGAGCAATTTAAACATTTGTTAATTTTGGGCTCAAGTCATGAAACAAACTCGTTGGATAATTTAGGCAAGGCATAAGCGTACTACATAATAGACACTTGATTATTTAAAATAATACATCAAAATCACAGTGTCAAATCAGTAAGCGAATTATGCCATTAAAAAGTTCATCAAACAAGCTTTGAAGTGAAACTGAAATCAATTGAAACAGAGATATGATGCTCAAGATATGTATAAGAGAAGACAAGGGAATAAATTCAAGAAAACATCAAAGATAACTAGCAAAAAGGTCCCTGTGAATTACTAAAATGCAAATAAAATAAGCACAAGGTCTTCCTGTAAATTATCCACACGTGCGGGGGTATTTTTACAATTATTAAAACCCGCAGGGGGTCGGTTGCAAAATACCCCAAGCGCGCGTGGTTATCACGTGATGTCAGGACCTGATTGCAAATTGGAGTAGTTCTGGGTGCCTCCATGCCTATTGTCCCTGGCCGCACATGACCAACACGTACTGGTCGAGGCTCGAGCTATCACAGGCTCAGAGGAGGCTCAAACTTGCTTCGGTGGTCGGCGCATCTTCAACGGTGCTTGGTGATGGCTCGAGAGGAGGTTCGGAGGTCGATGTTGGCTCTGCATGGGTTCGGAGATGGCTCGAAGCACCAAGCCTCTAGGTCTGGTGCAGAGGCTCGAGACCTGACATGTGGAGGCTTGAGGTATGTCAGATCACGACGATCGTAAGGTGGTGGAAAGCTCGCAAATGAGTCGGTGTGGCATGGCTTCGGCCCTCCGATCTTCAACATCTGATGACTATTGTAATGTGTTGAGGAAGTGAGATGGCCAAGTGAGAGTCGTTGGATTAGCACCAGGGAGGCCCATCCAACGATGGTTGTAGCTTCCTCCTCCATGACTGGCGGTGAAGATAGATCTCCGGCGAAGGGCTCCGAGCTTCACCTCTCTTGCCCGAACACGGTGGAACTCCCCGGAGCATCCTTGACGTTCGTCGATGAAGCTGGAAGCTCGGGCAAGCTACGGAAAGGTCTGTAAGAGGTCGTCGCCGCTCACATGTTGCAATTGGTGCTTGCCAAGGAAGCTCCGGCGACGGCTCCGATCATTGACGATTGAGTACCTATTACATTAGTCCACATAGCCGAAGCGCAAATACGTGGGGAATGAATGGGATGGCAAGCCTGAAGGGAGAAGAACGTGGTGACCTAATGTATCTTCTCCTACGAGCTCGGAGGAGATGGGCGACGACGTGGTCTAAGGTCATGTAGGAAGGGGAAGTCACATGAAGGGTAGCACATGAAGGGTGGAGAGGTGGGGAAGCTCAAGAGATGTCTAATGGAGGGTGAAGTAGCGTGAGATGGTCTAATTAATTAAGAGAAAAGAAGGGGGGAAATACGAAGAAGATCAGAGGACTTACCTGAGGTCGGGCGGAGCGGAGCTTGGGCTTGAGCGTCGGGGAGATGCTCTGGTCATCCCTGGACCACCGCAGCTAGTGGTGGCAGCTTGGCGGGGTGGGGCCACCGCAGTCCAGGCCCACCATGGCTAGGGGTAATCATAGGGGTTGGTCGTCGTCTTTGTGCCTCGATCGGCCCTCCCCCTGTCACGTGGAGGAGGAGAGGGGCTGGGCGGAGCCCCACGTAAAGGTGGACCAGCTGGAAAGGCGTCAATGATTGAGTATTTGAAGGATAAAGTAGCGGTTTTGGTGATTGTGGATGTGGGTTGAGTGGGATATATGGAGTGTGAAGGAGAAGGATGAGAGGCGATTTGAGCCCCATGAGGAAGGTGGACGATTGGGCTTGATCGTGGGGTAGTCGGGATGTTACGAGGTTAGTGGAAGAAGTGGCAAAAATAGGAATGGGGAAGACGGTGCGCGAGAAGGGCGACGTGGGCGAGGGATTTCTGGAGCAAGAAAAAGGGTTTGCCGCTGTTGGATCTCATGATCCTACGACTGAGATGCGGACGTTCAACTGCGGATGGGATCAAATCCATGGAGACGAGATCAGGGGCGAGGATGGCGCCACATGGCGAGCTGAGTGAATGGCATGGATAAACGACTGAGATGAAGGATCCAAGTGGATCGGATGGTGGGGATCAAGGCGCTATTGAATGGTGAAGATATGAGGTGCGTGGTTTGATCGAGCGGGAGAGAACTAGACATGTGGCGGAAGGAGATGTGAGCAGGAATGGATGGCTATGATGCGGGATGGAGTTTGATAAAAGGCGGAAAAACTAAGTGGAGTGGGCGGTGTTGATCTGATGAAGAGGAGGATCTAATAGTGAGAAGTGCAGGCGCGTGGCGTGTGAAGGATCGGGCCACGTGGTGCAACCAGCAAGCGTCACATGGCCCAATCACATTATTCGGATAAATAAAGTTAATTATGAGGGAGAAGATGATCGAATTTGGAAAAACTCAAATTATAAAAGTTATAGATCTCAATAAGATCTACAAGTTTCATGTTGACCAAAAATAGAGATGAGGTCAAACAAAGGCAGAAAATATTTTTACGAGCGTTTTTAAGGGTAAAAACACTACGAATTTTAATTTTGCCATTTTTTTTTGTATTTTTAATTTATTCCAAGACTCTGACAATGGCAAGGATTTGTTTGGTTTTTATTGACACTTAGTCTAAGCTAGGGGGTTAATTTCTGTGAATTAAGAGCATGAAACATGGTTTCATCAGTCCTCGACCACGTGGTCCTCGACCACGTGGTCCTCGACCACAGAACTACAAGGTATTCCCTCTGCCATGAGAGGTTGCCATAGCAAAAGGAGTCTAAGCCACAATAGTGGATGATGTAGTAATTTTGCTCAGTCTCTTGTAAACCTCCTCCATTGGAGGTATCGTCTCTCCTGTAAGAAGTTGAGCATGTGTTGCATCGTACTTATAGTATAGAGATGACAAAAATACTTCCATCATAGTTGCATTGTGATACGACTATTGTTGCTCAACGCTTGTAGTAATAGGCATGAAGCTATACAGACACTCAAACATGCCTCATTGATGTGAGAAGTGAGCATGAAGAGGTCGACCATTCTGCTTGATAAAAAATATCAAACTGCAATTGTAAAATTTTTCTCTCATTTTTCGTCTGTCCATACGTGGCTGCTAAGATATCCCACATAGCCTTTATTGTGGGTTGATTGACAATATGATTGGCAATCTCCGTGGTGTGTGTCCCTAAGAGACAAATGCAAGCATATTCATCATCTTGCTTCCAAGAAGCATTAGCCCCAATCTTGTCCTCCAGCTCTAGATCTGTCAGAATGTGCTCATTCTTATGGCACTACATCAGGGTGCGAAACTGCATGGACCACAACTCGTAGTTGGTCTCATCCATCTTCACGATGGGAGCCGAGCCCTTGAAGGCACCAGACGAAAGACATCACCCTTGTTCTCTGTCATGATAGCAAGAACGCCAAAATCCGGAACAAAATGAGGAGTAGACATTTATAAATGAGTCTACACAATCACATATAAAGGATTTATTGTATATGTAGACTTATACAACCATCCTCATCTCTTGTTGTTTTAGGCTAAGTGCAGCAATGTGCATTGATGCACGCATATGTACGAGCGATGCTCGCAGGGGCATGGATATGCATGTGAAATGCACACATATGCATGCACGATGCATGCAGATGCTACGTCCAGGTCCTCCACAGTGCATATTATGTTGTATCAATGTTACCTTCGCAAGGAGGGATGAAAATGAATGTGAATATATTCGTATTCGATCCGTTATCATATTCGTTTAATACATATTTTGATATTCGTATCCGTATTTGTTTTAAAATTGAGGCGGATATGGATATCACTTTGACATTCACTAATATTCGCATTCATATTCGTATATTTATTTTTGTATATAAGTATAGTAATAAATTTATTTATAAATATGCGTAACAAATTTTATGATTGCATTCGTCATTGTTGATATAATTTTTATGAAATTACTATATATGTTATATCTATTATATGTGTAGACCATCGTAAACATGTATATTTTAGTTAATGTATTAAATATTTATATTATTATTCATCTATTTATTTTATATTTATATTCATTTTTAAGAATACATTCGTATTTTAAAATAAAAAAATGATTATACCTATATTCGTATTTGTATGCCATCGTTTCCCTCTATTTTTTTTGAAAAAAAGGTCAAATTTCATTCATCTTAATAAAGCAGAGATTTTATCCCAGTACAACAAGGCCATTATAGGGAGATCATAAGTGTATTACAGAACAATAATAAGATCGACACCACCATGTAAAGTGATAGTCATCCCACAAAATAAAGTCAGCCAAAGCAATATCAAGATATCCTCAAAATAACAACCGAGCTATCACAGTAACACCGTCGGACGAAGGGCTCCGGAACACCAGCTTTGAGCAGGATGGATCCCTACAAAAGGATGGAAGTATTTAACAACGTCACGTCTTGTGAGGGTGAGAGTTGGGCGCAATCCTTCCCAAGGAACCGAATGTAGAAGTCCGCAAAACAGTATTTTGAGCTGAGGAAGTCCCACCAATCTCCATCGTCTCTGGATAGCAAAGAAGTAAAAGATATGATGGATATACGAATAGGTAAAAAAAGGAGACAAACCACTATCGAAGATCCTGCCCATTTTGTACCACCATTTCATAACGGGTCTCACAAATTTTTGAAGCTTCGGATATCAGAGAATCCATCTGTAATAATTTTCCCTCAAAAGCGATTGCACAACGAGCTTTCTAAATAAGCCACAGAAGGGTAGCTTGATATGCCAAGACCTTCCAATTTACATCCGCAGAATCAACATTAAAGTTACTTGACAGAAGGTTGAAGATATTTATATAATTCAAGAACCAACCGCTTTTCTGAAGAATCACAATTGTAATTTCACATTCGCTAAATAGGTGAGAGTAATTTTAACCATCTTTTTTGCATAGATGACAACGATTCGTTGAGGTGATATTGAATCTTTCCAGTAGGTCTTGGGTAACTAGTTTTCTATGGACCATCATCCAAATGAAGTATGTGACTCTCGGCTCAAAATGCAGGTGCCAGAATCTTGGGTGAATTTTGATTCTAATTCCACCATCGATCAATAAGATGTAGATGGATTTATTTGAAAAGCCATTGGCGAAGGACCCCCTCGTTGGTAAGGAAACGTAATCACTTTCCCCACATGACACGGAAGAGTGTAATTAGTCGAGTTTGTCATTAACTTTTTTAACTACATTTCTAAGACTTGATGACACCCTATTAGCCATGGATTTAAACCAATTGAATTTTGCTTGCCTTGTTTTCAGCCTCCCTTTCTCAACTGAAATATTTTTAAGAAGAACAAAAATAGAGACTTTAAAAAACATTACCATTTAATGGGTCCTCCCAAAGAGAGGAAGACTCCACTTTGCCGATTGATTGTGACCCCACAAACCATGCAAACAAGAAGTGCTTACCTTGTTCCCACCAGTTCGAATTATAGAAAGAAGAGTAATAACTACGGGGCCCCTCTGAAAAGGAGATAAGGTCAGCTTTTGTGGGCAGATTTCTTCGCTCTCCGAAGGTCGCGATCCGAAGGAAAACCCGTCTGAACACACTGTAACCTCTTGCGGCGGAATGCGCTTTCCCATCTAAATATCTCAGCGTCAACGTTGGAAGAGGAGACCACCAAAAGAGCAGAGCAATGGCGGAGGTTGCAGTGAGCTTCGCCGTCAAGATGCTCGGATTAGCGGTGGAGGAGATGAAGAATCTGCGAGGAGTCCGGGGTGACATGGAGTGGCTGTTGCGGGAGCTACAGAAGATGCGCTGCTTCTTGGAGGATGCTGAACGGCGGAGCTCGTGGGGAGACGAGGCAGTCAAGAATTGGGTCAGATAGATCACCGATGCGGCCTAGGAAGCCGAGGACATAGCCGCCAAGTTCGCGCACAGAGAACAGCGACGTGGTCTCAGGGCCACTCTGCATAGGTATGGTCTACCATCCAAAGAACTTCATGATATTGGTAATGATATAAAGAGGTTAAGGGAGAAGATAGTGGGGATCGGGGAGAGCAGAGAAAGATATGGGATCAGCAGCATGGAGTCTAACGTAGGAGGCGGTAGTGATAATCTCATACACGAGTTAAGGAGACGGCCCCTCTTCCAGAATGAGGAAGACGTCATTGGGTTTGAGAATGACAAGAACAAAGTGATGGAGCTATTGCGCGCAGAGGAGAGCAGGTGCTACGTGATCGGTATCGTGGGGATGGGCGGCATGGGTAAAACCACTCTTGCACGACAGGTATTCAATAGCGTTAAGAGGAGAGAATTCCCCATGAGAGTTTGGCTGGATCTTTCTCAGAACTACATCAAAAATCACCCTAAACCCAGGGACGAGCTAGTGGTTGGAATTGCAAAGCAGGTGATGCCACATTTTTCTGATTTAGAGAGCAAGAGTACCGAAGAGCTTAGCGAACTTGTCAAAACAAATCTGAATGACAAGAGGTATCTGATTGCTATGGATGACATGTGGGAAACAAACGTATGGGATCTAATAAGAGATCATCTCCCGGACAAGAAGAACGGAAGCAGGATCATAATCACTACCAGAAATAAGAATGTAGCAGAGCATCCTGCTCTACACTTTCCGCTTCATCCTATGGAAGGTCTGGATGACATGCGGAGTTGGGATCTATTCACTCATTTGGTCTTCGAAGATGAGGAACAGATAAGAAGGGAATGCACTGGACAACTGAAGCAATTGGCCGCGGAGCTCGTGCACGGATGTGGTGGTTCACCCTTGGCACTCACAGTTTTAGGTGGTCTACTTGCTGGAAAGGAGAAGACATATTCTGCATGGCGAGATGTACTCGGCAACAGGAAGTGGTTGCAGAGGGGAAGCAGGGAGGAATTGTTTGGACATATTGAAACTTAGTTATCTAGATTTGCCTCATCATCTAAAATGGTGTTTCCTTTACCTGAGTGCTTTTCCAGAGGATCATGAAATCGACGTTAAAAAGTTGATAACATTGTGGGTTTCCCAAGGCTTTATTGCGCAGACAAATACCGGTGGGAATGAAATTTTGGAAGATATCGCAAGGACATACCTGGAGAATTTAAATCAAAGATGCTTAGTACGGGTTCATGAGGAACATATCCTCTCAACATCTTTGTGGAAGTATCGGTGTCGTACATTTTGTCGTGTTCATGATCTCGTACGAGAGCTGAGTATCAAAGAAGCAACGAATGCCAATTTCATGAATTTCGAAATCGGAGATGGAAGCTATCCATCGATGCGCCGCCTTTCCCTCCAAGATGAATTTTCCATCGCAAAAATTCCAAGTCCATACTCTAGCACTGTTCTTAGCCTTGATGGGTTAAGTTCGTCACTAAGAACATTGCTCAACTTCACACTTCACAGTCGCAAAGCCGATACGTTTCAGAAAAATCTGCTTGCTTAGAGTGCTTGATCTTGAGAAAGCCGAAATCGATAAGCTACCCGAGGAAGTGGGAGACATGGTCCTATTAAGGTTCTTGAGCATTAAAGACACGGAATGCACGTTGCTTCCGTATTCCGTTTGTAAATTATCGTACCTAGAAAACTCTCGATTGCCGGACAAAATACGGGTGTGTTATACCGTATAATGTATGGAAGCTGGAAACGATTAAGCATGTATACGTGAATCTGTTCTGCGAAGTAGATATCTCGCATCTAATGAAGCTGCAAACACTCGTAGGTGTGCTAGCGGATGGAGACGTATTGCGTTGCTTGCTGCAGTTGACCCATCTCCGGGATTTGTCCATGGGCAGGGACGAGCAGAGCTCAAATCTGCTGCTGACGGACGTCTGGAACGATCTGCAAAGTTTACCTTCTCTGAAGTACCTAAATTTATCTGGCTTTCGATTGAATGACGTGGTATCCTTTAGAACAGGATTTCCAAGTCTGCAAACCTTGGTGATGAGCAAGTGCAGTATCCGTTCATGGGAAGTGGAAGAGGGATCAACGTCATGCTTGGAAATCGTCTTGATGGTCTCTTGCAAAGGGTTGAAAAGGCTTCCTAGCGGTTTAGCGCAGTGTAAGAAACTTCGGGACTTGCGTTGCTTCCATGTGGATTACGAATTCGCGCAGTGGTACTATAATGGCAAAGAGAAGGACGATTGGGAGTTCCATTATGTTAATATAATGGAGGTGGATTGAGATCTCCAGACGGGAGTTCGTCCTTGAAACCCTTCCAAAGATGATCGTAGCAGGATTTCCTGATTTTTCACTTCTTCTTTTTTACAGGTACATGTACTTTGCCTTGTGACAAGGGCTTATATACCGATTAATTAGGTCATATTTCATATGTTCTCGTATTTACTATAAGTAGTTCTGCAAATCATATTCACTGGACCTTTGCTCATTCTTACTTAGGGATGAATATGGATAGGGATTTTTTTTGGAAATCTGCTTGTCATATTCGAAAAATTATCGAATGTGGATATCTGTATTGAAATACTAATGATCGAATATGAATATCAACTCTTTCGAATATGGATATGGTAACACCTAAATGATCTGCATTTGGATTCAAATATCCAAACAAACATTTCGATTACGAAAATTAATTTTTTGAAATATTTTTTTATACAAGAATAAATAAAATGCGAATGGAGATGCAATGTGCAAATAAACTCGGTATCTGTAGAAAACAATCAAACTTAGCAAATTTAAATGTAATCCGAATTAAATCCAAACTAGACAAATACTAATTGTCGTATCAATGAATTTACTAAGACATGTAAATCACATTTTTCTGTATTTTTGCGAACCAAGATGCAAGCATGAAAATTAAACCAAATTTAGGGGGTTTTATGTAATTTTTTAATTAAATAAAGTTCAAAAATCTTGAAACTTGGTATGGATGTAAAACTTTGCATAATTAACATATTTTATTTTTTTTTGATTTTTTTGATAAGATATGGATTTTTTATGAATTTTCAAATGCAAACAATATGATATAAAGTAATAATACAAACATTAATATTTTAAAACCAAAATTATTCTAAATATATATCAAAGAGATAAATTGGAACACTTTTATTTTCTTAAAAATACTAAATGTATCAATTAAAAATCAATAACTCTTATCATTCAACAACTTATTTTAGGAATATGAACATGATATTAACCTAATTTTTGGGGCGTGTTAGAGAACGATTAAATCCATGTTACGTGGTTTTTTTGGGATTTTTTTATCATTGATTTATTGTGAATTTAGGATATTAATTGGTTAAAATATTGAATTTTTCTGCATTGTTTTTTAATAATTTGTCATCAATCATAAAAATCCAATAAAACATGTATAGCTTGATTGTACCACAACACGAATTTTTTAAGAATTTCTGCAAGTTGCTGAATGTGTGTATGGCTTATATTATCTCCAATTGCTTGGACCAAGCGACTAGGATACAATACATTCCTCGCCCTTGGATGGGAGTGATGATCAGATGGACAACATGGTAGAAGTACTCCTTCGTTTCAACGGGCGAAAATGTTAGAGGTTTGGATGGTTGAATGGAAGCTCCAGAGTAGATTCGATGGAGCCTCTGGTTTAGGTGATTTCCCTTACTCCTTCTTTCTTTTGATTTTAGCTACTATGGCAGAAGATACCCTTATGGAGGAGCTCCGACGTTCGGAGTTTGCTGCTTAAATCTCGTGTCGCTGAAGTGAGATGGGATGGATTGATGCCTTCAGAGCTTTGAGTTATTTAGGTTTGTTCAACAATGAGGAGAGGGTTAACCTTATAAGTCACGATCCTCTATTGTTGCTGCTTATGTTCCAACGATACATGCCTGGAGATACTCGTGAGGAGGAGCAAGATGGAGCAGATTGGAGGTGACACATGAGATAGAGAGAGTACCCTACTGGTGACAACAACGTGGGGGGTTCGTCAGCTCCTCCACCCTAGCGTGATCCAAGGATATTATACAATCCTTGTTACATAGGTTTCAGAACGTGCTACACAGTTCCTTCTTCTGGCAAATGTTTGAGCGGCAACCATATTGTTGTGTGACTCCAAAATTTCCTACAAGTGAACTAGAAATATCAGGTACCTTCCTCCATCCCTTATCATCTTCTTCCTCTTTCACCTTTCTTTTCACTTTTTACTACAAAAAAACCATAACAACAAGCACATATATCCACGCTATGTACTCGCCCTTGATAGGTCCACTGACAAACACACATGGTTGTAGTTAACATTAATGCAAGCCCATCTGGGGCGCATAAGTGCTCGTGTAGTCCTTGCCAACCTATGTGTGCTCGCCCACGTTCTCCAATGATATATGTTGGTCGGGGTTCTGGTGCATGTTGGGAAGGCACATAGCGATCATATGGTGTGGACATGTGCTCAAGCATAATAGAACAAAACAAAAAAATAATACAGGTTCGTTAGGATTTTGACCTTGTCGAACCTGTAAGACATGATCTGAAACCACTACATGTATTGAAAAAAATATCAAAGATCATACTTGTGATATTATTTGCAAATCACTTTTTTGATATATAACCTATAAATAATGAATTTGGCATAAAAGTGAAAAACTCTAGAATAACTGACATAATATATGAAACTTGACATGAAAGGGATATAGTTGTGATCCCCAAACTAAAATGTAATGTATATACATAATATACATTGAAGCCAACATATATGTCCATAAAAATGAATGGCATTCTTTATTCTATAGGTAGAACATATGATATTATTTCTTCTTTGCCTGAAAGATCTTCGAGATCAAATTTTATTTGAATATTTTCCTTTCTTTTTTCCTTTTCCTTAAACCTTCCATACATTTGAGACTCTTCTTTTGGATCAGTCTCTTCCTCCTCTTTTTCATCTTATACATCATCCTCTTACTGCACTATTGATTTTTGTGACCTATAAGTAAATGATATATAAGATAGTTGAGAGAAAACAATTCTAATTAGAAACATTTAGGATACATTTAATTTAATTCTTACATATAAGTTGTAAAATCTTCTTGTAGCTTGATCACCCTCTCCACCATCATTCCACATGAGACTTTTTATACAGGATTGGTTGTTGTGATGACTGAGGCCATAAATAAGATGGATGATGTCACCAAGCAACCCTTTCCTATACATGCAGTCGAACACCCAGCTTATCGAATAACCACACTGCAAGAAGACTCGAACAACTAATCACTCACATACACAAGGATACAAGAGGAATGACACTAAACTTTTATTTGTTATTAGCAAGAGACCCTCTCAAGTGTATTGTTTACAAATAAGCTCTACTCCCCCTTATATACACAAGTATGGGGTATACGAAGGTACACAATTATTACATGTACAATTAATGCAAGGACTCTTCATCTTTTGTGAAGACCCTTCGCATGTCTTAGCTCTTCATTTTTCATGTAATCCATTCGCCTTGCCATGTGATAACAGGTCCGAAGGCTAGGGTATAAGGTACTGAAATAAGGTCGTTGCGACCCAAGCGATCAGACCATGTATATCAAGAAAAATCGAACCACTAAATAAATCAAAAATCAATCAAGCACGAATAGCGGTCCTGCTATGTGTTTAACCTGGTATAGCACCCAGGGTCGAACTCGAGGAGCACGGATTGGCCGAAGGCCTACGAAATAGTAAAAAAAATAAAAGAGGCAAATGTTTTTAGTGGTTTTTAATTATTTTTATATTATTTTTTTGGATTTTTAATATTTAAAGAAAATAAGGAAACAAGAAAAGAACACACTTCAACAAATTATTTAATGCATCAAAACTCAACCAAAAATCAAAACAAAAATGTTTTTATGTGTTTTATATTTTTTTTATGTTTTTGGTGAATTTTTGGGATTTTTCTAATGTTTATTTTATTTCCTAAAAATCAAACAGTAGTAAAAACAAGAGGTATTGTCCATCCAGGCCAAAAGTCCTTAGATAAAATATCAAAGGCCTCAAAATGGCCTGGAGGTAATTTTCCTGTAAAATAGGTAAAACAAGGAAAATTTAGGTACCAAGTTTATTATTTTTGGGTTTTTAATTTATTTATTAGAATTTTTATGGGTTTTTAAGTGTTTTTAAGTTTTTAAGGTTTTCCAGTGGTGAAAAATAGCCAAAATTGGCTAGAAAATCAAACAAACTAAACCAAACAGTAACTAATTTTTAGGGAATTTTTAAGGGAGTTTATATATTTTTTGGGGGTTTTTAAATCTAGACAGTGACGAAAATATAGGTTTTTGAATTTTTAAAAATAGCAAACAAAATCAGAAATGTCATCAAAAATCCGTGAAAATACTACACCATGGCAGGAGCCATGTGTCAAATTCTCATTGGATTTGGAGGTGATTTGATATTTTATTCGAAAATAACAAAAGGGTACTGTGCACAGGGACTGGAATGCAAATACCCAAAGTTCTGGGGGTCCTGGTGCAATTAACCCAGCAAAACACACGCCACGCGCGTGCCTGGGGTACTCAGGGACCTATATGTAAGGAAAATAAGTCCCAAGGACCTATTGGTAACACGCACCAAAAGTCCAGGGGGCATAATTGCAAATAACCCAAAATAAAACGCACATGCGAGAATAAAGCATTCACAGGGGTATAAGTGCAATTAAAATAAACCTTTCATTCATGTAATAACACCCAAAACTACAAGGGCATCTACTGCAAATAACCCAAAGAAATCACGTGTCGAAGCACGTGTCCACAACAGGCAGTGGTATAAATGCAATTACACTAAAGCGCAGGGTCCTCTATGCAATTAAACCTAAAATTAAACAACTGACTGGACTATTTACAGGACTAATACGAAATAAAGCAAAGATAAGGGCCTAAGGGTAAATTACCCTTTATTAACCGGAGCGGCTGGATGACTGCCACGTGTAGATCGGACGGTCCAAATGGGGGCGGCTCTCAGTGCTGGGACTGCTCTGGTTGATCCAACGGTCTAGGCCAGGACACGTGTGGATCTGACGGTCCGGATCAGTCGCCTTAGATCTGACGTCAAAGGGTGCTCCAAGAACCAACGGTCAGGATGGTGTCTGGAGCTGGGGGCTGATCCAACGACGCTGGAGGGTGCTGGAAGAACTGGTCCCCGGTGAGCTTCGCCGGGCTCGTGCGGGCGCTGGACTCCTCCTCGGAGCGCTCTGATGATCGGAGAAGAATGCTGGTGCGCTCCTGCGTCTGCTGCGATGCTCCGATGATCGACCCGAGCTCGGAGGAGCTCAGGGGCGGTCGGCGGAGCTGGTCTTCTGGCTGAATGACGGAGAGCCTCAGATGGCTCTCGATCTGACCTGCAAACTGAACCAAAAGACTTGCGGGTCGAGGGCAAATTGCCTCGACCCGGTTAGGCGAGATGGCGGTGGCTGGTGCGTCGGGATGGCGGGCTCCGGCAAAGGGGGTGGACGGAGGAGCCCGGTTCCCAGCTCCTGTGCGAGCTGGGTTGAGTGAGTGGGTGGAGAACGTGCGTCGGAGGGAGGCGAACGTGACGGTCGGGTCCGATGATCGGATGGTGGTCGGAACCGGGGTGAATCGAAGAAATACGACGGCGGTGCGAATTGGGGGAAAGCTGAAATCGAACGAAATAGCTAAGCTAAGGGGCTACCTGGATGATCGATGAGACTGGGGCAGAGCAGGGGGTGCTCCTGGTCGTCGCCTCGAGGGTCGTCTTGGCCCGAGGCTCGAAGCTCGCTCAGGTGGCGGAGCTACGGCGGCAACGTCGCCGGATCAGTGGATTCATCCTCCTCTCCTCGCTGCAACAGGTGGAATCGCTCGCTGTCACTCTTGCGGTCACTCTGGAGCTCACAGGGAAGGAGGCGAATGGCCAAAGATGGAGAGAGAAGGTGGCGGAGCAGCAGCTAAATACGATTAGGGGTCCGAAAAGAATGGGTCCGGGCAAGCTCAGGAGCGCGCGGATCCCGATGGAGCGGCTCCAGCGAGGATGTCGGATGCAAGGGGAAGGATTCGGACCCGGGGTTCAAGGAGATGGGTGTCGGGTCGAGCGGGCGAAATGTCGAGAAATCGGGTCCGGAGCCCAGACCCGTGGGAAGTGGTCCTGGGGGGTTAGTTGACCGGGCGGTCAACATCCCCAGGACCCAATGAGGATGAGCCACGTGGCAGGATTTTAAAGCTCAAAATTACGGTAGCTAGGGCCCGATTTTGCAAAAACTCAAAACACAAACTATTTTTATTTTATTTTTTTCTATTTTTGGTGATTTTTAATTAATTTTTGGAAATAAAAATAAGCTATATACATAGTATGTACTATATATAGGTATATACAATATATAGGGTTTTAATTTTTTGATTTTTAATTATTATTTTTGTACAATTTTATTCCCATTTTATATTTTATTTATTTATAGTATAAAATGAGGAATAAAAAGGGTGTTTTTATTTTATTTTTATTATTTACATACATAGGTAAAATAAATACATATATACATCTTTATACAAGGTATATGTACCATGTATTTTTGTATTTAGAATTTTGTTATTTTTATTTGATTTTTGTTTTGATTCTTTTTATTTTATTTATTTACAATATATAGCATAGAATATTCACAAAAAGTTTGGAAAATAACTTTATTTATTTACAAGGTTAAATAAATATATAGGCATGGTTTATGTACATGATGAAAGGGTATTTTAATCTTTTTGATTTTTAATTTTTCTTTTGTTTTTATATTAGTAAATATATATATATACAAGTATTTACAAGTGTATTTTTTGGTGAGGAAAACATTTTTATTTTATTTTTATAAATATTTACACAAGAGCTCCTATCTCCCTCTACTTTGGCTTTTATGCGGTCAGGCCCATGCTGAGCCCTCCCTTGGGTTAGGTTGCTCAATATTTATTCTAAATATTTCCCTCTTTTTCTTTTTAGTCTTTATTCTTTTATTTTTGCACAAAAACATGCTAATTATAGGTTTTTACACAATGCATGCTTTTGGTAATTATTCCTATTTACACATATCTACATGCATTTGCATAGGTTTTTGTAGCTAAAATATAAGAATAAAGAGTGATGAATGGGTATTCATCACCCCCCTATACTTAACTTTGCTAGTCCCTTAGCAAACACTTATTTGAAAAAGAAGTGAAAAGGAAAGAAAGAAAAAGAAAAAGAGGATGTACATGGATCAAGGTTGATTATTAAACTTTCCTTCATTAAATTGGGATATGGAGCTCGATCAGATCTTTGGATTATTAGTGTGTCGGAACCTTATTTAGACTTAAGCTTAAAACTCAACAGCCTCCAAGTTCCACTAATCTATAACCAAGACTCCTCAATGCTCCAGATCAGAACAAGTCATCAATCACAAACCCTGAAGACCATGAATCTTTTCCTGTCCTGTGAATGTGAAGTCTAAGCTCTCCACCTCAGAAATGGCAACTTGACAACCCTCCTCAACAAGGTAACTCTATGACCTCAATCTGGCCACTCTTTCCTCGAGGAGCGGGGTATTCCCTTCTAAGTTCAAGTTCAACCGGCTCAAGAAGAGGGGGAAGAAGAGAATGGGTCAAGGCCAGTGTAGCCAAGCACCCTTGGGAGCTTGACCAGTGTAGCCAAGTCTCCCTGCTGCAAGCTATAACAGGTGGATCATGAAACCAAGCTTTGCTTATTGCACTTATATACATACTCCGGTGGGATTATCATTTTCTCTCAGACCCGCCAATTTTTTGGAGTTCTTTTCTTTTTGCACTTTTTTTTTCAAGTGCATCTGTACAACATATACATGTGCAGCATATATACAAGGAGTTTTTCCTCTTGAGCCAGTAGACTATCCCTCTTTTGAAGCTTTATTGCAACCCACAACTCCCGTCGTTAGACCTCATGGCAACCAGACCAAGTTGAGACGCACTTCCTTCGCTAAAAGAAGAAGAGAGGTTCCGCCTAGAAGTACTACCCTCATATGCTACCCCAAGTCAAGGAAGACTGCCTCCTCACCACCTCATCCGTAGAGAGCTCGGTGCATAGTGCTGGTGTCCAAGTAAAGCCATAGTCTATATGAGTCATGTGTTGTTGTTAAGTGTTCTACTTAGGCTCATTGAGATGACATGTGACCATAGCCTAGTGGACTCAAAGGATTAAGTCACCATGGACCTGAAAAGCCTTAAACCTAAGCCCTATAAGGTTCCTCTTAGAAGTTAGGTGGATTAAGATCTTAAGCAAGCTCCATTTCTCAATTTGATTCCAGGCTAGTTTAAATGTCAACTATCATCCAGAAAAACTATATACATATGTACAATAGATGCTTATTTACACAAATTTTACAATCATGCAAAATTTTTGAAAAATGTTTTGAAATCATGAATGGATGATGCATGAAGTGCAAGTTTTGCAAAAAGATATTTACACACATTTACACAAAAATTTTGCAAACTTTTGATTTTTCAAAACATTTTGGAAAAATTTTGTACTGTATACATAATTTTGATACAAAAATATTTACACAAGCTTTACACAAAAGATTTTTGAAATCATTTTTACAAAAATAATTTGTACACTAGCTATTTATGTGCAAATAAAAGAAGATTATGTACATGAAAATTTTTTAATTTTTGTGGTTTTTAGCCATTTTTTTATTTATAAACACACTCACACAAAGTACGAGTTATGGCTAAAGTATATATGAAATATATACACACCCCCCTATACTTAGCTCGAACGATGTCCTCAGAGTCAAGAACGATGAAGAAGACATAACTCGTGCTAGGTATAGGGAAGTGAAAATGAAAGCTATCTACAAGGAGAAAGAATAAAATAGAAAAGTGAAGAGGGTCTCGGGTCTTCCCCTTATACTTAGGATCAAATAATCCTAAGTATAGCAGGCTGTATACTAAGGGAAAGCCGAGTGGAGAATATACATGGTCTACACCCCCTATACTTAGGGTGAAATATCCCTAAGTATAGGCAGCAAAACAGGGGTAGACAAAAACAAAAGAAATACCCAAAATGTCTCACATCCCCCCTACACTTAGGGTAAAGCGCACCCTAAGTATAGCACAATCATAAGATGGAGAAAGGGATGTGGAACTAAAGAATGTGGTGATATGGACATCTGGATCTATACAAGGCGGAAGAACAGTGAAACTCAGGCGTGAGATGCATTAGATGTGAGTCAAAGACCACATCTCACGCAAAATGAATAGGGGCAAGATCAGCGACACACGGCTCATGATCTAGAAATGGTTTGAGCCGCTGGCCGTTCACTCGAAAGGTACTCTCAGAAGACAACTCAGATATGTCAATGCTACCGTTGTCGTGTACCTCTCTAACCATATAAGGTCCATTCCATTTGCTCTGTAGCTTCCCTGGAAATAATCGAAGCCTCGCATCAAACAGCCATACTCTCTGTCCAATCTCAAAATGTTTGTGGCTGATATGAGAATCATGCCACTCCTTGACTTTCTCCTTATAATGTAGGCTGCTTGAGAAAGCTGCATCTCTAAGTTCCTTCAGGGCAGCTAGCTCTGCCCTTCTCTGGTCTCCCATACCATCTGGATCCATCAAAATATCTGTGACTGCCCAGAGTGACTTGTGCCTCAGCTCAACAGGTAAATGGCATGGCTTGCCATATACGAGGCGAAAGGGAGATGTGCCCAATGGAGTCTTGAAAGACGTCCTATATGCCCACAGGACCGAGTCCAAAAGCTGTGACCAATCCTTTCGGTCAGGGCGGACGACTTTCTGCAATATAGTCTTGATCTCCCTATTCGACACCTCGGCTAGACCATTCATCTGTGGATGGTAAGGTGTAGCAACACGATGATCTATGCCGAACTCGCTAGCAAGTGCCTTCACCTGGTCGTTGATGAAGTGAGATCCCCCATCAGAAATCAGAACTCGTAGGACCCCGAACCGCGTGATGATGTGCTTTCTCAAAAATCGGCAAACTGTCCTCGCATCAGCGGCTCAGGCGGGGATAGCCTCCACCCAACGACTCACATAATCAACGGCCAACAGAATGTACTCAAATATCTGACTCTTAGGGAATGGACCCATGAAATCGATGCCCCATGCATCAAAAACCTCACAGAAGTGAATGGGCTGCATCGGCATCATATCACGCTGTCCACAAGTGCCCATCCTCTGACAGTCAGTACACCTCTTCACGAACTCATCTGAGTCCTTGAAGAGGGTAGGCCACCACAAGCCGGATTGGAGCACTTTCTGTGCCGTTCTCCTCCCAGAATGATGTCCTCCTGCCTCAAGCTTGTGGTAGTAAGTGAGGACGCTATGGTGTTCCTCCTGAGGAATACACCGACGCCAGGCGCTATCCCCTCCTTCGTGGTAAAGGATGGGATCCTCCCAATGGTAAGACTTGGCCTTCGCAAGGAAGGTCTCAAGCCTCTACCTGGGCCAATCTTGTGGGACTTTCCCAGCAACGAGAATGTTCACAATATCGGCGTACCATGGGAGTGAGGCGATAGCAAGGATCGCCTCATCTGGGAAGGTATCTCGAATAGGATCAATCTGCTCAGTCTCCTCAGGCTGCTCTAATCGGGAGAGATGATCCGCCACCACATTCTTGACTCCAGGCTTATCCTTGATCTCGATGTCGAACACTTGGAGTAGAAGGATCCATCTAGTCAGTCTGGCCTTGGCATCCTTCTTTGCCATGAGGTACCTGATGGCGGTGTGATCTGTAAACAAAGTCACTCTAGATCCAATGATATACGATCTGAACTTATCTAGGGCAAATACTACGGCTAGCATCTCCTTCTCTGTGACTGTGTAGTTCCGCTGGGCGGAATCCAATGTGCGGCTAGCGTAGTGTATGGCAAATGGAACTCCATCCCTCCTCTGTCCCAGCACTGCTCCTACGGCAAAATCGGAGGCGTCCGTCATGATCTCGAATGGGAGAGACCAATCAGGCGGCTGGAGGACAGGAGCCTCAATGACACACTGCTGGAGAGTCGCGAACGACGAAAGACACTTGTCATCGACAAGGAACTCGGTGTCTTTCGTCAAGAGGTCAGTCAACGGCCGGGCAATCCTGCTGAAATCATGAATAAATCTCCTATAAAATCCAACGTGCCCCAGGAATGACCGTAGCTGCCTTAGATTGGACGGCGGTGTGAGTTTCCTAATGACATCAACCTTGGCCGGATCAACCTCCATGCCCCTGTTGGAGATGATATGGCCAAGCACCGTCCCTTGAGTCACCATGAAGTGACTCTTCTCCCAAGATAAAACCAAATGATACTCAATACATCGCTGGAGTACCCGATCTAGGCAGTCAAGACAGGAGTCGAATCCGTCGCCGTAGACCGAGAAATCGTCCATGAAGACCTCCAAACACTCCCCTACCATGTCCGAGAAGATCGACAGCATGCACCTCTGAAAAGTCGCAGGGGCGTTGCATAGCCCAAATGGCATGCGTCGAAAAGCATATGTGCCGAAGGGACAGGTAAAGGTTGTCTTCTCCTGGTCCTCAGGAGCGATGGCCACTTGGTTGTAGACCGAGTACCCATCCAGGAAGCAATAATGGCTCTTCCCTGCCAGTCTCTCAATGATCTGATCAATAAAAGGCAGGGGGAAATGGTCCTTCTTGGTGGCTTGGTTGAGTCTCCTGTAGTCAACACAAACCCTCCAAGAGGTGGGTACTCGTGTAGCGATCTCCTCTCCCGACTCACTGATCACAGTCGTGATGCCCGTCTTCTTGGGCACCACATGCAAGGGGCTGACCCACTTGGAGTCGGAAATAGGATAAATAAAATATGCACTCCACCATTTCGATATTTCCTTCATCACGACCTCTCTCAGGTTGGGGTTCAGTCATCGCTGGAACTCACGCGACGGCTTCGCCCCTTCCTCGAGATAGATATGGTGGGAGCACACTGATGGACTAATCCTATGGAGATCTGCTACGCTCCATCCGATAGCCTTGTGGTTCTTTTCAAGAACCCCCATCAAACGGGATTCTTGCTCTCCAGTCAACTCGGCGGAGATGATGACTGGGTACATCTCTGGCTCGCCCGCAAGGAGTCGATACTTCAGCGAAGTAGGGAGCGGCTTCAGCTCTGGAATGCTGGGTGCTGGCAAATCTGGCTGCGGAAGGAAGTGAGTGAATGCTGCTAAGTCTGCCAAATCTGCCTGGGAGAAAGTAAGCGCACTCTCGCAAACTGGATCGGGGGAAGGCTGCTCAACTGCACTATCTCTGGTCTGCTCTGCATCTGCCTCCTCCTCATCTGTAGGCTCAGGTGGACTCAGGTCTGGCATCTGATCATCACAATCTGCCCAATCAGACTCTGAATCCGAGGGATCTGTATCAACCGCGGTGGCATCAGTACCACCGGAAAACAAGGTGGCCTCAGCACCACCATCACTGAAACTCATGTCACGATCAAGGACCGGCTCTGTTGCCTCTGTGGTATCCTGAATCAGGGCTGTGCTATCCAGACTCTCCTCTGCTATCATCTCGGCCTCAGCTGTATCTGAAAGTGAGAGGATGGTCTGTGCTGCAGGATCTGTCCAAGCTGCCTCATCGTCTGTGATCACAAAATCACAGTCCTGGTGGATGTCTGGCTCTGCGTCTGTCAGCTGCTCTGAGTCGGTACTGGCCTCTGAGCGTGCTCTCTCTCTAGCTCTGTAGTCCTCGACCGTCTCTATTTGTATACTCTCGCCCTCGACGTGAAAGTACACCTTCCCGCTATCATGATCAGTCACCTCCTTGGTTGTGGCCAAGAACGGACGACCGAGGATGATGGGGGTATCGGTCACTGACTCAGGGATCTCCATGTCCAACACTACGAAGTCCACGGGGAATTTCAGGCCCTGAATCGTGACAATAACGTCTCGTAATAGCCCCTTCGGCCTCTTGACAGATCGATCAGCGAACTGAAGGACTGTCCTGCTCTGTCGAAGAGTGCCCAACTCGAAGCGGTCGAGAAGGGCTGCCGGAAGAAGGTTGATCGACGATCCTCTATCTAAAAGAGTACAGTCGAACCTCTGCTCACTAATCTAGCATCTGACATACGGGGCCCCTGAATCTGGCCTCTTGGCTGGCAGGCGGTTCTGGATCACAAAACACGTGGCTCTGGTCAGCACATGAATTTCTGAAGTGTGGTTCCTCCTCCTCCTTCTGACTGTGGTCCTCTCTCTCAAAGATCGCTGGAGAAGGGGGATATGCTGCAAAGCCTCCTGGAGGGTCAGCTGAATGTGGAATCTGTCAATCATACTCTGGCTGAATTCCTCTTGCACTGTCTTTTTTTGGTCTTTTCTCTTCCCCTTCCCCATCTGAAGGGCTCTAGGGAAGGGGATCACAGGGTCCTTCTCAGATGAAGGACTAGGAAAAGGCCTAGGCGGTTCGATGACCGGATCCACACATACATCATGCACCACAGTGGGACCAGAAGAAACTAAACCTTTTCCTTTATTCAAATCAAAGTTCTGAGATACATCAAGGCGGGGAAAAACAACATCTCTCTCAACACAAACACCGGTGGCCTCAGTACCACCATTGGCGGACTCTGCTGCTGCTGGTGGTGCTGGACGTCTCGCGGCATCAGTACCGCGGGCTGGCTCGGCTCTGCTGGTGGCGTCAGTACCACCTCCTCGATCTGGTGAAGCGGCGGCCTCAGTACCGCCGGTGGGATCAACATCCTTGGTAGCTTCAGTGCCACCGTCATCATCGGGAGCGGCCTCAGTACCGCTCTCCTCCTCCTCATGTGGCGCCTCTGAAGTGTCCTCGTGAGGTAGCTCAGATGAGGTGCCGCCGCCTGCTGGGATCCTACCGCTCCTAAGTGTGACAAAATCAGCATCAAACAGATCCGAAGATGTATCAACAAATGGGTCACTAGGAGTGGCAAACTCAGTATGTACTACCTGCTCAGATTTCCTCTTGAGGTTATTCGGATTCGGCTCGATCTGGGCTGGAATGGCGGCCTTCCCTCTCACCAAGTCCCACATCTCCTGGTGGAATTCGTCCATCTCCCGTCTGAATGTGGCCTGCTAGTCCGTGAGGAGGCGGGCGATGTCATCCAAAGCGGGGCTCTCGTGGGAGCCCGACGGGTAGCCTCTCTGGGGATGAGGCTGCTGGTACTGCTGGTGGTAAGAGGGGTATGAGGAAGGGTGCTGCTGCTGAACTGGGTGAGCCTGCTGCTCACGTCTCCACGACTGTCCCTGCTGCTGATAGGGACGCGGACCGAAGGATGATGGCTGGTGCTGCTGGTATGCTGGGGGCTGCTGCTGCGGCTGCTGGTGATCTCTCTGCTGGGAGTACTGCCCTCCCTGACCTGACGGCTGCTGCTGGGGCTGGGCACCACCACTCCCCCTCCTGAATCCGGGATGGTCTCGTCGGATCCCAGGCTGGGGGCGGTCATACCAAATCCCGTTGACATCCATCAACGGCTCGGCATCGTAAGGGGCTGGCGGGAGTACTGCCAGAGGCTGGTCCGGCTGGTAAACTACCATCTGCATCTCTGGAGATGGTGGGGACTGGTAGGTGGGCTGCGGCTGCTGGTACGGCTCCGCCTGTACAAGGTGAACCTGTCTAGGCTGCACAAGGGTGCTGGAGCGCTGGGACGAGCTGCTGCTGCCGGAGTCACCTCGCGACTGAAGACGGGGCTGAGAAGCCGTCTGTGCCTCCTGAAGACACAAGAGCTGGGTCTTCATGTCGCTCAGAGTCTATGCCATCTGCTCCATCTGCGTGATGCCCTGGCACTCCTTCTTCTCAATCAGCTCCATGCGGTCCAACTTCTCGCTGATGATACCCATGTCCGCAGCGGACGACTCTAACTGTGCTGCTGCGACTGCGGACGAACTGGATGGACCTGCATCTACCCGTGCTATCCGCTGGTACTGCACAGGTCCTGGATGCTGTGGCTAGGGTCTCTAAGTATACAATCGGGTCTGGGACATCACCATGTAGTTTTCGTCCATCTCCTCGTAGATGGCCCAGACCTGGTCGTGGTCCTTGGCGAAGTAGGACCCGCCGCAAGAAGCGTTCACCAGACCCTGAAGCTCTGGCGTCAACCCGCTGAAAAAGCTCTGAACCAAGTTCGGCTTGGAGATGTCGTGGTGCGGGCATCTGTCTAGGAGCTCTCGGAACCTCTCCCATGCCTCGTGAAACTGCTCGTTGGGGAGCATGGAGAAGTTGCTGATCAGGGCCCTGGCTGCATTCGTCCGCCCGAGTGGATAGTACTTGTTCAAGTACTCGGTGCGGAGCTGCTCCCAGGTATAAACAAACTTCCCTAGATGTTTCAGCCAGGTGGCTGCTCTATCTGCAAGTGAAAAAGGGAAGGCCATCATGCGGATCGTGTCCTGGTCCACGCAGCGGTCGTGGACAGTGCTGCAGATCATAAGAAACTCCTGGAGGTGGAGGTAGGGCTCCTCAATGGCAAGTCCGTGGAACCGGGGCAGTAACTGCAGGGTGTTCGGGGGGAACTTGAAGTCCCCCACGATCGCCGGCACCACTACCCAGTGATGCATCAGAGTAGATCCGGGATTGTGTAAATCCCGCATCGGTCGTGGTGGTCCTCCTGCCGCTGCGGCGGCCGCGGCTGCTGCGACTGCTGCGGCTCGTGCATCTGCATCAGGTATCTCCTCGGGCTCGCTCTGCTGGTCTCGCTCTGCTCAGAGCCTCTCTAACTCTCGCCTCATCTCTATCATGAATGCCCCCTGATCGCGTAACTGCTGCTGAACTGTCTCCAATGATGCGATCAAGGTGGAGTTGATCGCTCCCTGGTCAAGTACGAAGTGCTCGGGCTGACGGGAGTGATCATCGGAACTGCCGGCCATGGCGACGTCTGCAAAATCAAACAAGCCCAACTCAGGTGCTGTCAAATCAATCCATCTCTCCTCGGGCTCGTGTCTCTCAGGCAGGAAAGAAAGGGGGTCGAGGGGAAACAGGGCGGAGTCGTACTCGGGCTAGGAGAGCTGGTCTCGGCTCTCGCGGGCCAACCTAGATGATGAGGTAGACGTGCCCGAAAGCGGTGCAGCCAGAGGCTGCCTAAGAGAGCGTCTACCCATCATCTTGATCTGGCGAGTAAGACGGATGAGATCTGGAGAAAATATGATCACAAAACAAACCCCCGGTTCACCAACGCAACGAGTGCTGAAGACCGTGAAAGTTCGGTCAAATTATCTTGTCGATTTTATTTTGGTGAACACACAAAATATCAGAGCGCATACGTGATCTGTTAGGATATCCGATGCTACCCCAACCGACAGGCCCGTACGGAAGAGTCGGTAATCAGTCGGGACTAGCACCGGAGGGCTCTACCTAGTGTGTGGGTCACTCTCTCGCGCATCCAAACCATACAATGAGGGGGTTGCTCTCCCCAAGACAAAATTTTTAGGGTGAGCAGTTTTTAAGATCAATAGTTTTAGCCAGTCCCAATTTTATGGTTTCTCTTTTTAATCTTTTTCAAAAAAAAATCAAACGGCCTAACGAATTTTTCGGTTCTCCTGCTTATTAAGTCCAAAACAGGGGGGAGAAGTCGAAAAAGCCGATGCGTGATAAATCAATGATGCATGCTGAGTAAGAAATGCGTACCTGTCTCCAGCACTCTACATGCAATATGATCCGCGCATAAATGTAAAGACAGAAAGGAAACTACCTATATGATGCAACGGGAAAGCCGAGTCCTAGACGAGCAATTTCTAGCGAAGAACCGTCTAACCGGTCACTGACCTCCAAGCCAAAGAGTCCGGTCTTGGCCCGTCCCTCCTCTGTCCGACAAATCGGGGGTAGGAGAAAGCGCTTTACAGGACGGGCTGCGACACGTAGGCTACGAAGGTAAATGAGTCGGTTATTTTTATTAATGATTTATTAGTGAGTCCAATTAACGTTCTATGGGAACAGATAAGCAATTAAGTGTTGGGACCCTACTAATTACGGCACAATCACCAGAAATTCCTAAGTCTAGGGGCTCGAGCAAAAACCGCGTAAACACCGGAAAAGGCAGAAATAAAATAAAATAAAACCAAAACCGCGAAAAACCGCGAAAAACCTAAGAGTCCCCCGAGCACACCGGTGCTCGGTGAAACAGACCCGCTAAGCAATCCACAAATGTCCAAGGAGTCTAAGTCCAGTGTCCTGTATTATTACAATAATAATAAAATGAAAATAAAAAGCCTCGCCCACTCAACTCTCTCTCACTCTCTCCTGCGGCTCCACGAAGAAAGGAGCCGCCTCCGAATTCCCGCGGTTGCGTCGGCTTCTCGAGAGTAGCCGCCTCGGTCCTCGGGCCCTCGCAAGAGAAAACATAGTGGTCAGAACCAATAATCAAATAATAATAAAGGAAAAAGAAATGAAAATAACAATAAAAGGGTATATATGCAAAAATGTAAAATAAAAATAAACACACAAAATAAAACAAAAACAAAGATAAAAGAAAATGAAAATAGAGCAAAATAAAATAAAAATAAAATATGAACAAAAAGTCGCGAAAAGCCGTGAAAACAAAAAGGAAAATAAAAAGAACTACTAAGCCGTGCTCCCCGGCAACGGCGCCATTCTGATAACAGGTCCGAAGGCTAGGGTATAAGGTACTGAAATAAGGTCGTTGCGACCCAAGTGATCAGACCATGTATATCAAGAAAAATCGAACCACTAAATAAATAAAAAATCAATCAAGCACGAATAGCGGTCCTGTTATGTGTTTAACCTGGTATAGCACCCAAGGTCGAACTCGAGGAGCACGGATTGGCCGAAGGCCTACGAAGTAGTAAAAAAAATAAAAGAGGCAAATGTTTTTAGTGGTTTTTAATTATTTTTATATTATTTTTTTTGGATTTTTAATATGTAAAGAAAATAAGGAAACAACAAAAAGAACACACTTCAACAAATTATTTAATGCATCAAAACTCAACCAAAAATCAAAACAAAAATGTTTTTATGTGTTTTATATTTTTTTATGTTTTTGGTGAATTTTTGGGATTTTTCTGATGTTTATTTTATTTCCTAAAAATCAAACAGTAGTAAAAACAAGAGGTACTGTCCAGCCATGCCAAAAGTCCTTAGATAAAATATCTAAGGGCCTCAAAATGGCCTGGAGGTAATTTTCCTATAAAAAAGGTAAAACAAGGAAAATTTAGGTACCAAGTTTATTATTTTTGGGTTTTTAATTTATTTATTATAATTTTTATGGGTTTTTAAGTGTTTTTAAGTTTTTAAGGTTTTCCAGTGGTGAAAAATAGCCAAAATTGGCTAGAAAATCAAACAAACTAAACCAAACAGTAACTAATTTTTAGAAAAAATTTAAGGGAGTTTTTATATTTTTTGGGGGTTTTTAAATCTAGACAGTGACGAAAATATAGGTTTTTGAATTTTTATAAGTAGCAAACAAAATCAGAAATGTCCTCAAAAATCCGTGAAAATACTACACCATGGCAGGAGCCATGTATCAAATTCTCATTGGATTTGGAGGTGATTTGATATTTTATTCGAAAATAACAAAAGGGTACTGTGCATAGGGGCTGGAATGCAAATACCCAAAGTTCTGGGGGGTCTTGGTGCAATTAACCCAGCAAAACACGCGCCACACGCGTGCCTGGGGCACTCAGGGACCTATATTTAAGGAAAATAAGTCCCAAGGACCTATTGGTAACACGCATCAAAAGTCCAGGGGGCTTAATTGCAAATAACCCAAAATAAAACGCACATGCGAGAATAAAGCATTCACAGGGGTATAAGTGCAATTAAAATAAACCTTTCATTCATGTAATAACACCCAGAACTACAAGGGCATCTACTGCAAATAACCCAAAGAAATCACGTGTCGAAGCACGTGTCCACAACAGGCAGGGGTATAAATGCAATTACACTAAAGCGCAGGGTCCTCTATGCAAGTAAACCTAAAACTAAACAACTGACTGAACTATTTACAGGACTAATACGAAATAAAGCAAAGATAAGGGCCTAAGGGTAAATTACCCTTTATTAACCGGAGCGGCTGGATGACTGCCACGTGTAGATCGGATGGTCCAAATGGGGGCGGCTCTCAGCGCTGGGACTGCTCTGGTTGATCCAACGGTCTAGTCCAGGACACGTGTGGATCTGACGGTCCGGATCAGTCGCCTCAGATCTGACGTCAAAGGGCGCTCCAAGAACCAACGGTCAGGATGGTGTCTGGAGCAGGGGGCTGATCCAACGACGCTGGAGGGTGCTGGAAGAAATGGTCCCCGGTGAGCTTCGCCGGGCTCGTGCGGGCGCTGGACTCCTCCTCGGAGTGCTCTGATGATCGGAGAAGAATGCTGGTGCGCTCCTGCGTCTGCTGCGATGCTCCGATGATCGACCCGAGCTCGGAGGAGCTCAGGGGCGGTCGGCGGAGCTGGTCTTCTGGCTGAATGACGGAGAGCCTCAGATGGCCCTCGATCTGACCTGCAAACTGAACCAAAAGACTTGCGGGTCGAGGGAAAATTGCCTCGACCCGGTTAGGCGAGATGGCGGTGGCTGGTGCGTCGGGATGGCGGGCTCCAGCGAAGGGGGTGGACGGAGGAGCCCGGTTCCCAGCTCCTGTGCGAGCTGGGTTGAGTGAGTGGGTGGAGAACGTGCGTTGGAGGGAGGCGAACGTGACGGTCGGGTCCGATGATCGGATGGTGGTCGGAACCGGGGTGAATCGAAGAAATAAGACGGCGGTGCGAATTGGGGGAAAGCTGAAATCGAACGAAATAGCTAAGCTAAGGGGCTACCTGTATGATCGATGAGACTGGGGCAGAGCAGGGGGTGCTCCTGGTCGTCGCCTCGAGGGTCGTCTCGGCCCGAGGCTCGAAGCTCGCTCAGGTGGCGGAGCTACGGCGGCAACGTCGCCGGATCAGTGGATTCCTCCTCCTCTCCTCGCTGCAACAGGTGGAATCGCTCGCTGTCACTCTTGCGGTCACTCTGGAGCTCACAGGGAAGGAGGCGAATGGCCAAAGATGGAGAGAGAAGGTGGCGGAGCAGCAGCTAAATACGATTAGGGGTCCGAGAAGAATGGGTCCGGGCAAGCTCAGGAGCGTGCGGATCCCGAGGGAGCGGCTCCGGCGAGGATGTCGGATGCAAGGGGAAGGATTCGGACCCGGGGTTCAAGGAGATGGGTGTCGGGTCGAGCGGGCGAAATGTCGAGAAATCGGGTCCGGAGCCCAGACCCGTGGGAAGTGGTCCTGGGGGGGCTAGTTGACCGGGCGGTCAACATCCCCAGGACCCAATGAGGATGAGCCACGTGGCAGGATTTTAAAGCTCAAAATTAAGGTAGCTAGGGCCCGATTTTGCAAAAACTCAAAACACAAACTATTTTTATTTTATTTTTTTCTATTTTTTGGTGATTTTTAATTAATTTTTGGAAATAAAAATAAGCTATATACATAGTATGTACTATATATAGGTATATACAATATATAGGGTTTTAATTTTTTGATTTTTAATTATTATTTTTGTACAATTTTATTCCCATTTTATATTTTATTTATTTATAGTATAAAATGAGGAATAAAAGGGTGTTTTTATTTTATTTTTATTATTTACATACATAGGTAAAATAAATACATATATACATCTTTATATAAGGTATATGTACCACGTATTTTTGTATTTAGAATTTTGTTATTTTTATTCGATTTTTGTTTTGATTCTTTTTATTTTATTTATTTACAATATATAGCATAGAATATTCACAAAAAGTTTGGAAAATAACTTTATTTATTTACAAGGTTAAATAAATATATAGGCATGGTTTATGTACATGATGAAAGGGTATTTTAATCTTTTTGATTTTTAATTTTTCTTTTGTTTTTATATTAGTAAATATATATATATATATACAAGTATTTACAAGTGTATTTTTTGGTGAGGAAAACATTTTTATTTTATTTTCATAAATATTTACACAAGAGCTCCTATCTCCCTCTACTTTGGCTTTTATGCGGTCAGGCCCATGCTGAGCCCTCCCTTGGGTTAGGTTGCTCAATATTTATTCTAAATATTTCCCTCTTTTTCTTTTTAGTCTTTATTCTTTTATTTTTGCACAAAAACATGCTAATTATTGGTTTTTACACAATGCATGCTTTTGGTAATTATTCCTATTTACACATATCTACATGCATTTGCATAGGTTTTTGTAGCTAAAATATAAGAATAAAGAGTGATGAATGGGTATTCATCACCATGTTACCTGCTCTATCAGCATGTCATGTCGTGTGACATGTCAGCATGAGATGTCATCTTGCTATGTCATCAATGGGTCCCACGCTCCTACGCAGGATGTTGCATCTCTTCTCTATCAAGTGTTACTAACACTTGTATTATACCAAGTGGAACCCACAATCTTTGATCCTTGGTATGGTAAACCCCATCTTTAGATGTTGGAATGATAATGTGAAGTCCTCCGGAATTTCGTTGTGTGGTCACCAAACTACATGGGTGTACGATAACTGATCTCGCATGCTAATCCCATATCTCCGGACTTAGGGGTGTCACGTGCATCCCTAACCTGATCCATCAAGCATCCACAACTGGTCCTGCATCTCCAAGAAATCCTCGATGAGGTCCTTGAACTACCATAATGTTGTATCACATTCCTAGCTTGTATTATCCTCTATGAGTCCTTCTACTTGACAAAGAAAAAGATCCTCTGGTTCTTTTAGCTCTAGCCCTCAAGCACATGCCCAGAATCTTCTCAACTACCTTCGTATGCCAACCGGATATTAGCAGGTGTGCATTTTGATTACATCCTGGTGCTATCTTCTCTGTCCTTATGATACTCCTTCAAGAAGTTGACATGAAATAGTGGGTATAGATTCATCCTCTCTAGAAGGCATAATTGATATGTGAGTGGTCCAATGCATTAAACTATATCACGAGGAATGATACACTTATGCACTAGCTTCCTCAGTATCTTCTTCCAAATCTAGGATGTGGGCTTCAGCAGTACCTAGTCCCCAACCTGGAAGTTGACCAGCCTACAACTCTTGTTAGCCACCTTCTTCATTCAACATCGAGTGTGAGACAACACATCCTTCGCTTCCTCCTACTAGTTCTGCATCTCCATTCTAAAACGGTATGTAGGGTGACATCATCCTTGGCTATTATGCTTATCCACTTCGTGTGGTGTTACGAGTTGCCTATCCATTACAATCTCGAATGGACTCTTACCTTTGGTGGAGGTCTCTTGTAGATTGTAGCAGAATTGGGCAGAATCCGGTAAGCTCACCCAATTGTGTTAATTAACTACCACATAGTGCCTTACGTACTCTTCTAGTAGGGCACTGGTCTGCTCTGTCTAACCATCCCTCTACAGGTAATTGCTCGTAGAGAACTTGTGATCGGATCTCAACATCTCAAATAAGGTCATCCAAAATCAACCTGTGAATCATGCATCGCAGTGACTCACGATGACAATCGATATGCCCCAGTACTTCATTAGCTTTTGCAAGAATAGCTTCACAATGGTCTTTGTTGTGTACTCATGGGTTGCTAGAATGAAGATTTTATATTTGGAGAAATGGTCAACTACCATCATCATCGCATTATTCACATCCACCTTTGGGGATCCAGTAATGAAGCCCATGGAAACACTCTCCCATTGATATGAAGGAATGGGTAGGGGTTGCAGTAGTCATGTCATCTTCTTTTTCTTTACTTGTTGGCATACAAGATAGGTACACACATATACCTCCATGTCTTCCTCCATCTTCAACAAGAAGTAGCTCGAGTAGACGAGTGTCAATGCACACTCCACCCCCTGATGACCAACCCATTGTGTGTCATGTGCCTCCTTCAACAACATCTTCCTCAAGCCACCACTTGAGGGGACATACTGCCTCTTGTCCTTCACGTAGTGGATGCCTCCCTCTACCCAAAATCTCCATACTTCACCATCGTTCACACACTGAACCAAGCATGATGTGACTGGGTCCTCTTGTGTTTACTCCTAGATGCACTTGATCATATCTCTAGACACATGGGTTACTAATGTAATCACCACGACCTTTAGCTCTTTTGGTTTTCTCTTCCTTGAGAGAGCGTCTACTACCTAGTTGGTCTGCCTACGTCTACAATGAAGCTCGAAGTTAAACTTGATAAGGAAATCTTTCCATCGTGCTTATTTGGGAGTTAGCTTCTTTTGTATGGCAAAACAACTAGTTGCCATGTTTTCCATATGTACCAAGAACTTTGATTCAAAGAGGCAGTGACACCATGTTCTCAGACAATGGACCAATGTTGTCATCTCCTTCTCATGCATGGAGTATCTCCTCTCTATTGGATTCAACTTGCGACTCTCATACGTCACAGGGTGGCCATCTTGCACCAGTACAACTCCAAGTGCATAGTTGGACATGTCGGAGTGAATTTTGATTGACTTCTCAAAATATTGAAGTCGTAGAATTATCTCTTCCACCATGAAAAATGGGAAGAGGATGAGCCGCTAAATAATGGTCTGACAGGTCAGACTCACTGTCGCTGAGGCGACTACTCACGCCTTCACGTTCGTCAACAATTAACCCACACAATCAATCAAGCAATCAAGAGCAAGGATTAAAATTTATTATACCCTACTAAGAATGTAAAGTGGAAAGCAAGTAGGGGTCGAACACAGGAAGCACAGAATAAAGTAAGCAGACAAAAAGTCAAGTCCTGTATCTAGTGAACTACTTAGTGATGAGCCGCCCGAACAACCAAGGCAAGATAAATCAGAAGCGGTCGTTGTGACCTCAGTCACTCGGGACTCAAAGCTCGATCACGAAAAATTATTAGACCACCAAATACAGATAAAAATCGATGAAAACTCAAGATAGCGGTCTCGTTAGGATATTAACCTGGTATAACTCTCAGGGTCGAACTTGAAGAGCTCGGGTTGGCCTCGTAGCCTACGAAGTAGTCTAAAAACAAATAAAAACAAATTATTTTTGGCGGGTTTTTAATATTTTTATATTTTTTTGAATTTTTAATTATGAAGAAAACAATGAAACAAAGAAAACAAGCAACTGTCAACAATTATTTAATTACTCTAAAATGCTCTAAAAATTCTAATAAAAATGTTTTTATGATTTTTATAATTTTTATTGTTTTTAGTGAATTTTTGATGATTTTATGATTTTTATGGAATTTTATAAAAATGAAATAAGACAAAAACAGAAGAGGACTGTCCAATCAAGGTGGAGGGCCAAAATAAAATATATAATGGCCCTATCAAAGCCTGGAGGTAATTTTCTTGGAAAACATAGACAACAAGGAAAAATCAGAGACCGAGTTTATTATTTTTGGAATTTTCTATTAATTATTAGAATTTTTATGAGATTTTCAAAGTTTTTCAATTTGTATATTTTCTGTAAGTCAAAAAATGACCAAAATTGGTTAGAAAATCAAGCAAACCAAAACACACAAACTATAATTTTTTTAGAATTTTTGAGAAGGTTTTAACATTTTTTTGTGATTTTTATATCTGGACAGAGACAAAAAGAGAGGTTTTTGAATTTCTAAAAATAACAAAAGGATCCAAAAATTTCCCAAAAATCAGTGAAAATTCTACACAGTGGCAGGAGCCACGTGTCAAAATTTCACTTGATTAGGATGATATTTGATATTTTATTTAAAACAATCAAGAGCCCACAGTCACAGGGACCTGATCGTAATAAAAGTATCCTTGGAGGGCCTAAAAGTAACAAGAATGAAAACCCAGGGGGTCCAGGTGCAAAAAGGCCAAGATCGCACGCACGGAGCACGTGTCCTGGGCACTCAGGGACCTATATGCAAATAATTTAAGTCCTTGGACCTATTAGCAACAAGTGCTAAAAGTCCAGGGTCTAAAGTGTAAAAAGCCCACTAAATTCGGCACATGCACAATTAAAAACACTCACAGGGGCATAATTGCAAATATCTAAAACTATATTTCATTCCATGAACAACCAGAAACTACAAGCCCATACATGCAACTTCACCAAAATCTCACGTGTCGAAGCACGTGTCTCACAACATACAGGGGTAGAAATGCAATTCGAATAAACGACCAGGTCCACTATGCAAATGTACCAAAATAAAAATGAACGCTATAAAGTATTTACAGGACTAATTGCTAACAAACGAAAAGACAGAGGGCCTAAGGGTAAATTACCCTTTATTTAAGCGGAGGGCTGGATGCGCACCACGTAGTGATCGAACGACTCTGGACGGTGGCACTAATCCTTCACTGATCTGATGCTTCAGGTCTCTCCACGTGGCGCTCAGACGGTGGGCGCTAATGAAGGACCCCTGAGCTCGATCGGACGGTCCGTATGAGATCTGGAACGTGAAAGCGAAATGGACGGTGCTGGAGGGTCCAGGAAGAACAGATGGCCGGCGAACTTCGCCGGCCCTGTGCACGCGTGGTGGACCTCCTCGGGAGCAGCTGATGATCTGAAAAGAGTCGTCGGAGCCTCCCGCGTCTGAAGAGCCTCTCCGATGGCGCCAAGGAACTCCGAGAAGCCCGGGCGACGACGGCGGAGCTCAAGCTCCTGTGCTGAATGTGGGGGACCTCAGATGGTCCTCCTCTGACCTGCAAAGTGGCACAGATAGACTCCTGGGTCGAGGGCAAAATGCCTCAACCCGGTTAGAGGTGAAGTGGGTGGACTGTGCGTCGAGACGAATGAGCTCCGACGGTGCGACGGTGAAGGAGCTCGAAGACCCTGCTCCGGGGCGAGTCAAGGGGTGCGAGTGGGTGAAGAATGCGCGGAGAAGGCTCGTGAGCGTGAGGGTGTCGTCCGATGATCAAAATGGTGACTGATATGGTCGGAATCGACGGTCGTCGGCGATGGGCGAAATTGGGCGTAACTTGAAATTAGCTAAAACTAAAGGGAACTAAGGTTACCTGACGGTGGAATTCGACTGTGGGTGAGCTGCTGAAGCTCTGGGTCCTTGCCTCGAGGGCCTTCGATGCCCGAGGCTCGAGCACCACGCAAGGGGCAGTGCACGACGGTGCTAGGTCGCCGGATCGATGGTCCGAGCACTCTCTCCTTGCTGCGACACCACCGGACGCGAGCTGTCACTCAGGCGAAGGTAGTGGAGGTCCTGGGTAGGGAAATGGGGAGACAAAGATGCGAGACTCGTGCGGTGGAGCTGATGCTATATAGTCCTAGGGGTCCGGCTAAATGGGAGTCGGGTGACAAAATCGGAGCACGGACCCCGATGCTGACCACCGAGCGTGGATCAGGGTCGATCAAAGACGGATTAGGACCTGGGATTAGTGGAGTTGGAGTTCAGATCAATGCGCGATAAATGGGAGAAGAAGCGGGTCGGGCGCAGATCCGCAGAGTTGTGGTCCAGGGGGGGAGTTGACCGGGGGGTCAACATCCCCCGTGGACCAATGGGATGCGGCCACGTGTAAAATAATTGGAAATTCAAAATAAAATAGCAAATGGCCTATTTTGGAAAAAGTGAAAACATGAAAAATATTTATTTATTTATAAACTATTTTTTTGTGATTTTTAATTATTTTTTTGAAATAAAAATTAAGTATTTACAATATAGTATTATATACATAGGTATATACAATATTGTATTTTTTTATTTTTAATTAGTTATTTTTATAAATTTTTATTCCAATTTTGTATTTTATTTATTTATAGGATAAAATTAGGAATAAAAAGATATTTTTATTTTATTTTTATTAAATATGTACAAGTGTAAAATAATTATTTTTATTTATGTACATACATGGTATATATACAATATTTGTTTTGATTTTTACTTTTATTTCTTTTTATTTTATTTTTACCTTTATAATTTTAATTTTATTTATTTACATTATGGGATATAGAATATGTACAATTTTTATTGTATTTTAATTTATTTATTTATAGGGATAAATAAATAGATACATGATTCTATGTACATGGTGAATATACACAAGGAAGGGTATTTTTATTTTCTTTTTATTTTTCTATTTTTATTTTGATTTTGTATTTACAAATATATATAAATATATACAAACCCACTTTATTTTCATTTATAGGAAAATATTTTTATTTATTTTTTTACAGATATATACACATGTGAGCTTCCTTATCTCTCTCTACTTGGGTTTTTATGCGGTCAGGCCCATGTTGAGCCCTCCCTTGGGATTAGGTCGCTCAATATTTATTCTAAATATCTCCCTTTTTTTCTTTTGTCTCTTTATTCTTTTATTTATGCACAAAAACATGCTAATTATTTATATTTACACAATGCATGTCAAATAGTAATTATTGCTATTTACAAGAATGTACATGTGTTCGGCAAAGGTTTTGTAGCTAAAATAAAAGAATAAAGAGTGATGAATGGGTATTCATCACCCCCTATACTTAACTTTGCTAGTCCCTTAGCAAACACTTATTTGAAAAAGAAGTGAAAAAGAAAAAGAAAAAGAGAAGAATGTACATGGATTAATGCTCAAAATTAAACTTGCCTTCATTAAATTGAATTATGGAGCTCGATCTCGGAACCTTAGTTAGACTTAGGTTTAAAACTTAACAGCCTCCAAGATCCACTAATCTATAATCAGGACTCCTCAACAATCCAAATCAGAACAAGTCATCAAACACAAACCCTGAAGACTATGAATCTTTCCTTGTACTATGTAAGTGAGGTATACGCTCTCCACCTCAGAAGTGGAAACTTGACAGCCCTCCCCAACAAGGTAACTCTATGACCCTAGTATGGCCACTCTTTCCTCAAGGAGCGGGGTATTCCCTTCTAAGTTCAAGTTCAACCGGCTCAAGAAGAGGGGGAAGAAGAGAATGGACCATGGCCAGTGTAGCCATGTATCCTTGGGAGCTCAACCAGTGTAGCTAAGTCTCTCTGCTGCAAGCTACATAAGATGGAATCTATAAGTCTCAAGCTTTGCTTATTGCACTATATACATACTCCGGTGGGATTATCATTTTCTATCAGACCCACCACTTTTGTGGAGTTATTTTCTTTTTGCATTTCATGTGCATCTATACAACATTTACATGTGCAATATATATACATATGGAGTTTTTCCTCTTGAGCCAGTAGACTATCCCTCTTTTGAAGCATTATTGCAACCCACAACTCCTGTCGTTAGACCTCATGGCAACCAGACCAAGTTGAGACGTACTTCCTTCACTAAAAGAAGAAGAGAGGTTCTGCCTAGAAGTACTACCCTCATATGCTACCCCAAGTCAAGGAAGACTGCCTCCTCACCACCTCATCCGTAGAGAGCTCGGTGCAAAGTGCTGGTCCAAGTCAAGCCATTGTCTATATGAGTCATGTGTTTGTTGTTAAGTGCTCTACTTAGGCTCATTGAGATGACATGTGATCATAGCCTAGTGGACTTAAAGAATTAAGTCACCATGGACCTGAAAAGCCTTAACCCTAAGCCTTATAAGGTTCCTCTTAGAATTAGGTGGATTAAGATCTTAATCAAGCTCCATTTCCCAATTTAATTCCAGTCTAGTTTAAATGTCAACTATAATCCCGGAAAAATTATAAACATATATACAAGGATGCTATTTACACTCATGCAAAATTTTTGAAAAATGTTTTGAAATCATGAATGAATGCATGAATGCAAGTTTTGCAAAATATTTACACACATTTACACAAGATTTTTGCAAACTTTTGATTTTTCAAAACATTTTGGAAAAATTTTGTACTATATACATAATTTTGATATGCACATATTTACACAATCTTTACATAAAAAGGTTTCTGAAAACATTTCTACAAAAATAATGTGTACAATATCTATGTATATGCAAATAAAAGAATGGTTATTTACAGGGAAAATTTTTAATTTTTATGGATTTTGGGTTTTTAGCTATTTTTATTTATTTACACACTCACACAAAGTACGAGTTATGGCTAAAGTATATATGAAATATATATACCCCCCTATACTTAGCTCGAATGATGTCCTCAGAGTCAAGAGCGGTGAAGAAGACATAACTCGTGCTTAGTATAGGGATGTGAACAGGAAGGCTATATACAAAGACGAATGAATAAATAGAAATCAAGAGAGTCTCGGCTTTTCCCCCTATACTTAGGATCAAATAATCATAAGTATAGCAGGATGTACACAAAGGGAAAACCGAGTGGAGAATGTACAGGATCTACCCCCCCTATACTTAGGGTAAAATATCCCTAAGTATAGGCAGCAAAAACAGGGGTAAAAAGAATCAAAAGAAATACCCAAAGGTCCTACATCCCCCCTATACTTAAAATAAAGTACACCCTAAGTATAGCATAATCAAAGACGACAGACGGGATGTGGGACTAAAGAATGGAATGATATGGACATCTGGATCTATACAGGTCGGGTGAACAATGATAATCAGGCGTGAGATGCAATAGATGTGAGTCAAGAGACCATATCTCATGAAAAGTAAATAGGGGCCACATCAACGACCTGCAGCTCATGATTTAGAAATGGCTTGAGCCGCTGCCCGTTCACTCGAAAGGTACTCTCAGAAGACAACTCAGATATGATAATGCTACCGTTGTCGTGTACCTTTCTCACTAGATATGGGCCCTTCCATTTGCTCTGTAGATTCCCTGGCAATAGACGAAGCCTAGCATCAAACAACCATACTCTCTGTCCAGGCTCAAAATGCTTGTGGCTGATATGAGAATCGTGCCACTCCTTCACTCTCTCCTTGTACTGTAGGCTGTTTGAGAAGGCGGTATCACGAAGCTCCTCCAAGGCTGCTAACTCTGCCCTCCTCTGGTCTCCTACACTATCTGGATCCAAAAGTATCTCTGTAACTACCCAAAGTGACCTGTGCCTCAACTCAACAGCCAAAAGGCACGACTTGCTGTAAATGAGGCGAAAGGGAGATGTGCCCAAAGGTGTCTTGAAAGACGTCCTATATGCCCACAAGACCGAGTCCAAAAGCTGTGACCAATCCTTTCGGTCAGGGCGGACGACTTTCTGCAAAATAGTCTTGATCTCACTGTTCGACACTTCGGCTAGACCATTCGTATGTGGATGGTATGGAGTGGCAACTCGATGGTCTATACCAAACTCGCTAGCAAGGGCCTTCACCTGGTCGTTGATGAAATGAGACCCCCGTCAGATATCAAGACTCGAGGTACCCCGAACCATGTGATGATGTGCTTCCTAAAAAATATGCAAACGGTCCTAGCATCAGCAGTTCGGGCGGGGATGGTCTCAATCCAACGACTCACATAATCAACGGCCAACAGAATGTACTCAAATCCCTGACTCTTAGGGAATGGACCCATGAAATCGATGCCCCATGCGTCAAAAACCTCACAGAAGTGAATGTGCTGCATCGGCATCATATCACGCTGTCCACAAGTGCCCATCCTCTGACAGTCAGTACACCTCTTCACGAACTCATCAGAGTCCTTGAAGAGGGTAGGCCACCATAGGCCTGATTGGAGCACTTTCTGTGCCGTTCTCCTCCCAGAGTGATGTCCTCCTGCCTCCAGCTTGTGGCAGTAAGTGAGGACGCTATGGTGCTCCTCCTGAGGAATGCACCTACGCCAGACGCTATCCCCTCCTTCATGGTAAAGGATGGGATGCTCCCAGTGGTAAGACTTGGCCTTCGTGAGGAAGGTCTCAAGCCTCTACCTGGGCCAATCTTGTGGAACTTTCTTAGCAACAAGAAAGTTCACAATATCGGCATACCACGGGAGTGAGGCGATAGCAAGGATCGCCTCATCTGGGAAGGTCTTGAAGGATATGGTTAGATCCTCAAGCGCATCACGGAAGCGTGAGCGTCGCATCGAATACGACGTGGAGCGACTAGTCGCACTAGTTGCTCGATGCAGCGGAATTTAAAAAATTTCATTACGACGAAACCACATGATCCAAGAACACTTCTCGGATCGTTTCGTCTAAACCACAAACAAGTAATAGGATTACCTCTTGAAGCGTGGTTGCGATCGAGTCTCTAAACGAAAAGAAACCTCCTGTCTCAAGTCCGATCCGACGGAGGAGACGCTTGCGAGCGCGGGGATGAACCGCGTGCTTCTCGCAATCCATGTTGATGATCTAAGCGGCGGATCTCCTGATCTCGACACACGAGATCCGACGTCTTCTTCACGAGCGAGGCGCACCGAAGGAGACGGAGATCCACGAGCAGAAGAACGGGCAACATAACGACGATGCCGCGGCGATGGAGAACCTCTCCATGGCATCCATGGTGGACGGCCATGAGAGGGAGAGAGAGGGCTGACCTCTAGAGAGAAAGAGAGAGGGAGAGAGAGATGCTTCTCAAGCATTATGTGTAAAGAGATAGCATGGGTATGCCTCTCTATTTATAGGGTTTTGGGATCCATGGATCTCAATCCATGTGTCATATAAAATCAATGGATTAGATTGATTTATGACAATCCAATGGTCAAGATTGTTGTTGGTAAAAACCAACAACTTGTGATTTAATTTTGATTAAATATATTTGATAAATCAAATATATATTAATACCAAATTAAACCAACTAAATAAGGAGTGAAAAATCAATTGGGAGCCACCTTCCCCATTAGGAGAGGTGGACGGCCACCAACTCCTAAAAGGAATTGGTGCCGCCCCCCCTCTTCCATATGGGGAGTGCAATCCCATGGATTCCCATGGGATTGCATATCTCCTTATTTTTCTCTCAACTTATTTTTCCAACAATTATTCTCCAAAGATTAATTCTCAATTAAGTTTGGGAATATTGCAATCTTGACATTGGAATATTGTGAATCAAATTCACAACCCAAAACAACATATAATTTACATTGTCAATTAATTATACAATATGTATCTAATACACATAATAATTAATCAACACATATAAATTATAATTATCTCTCTCTAATACATTATAAATCACATCTATAATATATTATGAATAATTGGATATTACTATCCACATTATTCTTATCCATAATAATTAAATCACATTTAATTATACTGGATAACTTATTCTCATGTTCTCAAATAATATGAATCACATTCACATTATTTACATCTTTTTGATAATTAAATCACATTTAATTATCTAAGATAATTCTCCTTATAATATGAATCAAATTCATATTACTCATGATAATTAAATCACATTTAATTATCCATTTTCTCAATGCTCGTATACATATATCAACAATAGAATTATCCATGAACTCTTTCAAGGATAATGCGCTTTCTCCGCGAATACTTGGAGATAAGGACAGGGCGATTGTATTGTTCCACTATAGTGACATGGATATTGAGATCACATCTCAAATCCAGATCTCGGGCCTCCCATAGATGCTTGATTAAATCAAGACCGCAAATCTAATCTTCTCATTGCATCTGAATCACATTCAGATCAATGTCCAATATTTGGACTAAGATCAGATTACTTCTCTACTGAGAGGAGTCACTAAAATCCAGACCCTTTTCATCACTCCCTAGGAATGGAAGCGTCATGGTTATACAATCGTTTATGATCACATCACCCTCAGATATTCCCAACACCTGTACATCCTGCATACTGGAAGACTCAGATTAAACCCGAAGTATTAGATCAACTTTATACTGTCTACTTTAGGGTTTTATCAATTAGTTTCTCATTCGATCATTGGGAGTCGGTATCGATCATATACTTTCCAAAAGCATATATCATACCTAGGTTTTGATCATATACTTTCCAAAAGTATATATCAAACCAACAAATTCAGTCAAGCTTCCAAAGCGAGACGACCGTGCGCACGGAATTTGATTCTTCCCAATATCTCATGAGTGAGCTCATGTCTTCCGTTTCAGTAGTGAACCTGTATGATCCCTTTGAGAGATCGTATTACTCATATGCCCTTATATGCACACCAGCGCGCCGGTGTATAGACCTTGATTAGGTCATCAACCTATTGGTCTGCCAAATGTACATACTCAAACATATAGTAACACATCTGTCTCCGGTCAGAGGATGTGTGCCTGTATCGTGACAGCATACGATATAGGACTTTGGTTATCTCGATCTCGTTAAGTCAACTCTTTGACCTAACTAATCTGACACCTCCGAATCTCTATTCCTATGCAGAGGACCTGCATCAAGAGGTCGGTCAGATATCAGCCTAACTGAGATAGGATTGCCATCTCCTACTCTGGCTGGAGATCATCTCTTAATAATCATTTGACGGTGCTTGACGAGTCCTCAATCTAACTCATTAGATATTCATCTAAGCACCAGCCTCTATGATTCAATAATTGAATCAACAGCTGTATGATCATTAAGATGGCCATGGTACATAACCCTAATTGTACTAAGGGACCTATTATGCAAATTATGTATTCTTCATTTCAGATCAGGGAATGATATTCGCAATAACATTTATTGCATAATGGCTCGCCGTGGGCTCGCATGTCCAACAATCTCCCACTAGCCCAAAGAGCCATTAATGGGCTAATCATTTAAACCCACACTCATGTGACAATCATAGGCTAAAATAGCTAGGTAAGTTGATCAGTCACTCTGTTCCCACGAGACTACGCCAAGTCCTTTTACGGTACTTGCATATCCCCAGTAATAGTGCTCGCATCTAATGCGAATGTTGCATCTCATGCAACCAATACTCAATTTTGTTGGTTATAGTGTCCTTGACACTACAGCTTAAGAATTGTTATAACCAGTATTCCCATAATCCTTATCAGAATACCTTTATCCCTGGAGATCACTATCTCTAAAGGTATCCAAAGTTAAGACCTTTTAGATCACTATCTATAAAGTCTTAAGTATTTGAAGATAAGACTTTGAGATCACTATCTCTAAGTTTCATCATCTTTAAAGATATTGATATTACTGCAATCAAATGTTTTATCTCCACAGTAGAATTAGTAACAGTTTACTACTCCCACTGCATGGCAGACATCTAGCCCTTGTACACATTTAGCATACACTTAGCTTCTCATAACTGATGCACAAGTGCAAGCAGTTCTAGCATTCACTTCCTCAACTCTTTGAGGTGCTATCCCTTTAGATAGGTCAGTACCATATCTTAAGGGATGGAAGCCTTTCTTGGAATTTCAAAGAATAGAATATGTCCAAGGTGTACTAAGAATGTGGCAGTCCCAATATCCTCTTCTCTTTGCTTCTGAACATCTTCAGAACTAGGATCTAAGAGGTATCCTTGAGATCATATCTCAAGGTATGGAACAACCAAATTATAAAACACTTATTATTATCATCCTTAGATCATTCCAAATGATCAGGATAATATCTACATTTAGCACGATGAACACAATGGGACTCCCACTAAGCTTCACATGGTTCATTAAGATTTTATCTGAAATCATAACATTTATAATTTCATCAAATCTTATGTTCCAACTATAAGAAGCTTATTTGAGTCCAAAGATGGAGTTCTTTAGCTTGCACACCTTACTTTCCTCAACCACGAAGCCCTGGGGCTAGTTCATATGAATATCCTCAGAGAGGTATTCATAGAGGAATGCAATCTTGACTCACATCATGAAGATGTCATAGTCAAGTTGTGTAGCTATAGTTAGCAATATTCTGATGGGTTAAAGCAAGGTCACTGGAGAGCAAGTCTCATCGCAAGCGATGTCTTTTCTTCGGTGTGTAGCTCATGGCTACGAACCGTGCTTTGAAGGTATAGCTCTCATCAGGTTCCCTCTTTCTCTTGAAGATCCATTTACACCTTAATGGGTCTGACCCATATAGGTGGATCCTCGAGGGTCCATATACAACACTTGTATATGAAGTCTACATTAGACCTTTATTGCTAACATCCATCTTTCCATGTCATGATCCTCAGGAATTTCATCACATGAAATCCGATCATTGTCAGATTTCTCTGACACATGGAATCCATCCTCAAACTCATTTGAAGAGGTATTAGTGTTTCATCTTTAATTGTCCTTTTAGTTTCCAATTTTAGGAGCCTCATTATCTTCTCAAGATTAAATGAGTTCCTTTACTTCATTTTTATCTTGATTCTTAAGAGAGTCATCCTCTAAGAATCACATTCTCAGAGATGAGATCCTTTAAGAATCTCAAGGTCATAAAGTAGGTATACAATACCATCCTTTATTTTCCTAATGAAGTAGCACTCTCTAGTGCTAGATTCCTGCTTACATGCATGAAACCTTATTAAGTATATAATGTAGTCTCTACTACATATATACCTTGGAAACTAAGAGATAATTATGCTAGGATTAATCATTGATCAAATTATGTCACACATGATCAATTGTATCTCCCTACAACTCCATTGAGTTAAGGTTCATTAGGAGGATTGAGATAGGAAATGATATTCATATCTCCATAAGGTATTTCTTGAATTCATCTAATAGGTAAAGGCTTACCTTGGTTAGATCAAATTCATTTCATCTTCCTTCAAACTTTGGTTCTAAACCAAAAATTGTGAAATCTTTGAACATTTCAAAGTTTTCTAAGTGAAGAGAAGAAATCTCATATCACAAATAATCACTAATAGATATCACATATCCTCAATGTTTATTCTGATATAGATGATTCACATACATCAATATGTATGAGATCTTGAATACCTTAACATCTTACACCTTTCCCAAAGAGGGGTGTATTGGACATTTTTACTTTGAATACAATATTCACAAGTATTTGAGATTTGAATCTTTAGACAATCTAAAGTTTCATGTCTTACTAGTCCATTGATCTCATCAACAGACATATGTCCAAAACTTGATGCCAGATCATTGTCAAATGATCTTTGTCCTCCTATTGATCTTTATAGGTTTAATTTTCAGTATTAGAAATCTTAATGAACCATTCATTAATTTTCTAATTTAATAGAGTCCACTAAATTTTAGATTACTATCTGAAATATCTCCATCATAACTCTTTATGATAGATTTATCACAGAATTCACGTTTATATCCAACAATTAGAAATAAACAATGAGTGTATTCTAATATCTAGGTCATAGAGACATTCTCTAAGACTAAGGGCTCCCACTGAAAATATGAAGTTCATTGATCCAATGGAAATTGTTGCAACACTTGCATCACTCCCAACATGATGATCATTAAACCTTAAGATCAAATTGTTCTAATACAGATGCAACCAATTGTAAGTGTCATTAGAAAATTGAGATACAATTATTAGACTTTATCTTATCAAATAAGTAAGTCAATATCAATGATTATATGTAGATTATCTGATGCACTATCTAATTCCTTCACTAAGGATTCTAGACAGATTTGATAGTCATACTATCAACACATCAACTTATTGCAGTATTGGCATTCATTCAACTCTTTAAATGTCATATGGAAGTTACAGAAATACAGTCAACCTTTTGACTATATTTCTTACTTGGGTCCAACCCATGCTTCCACTGCGCTCCCTTTATCTATAAGCAACCATTGCTTAAGACTAAGGACCTCTTATGTTAAAATCAAAAATTTCAATATAAGAGTATTTCAACATTTACACAAACTTCATTTAAGTTCATACAATATGAATATTATGAAGCTTCATGAATGACTAGAGTATAGACAGTAGAATGATGACACTCATCATCTACATCCATCTAAACTCTTAAAAACATAGGTTCAGGTAGGTATTCAAACAATTTGAATACATCATCTCTTATAGAGCCACCATTCTGCATGATGCAGAGAACCATGTCATTCATGATTGAATGTTGAGAGCACATATGTATGCCAGAATATCTTTATTGATTTTATAAGGATTAATTTGACAATTGCGATCATCATCAACATGTCACTTCCAAAGCACATTTGATGATATCAAGATCATAGAAACATCCAAACCCTAGGTTTGAAGTCCTATTATCTATTTAATTGTCATTCCTCATTATTATGAGGAAACTTGCATATTGTAACTACATACATTATGTGTCCAACTGCAAGTACAATATCTGGATCAAGAGTCTATCCATGATATTTTACTGGTTATCATTGAGTATAGCATTGAGTGGGTTTAATGAAGGATTATCTGAAATAAGAAATTTGCATAAATATATATAAATATTTAATTTACTTTGATTTAGGAATTTTTATATCAAAGTTGTCTTGCCTTGTCAACACTGAAAGTTCATTCCCTTAATCACTTTCAATGTGAGAGATATACTTACCATCATATCTCAGCAAGATCTGGGATCTCCTTCCTTATCTTTGTTACATCCCAATAATATGAGAAACTGCAACTCCGATAAAAAGAAGCGGGAACACATTCCGCCTTGCAAGTCCAACTTGCATCTCCCAATTCGGTCTTTAATACCCAGGCCCACCACCCCTAAGGTGATGTTGACCCGTCATTAATTGAACCAACCATCAACAGGAATAGAACTCGCTATGCGCAATCCAATATCGCCCCAATAATATGAGGATCCGATATTGGGGTCACTACGCATACGGCCTTACTCTTTCGAGAAGCAAAGAGCCCGATCCAGATGCGCTTGCATATAGGAGCTGTCACTTCGGACAGGCGTCTCCTATATACAATCCCTGGCGACGGAACCCTTCGCCTTGACGGGAGACCATGGATGTCACTTATGTGATCCTCCATATCTTATTCAAATTTAATTAATTACTATGAATCACATTCATATAATTAATTCTTCCAAGGGAATTCTTAACTCCAATCATATTAGAGTATTTTAATTGGACATAATTAACTTAATCATATTAAATTAATTATCAATCCAATTCAATCAATCAAACTTAATTTTATGCTTGATCATATATATGGTATTATTCTCAAAGTACGTATTAATTCGTATTTTAATAATTAGAAAAATACATCTTAATCCCTCGGACATTATCCCGGCCCTACCCGCTGTCATGGCCAGTACTGGCGGGAGTGGGACGGACCGCATACGTTGCAACCCGCTACCCCAGCGATCCCTGACTAGACACCATATCCACCTCGGGAAAGGATAATGCCAAATTGATTAATTTGTACTTGAGATGATCATCGATTTTTCAACTGAAATTATACCATATAGTAATCAAAACAATTTTGATTATAAGGAAATTTGCTAGACAAATTCCCAATCCTATTCAAGCAAGAAGTTTGATGATTGTGATTTCAATTAGGATTTAGATCAAATCTAATCAACTAATTGATTGGGGCCAAGTCAATTAAGGAAATAATCATTCTTTAATATTTCACAAATATTTTCCATAATTATTTCTCAAAATTAACAATTAATTTCATTAATTGACAATCACATGGTCTTGATTAGGAAAGTAATTTCAGCAGTGACCCCTACTTACTAAAATTAGCATATCTCAATCAATTTAAATCCAAATTAAGCAAAGTCAATTTCTAAAGTTTGCTAATTTGATTTAGAACAAAAACCAATGTGATTTGCACGCATTTCGAGGCGTCTCTAAACAGTAATTAACTCTTTAATTACGTTAAGATTCGCAGTTCCCGTAACAGTGGATACATGTTCATTAAATCTACCATATCTAGAGCATACGAAATCCGATTTACGCAAACTCAGATCCTATGGTTTCCTTATTTAATGGGGAACAAAATCCAAGCTATTTTCGTGTTCAAACAATTTAAACAGGGCCGAAAAATTACACTAAACAGATCTGCGAAAATGAAATGCGAAAAAACTTTCGCGACCTTAACGAAACCCAAGTCGTCCTCGGTCACCGAATCATATTCGAAACCGTCGACCTAAGGCTCTGATACCACTTGAAGGATATGGTTAGATCCTCAAGCGCATCACGGAAGCGTGAGCGTCGCATCGAATACGACGTGGAGCGACTAGTCGCACTAGTCGCTCGATGCAGCGGAATTTAAAAAAATTTCATTACGACGAAACCACATGATCCAAGAACACTTCTCGGATCGTTTCGTCTAAACCACAAACAAGTAATAGGATTACCTCTTGAAGCGTGGTTGCGATCGAGTCTCTAAACGAAAAGAAACCTCCTGTCTCAAGTCCGATCCGACGGAGGAGACGCTTGCGAGCGCGGGGATGAACCGCGTGCTTCTCGCAATCCATGTTGATGATCCAAGCGGCGGATCTCCTGATCTCGACACACGAGATCCGACGTCTTCTTCACGAGCGAGGCGCACCGAAGGAGACGGAGATCCACGAGCAGAAGAACGGGCAGCATAACGACGATGCCGCGGTGATGGAGAACCTCTCCATGGCATCCATGGTGGACGGCCATGAGAGGGAGAGAGAGGGCTGACCTCTAGAGAGAAAGAGAGAGGGAGAGAGAGATGCTTCTCAAGCATTATGTGTAAAGAGAGAGCATGGGTATGCCTCTCTATTTATAGGGTTTTGGGATCCATGGATCTCAATCCATGTGTCATATAAAATCAATGGATGAGATTGATTTATAACAATCCAATGGTCAAGATTGTTGTTGGTAAAAACCAACAACTTGTGATTTAATTTTGATTAAATATATTTGATAAATCAAATATATATTAATACCAAATTAAACCAACTAAATAAGGAGTGAAAAATCAATTGGGAGCCACCTTCCCCATTAGGAGAGGTGGAAGGCCACCAACTCCTAAAAGGAATTGGTGCCGCCCCCCCTCTTCCATATGGGGAGTGCAATCCCATGGATTCCCATGGGATTGCATATCTCCTTATTTTTCTCTCAACTTATTTTTCCAACAATTATTCTCCAAAGATTAATTCTCAATTAATTTTGGGAATATTGCAATCTTGACATTGGAATATTGTGAATCAAATTCACAACCCAAAACAACATATAATTTACATTGTCAATTAATTATACAATGTGTATCTAATACACATAATAATTAATCAACACATATAAATTATAATTATCTCTTTCTAATACATTATAAATCACATCTATAATATATTATGAATAATTGGATATTACTATCCACATTATTCTTATCCATAATAATTAAATCACATTTAATTATACTGGATAACTTATTCTCATGATCTCAAATAATATGAATCACATTCACATTATTTACATCTTTTTGATAATTAAATCACATTTAATTATCTAAGATAATTCTCCTTATAATATGAATCAAATCCATATTACTCATGATAATTAAATCACATTTAATTATCCATTTTCTCAATGCTCGTATACATATATCAACAATAGAATTATCCATGAACTCTTTCAAGGATAATGCGCTTTCTCCGCGAATACTTGGAGATAAGGACAGGGCGATTGTATTGTTCCACGTATAGTGACATGGATATTGAGATCACATCTCAAATCCAGATCTCGGGCCTCCCATAGATGCTTGATTAAATCAAGACCGCAAATCTAATCTTCTCATTGCATCTGAATCACATTCAGATCAATGTCCAATATTTGGACTAAGATCAGATTACTTCTCTACTGAGAGGAGTCACTAAAATCCAGACCCGTTTCATCACTCCCTAGGAATGGAAGCGTCATGGTTATACAATCGTTTATGATCACATCACCCTCAGATATTCCCAACACCTGTACATCCTGCATACTGGAAGACTCAGATTAAACCCGAAGTATCAGATCAACTTTATACTGTCTACTTTAGGGTTTTATCAATTAGTTTCTCATTCGATCATTGGGAGTCGGTATCGATCATATACTTTCCAAAAGCATATATCATACCTAGGTTTTGATCATATACTTTCCAAAAGTATATATCAAACCAACAAATTCAGTCAAGCTTCCAAAGCGAGATGACCGTGCGCACGGAATTTGATTCTTCCCAATATCTCATGAGTGAGGTCATGTCTTCCGGTTCAGTAGTGAACCTGTATGATCCCTTTGAGAGATCGTATTACTCATATGCCCTTATATGCACACCAGCGCGCCGGTGTATAGACCTTGATTAGGTCATCAACCTATTGGTCTGCCAAATGTACATACTCAAACATATAGTAACACATCTGTCTCCGGTCAGAGGATGTGTGCCTGTATCGTGACAGCATACGATATAGGACTTTGGTTATCTCGATCTCGTTAAGTCAACTCTTTGACCTAACTAATCTGACACCTCCGAATCTCTATTCCTATGCAGAGGACCTGCATCAAGAGGTCGGTCAGATATCAGCCTAACTGAGATAGGATTGCCATCTCCTACTCTGGCTGGAGATCATCTCTTAATAATCATTTGACGGTGCTTGACGAGTCCTCAATCTAACTCATTAGATATTCATCTAAGCACCAGCCTCTATGATTCAATAATTGAATCAACAGCTGTATGATCATTAAGATGGCCATGGTACATAACCCTAATTGTACTAAGGGACCTATTATGCAAATTATGTATTCTTCATTTCAGATTAGGGAATGATATTCGCAATAACATTTATTGCATAATGGCTCGCCGTGGGCTCGCATGTCCAACAGGTCTCACATATGGGGTCAATCTGCTCGGAATCCTCAAGATGCTCTAATCGGGAGAGATGATCCTCTACCACATTCTTGACTCCAAGCTTATCCTTGATCTCTATGTCGAACTCCTGGAGTAGAAGGATCCATCTAGTCAATCTGGCCTTGGCATCCTTCTTTGCCATGATGTACCTGATGGAGGTATGATCTGTGTACAAGGTCACTCTAGATCCAATAATGTACGATCTGAACTTATCTAGGGCAAAGACTACGGCTAGCATCTCCTTCTCTGTAACTGTATAGTTCCGCTCCATGGAATCCAATGTGCGACTAGTGTAGTGGATAGAAAATGGAACTCCATCCCTCATCTGTCCCAGCACTGCCCCTACGGCAAATCGAAGGCATCCGTCATGATCTCGAATGGGATAGACCAATCAGGCGGCTGGAGAACAGGAGCCTCAATCACACATCGCTTGAGAGTCTCAAACGACGAAAGACACTTGTCATCGACAAGGAACTCGATGTCTTTCGTCAGCAGGTCAGTCAACGGCCGGGCAATCCTACTGAAGTCCTGAATGAAGCACTGGTAGAAATCGACGTGCCCCAGAAAAGACTGTAACTGTCGCAAATTGGACGGCAGTGCAAGTTTTCTAATGACATCTACCTTGGCCAGATCCACCTCCATGCCCCTGTTGGAGATGATATGGCCAAGCACCGTCCCTTGAATCACCATGAAGTAACTCTTCTACCAAGATAGCACAAGGTGAACCTCTATACATCGCTGAAGGACTCGATCTAGGCAGTCAAGACATGAGTCGAATCTGTCGCCGTAAACCGAGAAATCATCCATGAAGACCTCCAAGCACTCCCCCCACCATGTCCGAAAAGATTGACAGCATGCATCTCTGAAAGGTCGCAGGGGCATTGCATAGCCCAAATGGTATGCGTTGGAAGGCGTATGTGCCGAAGGGACAGGTGAGGGTGGTCTTGTCCTGGTCCTTGAGAGCGATGGCCACCTGGTTGTAGCCGGAGTACCCATCCAGAAAACAATAATGGCTCTTCCCTGCTAGTCTCTCAATGATCTGATCTATAAAGGGTAGGGGGAAATAATCCTTCTTGGGGCCTTGTTGAGTCGTCTGTAATCCAGGCAGACCTGCCAAGAAGTGGGTACACGAGTAGCAATCTCCTCTCCAGACTCGCTGACTACTGTAGTGATGCCCGTCTTCTTGGGCACCACATGCAAAGGGCTGACCCACTTGCAGTCGGAGATGAGGTAGATAAAATCGGCGCTCTACCATTTCGATATCTCCTTCATGACAAACTCTCTCAGATTTGGGTTCAGCCGCCGCTAGAACTCATGCGACGGCTTCACCTCATCCTCGAGATAGATATGGTGGGAGCACAGGGCCGGACTTATCCCCTGGAGATCTGCCATGCTCCATCCTATCGCCTTGCGGTTATTTTCAAGAACCCCCATCAAACAGGATTCATGCTCTCCAGTCAAATCAGCGGAGATAATGACTGGGTACATCTCATGCTCACCCGCAAGGAACCTATACTTCAGCGATGCAGGAAGTGGCTTCAGCTCTGGACAGCTGGGTGCTGGTGGATCTGGCCTCTGAAAACTCTGAGTGAATGCTGTCAAATCTGCATGGGAGAACTGAAACTCTCTATCACACTCTGAATCTGGAGAAGGCTGCCCTGATGGACTGTCTCTGCTCTGCTCGGCATCTACCTCCTCCCTAACTGCATGCTCAGTGGAAGTCAGATCTGGTATGTAATCATCAAACTCAGCCCAGTCAAAATTTGACTTCGAGGGATCTGTATCATCAATGGTGGCCTCAGTACCACCATCATCATCAAAGAAATTAGTCTCGCAGTCGAGAACCGGCTCTGCTGCCTCTAAGGTATCCTAGACCAGGAATGTGCTCTCCAAGATCTCCTCTGCTGGCGTCTCTGCATCAGCAGACTCTAAAGGTGAGAGGATGGTCTGTGCGTCTGGATCTGCCCAAACTGTCTCGTCACCTGTGATCACAAAGTCACAGTCCTGGTGGATGTCTGGCCCGACGTCTGTCATCTGCTCTGTATCAGAAGTAGTCTCTGAGCATGCTCTTTCTCTGGCTCTGCTGTCCTTGACTGTCTCTATTTGTACACTTTTTCCCTCGACGCGAAAGTATACCTTCCCGCTATCATGATCAGTCACTGCCTTGGCTGTGGCCAAGAACGGGCGACCGAGAATGATGGGGGTATCGGTCACTGACTCAGGGATCTCCATGTCCAACACTACGAAGTCCACGGGGAATTGCAGGCCCTGAATCATGATGACAACGTCCCTCAGCAACCCCTTCGGCCTCTTGACAGATCGATCAGCAAACTGAAGGACTGTCCTGCTCTGTCTAAGAGTGCCCAGCTCGAAGCGGTCGAGAAGGGCTGCCGGAAGTAGGTTGATCGACGATCCGCTGTCTAATAGAGTATGGTCGAACCTCTGCTCTCTGATATGACATCTGACATACGAGGCCCCTGAATCTGGCCTCTTGGCCGGCAGACGGTTCTGGATCGCGAAACAAGTAGCTCTGGTTAGCACATGAATCTCTGAATGGTGGTTCCTCCTCTTCCTCCTAACTGTAGTCCTGTCTCTAAGTGAACGCTGGAGTAGAGGGATGTGCTGCAAAGCCTCCTGAAGAGTCAGCTGAATGTGGAAATGGTCTATCATCTGCTGGCTGAACTCTTCCTGCTGCCTCTTTTTGGGATTTTCATTTTTCTTCCCCTTCCCCATCTGAAGAGCTCTAGGGAAGGGGATCACAAGGTCCTTCTCAGATGAAGGACTAGGAAGGGGTCTAGACTGCTCGACAGCAGGATCCACACATACATCAAGCACCACAAGTGGACCAGAAGAAAATAAACCCTTTCCTTTATTGCTAGCAATGTTCTGAGATACAGGTGCAAAAGGAAAAACTACAAGACTCTCAGAAACACTGGTGGCATCAGCACCACCATCGGCTGGTAGACTCGTGGCCTCAGTACCGCGCCGGCAACATGGGTGGCCTCAGTACCACCTCCTCCAACTGGTGAAACGGCGGCCTCAGTACCGTCGGTGGGATCCGCATCCGTGGTGGCATCAGTACCACCGTCATCATCTCTGGTGGCCTCAATACCGCTCTCCTCCTCGTCGGGCACTCTAGAAGTGGCCTCTGGGTGTCGCTCAGATAAGGCACCGCCTGCTGGCATCCTACCGCTCCTAAGTGTGACAAATCAGTATCAAACAAATATGCAGACATATCTCCAAATGTATCACTAGGAGTGGCATACTCAGTACAAACTACCTGCTCAGATTTCCTCTTGAGGTTGTTCGGATTAGGCTCTATCTGGGCAGGGATGGAAGCCTTCCCTCTCACGATGTCCCGCATCTCCTGGTGGAACTCATCCATCTCCCGTCGAAATGTAGACTGCTGGTCTGTAAGAAGGTGGGCTATGTCATCCAAGGCTAAGTTCTCATAGGATGGCCCATGAGAACCTGACGGGTAGCCTCTCTGGTAGTGAGGTTGCTGTTGTTGCTGCTGTGGGTGAGAGGGGTAAGACTGTGGTTGTAGATGATGCTGCTGATGATGATGCTGATCATGCCTCCAAGACTGTCCCTGCTAATAGGTATGAGGACCATACTACGAAGACTCCTGCAGCTGCTGCTGTGGGTATACTGGGGGTTGCTGCTGCTGGTGATCCCTCTGATGGTTGTACTAGCCACCCTGTCCTGACGGCTGCTGCTGGGAGATGGAAACTCCGGCCGCCCAACGGAATCCGGGATGGTCTCGTCAGATATCAGGCTGGGGGCGGTTGTACCAAATCCCGTTGACATCCATCAACGGCTCTGAATCGTACTGGGGAGGCGGGAGCACTGCCAGAGGCTGATCCAGCTGGTATACCACCATCTGTGTGTCCGGAGATGGTGGTGCCTAGTAGGGAAGCTGCGGCTGCTGGTACGGCTCCGCCTGTACAAGATGGACCTGTCTAGGCTGCTGGTGGGAGCTAGAGCACTGGAACGAGCTGCTGCTGCTACTCGGATCGCCTCATGCCTGAAGACGAGGTTGGGAAGTCGTCTGTGCCTCCTGGAGACACATGAGCTGTGTCTTTAGGTCACTCAGGATCTGTGCCATCTGCTCCATCTGCGTGATGCCCTGGCACTGCTTCTTCTCGATAATCTCCATCCGGTCCAGCTTCTCACTGATGATCCTGATGAATACCCATTCATCACTCTTTATTCTTATATTTTAGCTACAAAAAACCTATGCAAATGCATGTAGATACTTGTAAATAGGAATAATTAGCAGAAGCATGCATTTTGTAAAAACCTATAATTAGCATTTTTTTGTGCAAAAATAAAAGAATAAAGATGAAAAAGAAAAAGAGGGAAATATTTAGAATAAATATTGAGCAACCTAGCCCAAGGGAGGGCTCAGCATGGGCCTGACCGCATAAAAGCCAAAGTAGAGGGAGATAGGGGCTCATGAGTAAATATTTATGTAAATAAATAAATTATATTTTTCCTCACCTAAAAATATGCTCGTACATATTTGTATATATTTAGAAAATATTAAAAACAAAATAAAAATTTAAAAATCAAAAATTCAAAAATGCCCTTGCACCATGTACATAAACCATAATCCTGTATTTATTTAACCTTATAAATAAATAAAATTATTTTCTAAACTTTTTATAAATATTCTATGTTATATATTGTAAATAAAATAAATAACAAGAATCAAAACAAAAATCAAATAAAAATAACAAATTAAAATTACAAAAATATATTGTACATATGCCATGTATATAGTGTACATAACTATTTATTTCCCCTATGAAGATAAATAATAAAAATAAAATAAAAACATCCTTTTATTCCTCATTTTATTCTATAAATAAATAAAATATAAAATAGGAATAAAAATGTGTAAAAATAACTAATGAAAAATCAAAATTAAAAATCCTATATTGTATATATACCTATATATAGCCCTATTATGTAAATACCTTATTTTATCTTGAAAAATTAATTAAAAATCACCAAAAAATAGAAAAAATTAAAATAAAAATATTTTATGTTTTGAGTTTTTAATAATTCGGTCGTTTCCTATTTTATTTCGAATTTTCAAATCATTTCTGGCGTGGCCTCTCCTGATTGGTCCACGGAGATGTTGACCTCCGGTCAACTCCCTCCGCGGACCGTCTTCCCCAGCGGATCTCGCACCCGACCCGTTTTCTCCTCTTTTTCCGCGCTCGATCCGCTCGCCATCTCCGCAAACCCCGGGTCCTATCGCTTCTTCTTGCATCCGAGACCCTCGCCCGGGGGATTGCATCGGGGTCCGCGCTGCATGCTGCCCTACCCGACCAGCCCTAGTCGGGTCGGCACCCATATATATCCCGAGCTCCGCCACCTTCAATGACCATCTTTGGCTCTCCACCCTTCATCCCGTGACCTCCACCGCAGTCCCTTAGGTGACAGCTATCGATTGCCCGTGTCGCAGCGAGGAGGGGGTGGCCGGACCACTGATCCGGCGACGTTGCGCCGCCGCGCTCCGCCCAGTGCAGGAGCTCGAGCCTCAGGACTTGACGACCTTCGAGGCCACGACCAGGAGCTACCTCAGCTCCAGCACAGTCTACCACACCGCCCAGGTAACCTTCTAGCTTTCTTCTTTAGCTTAATTTCTAGTTTCCCCCAAATCGTAGCCCCGCCATATTCCGTTGATTCCGGCCATATCGCGTATCCTTTCGATCATCGGAATCCACAGTCACATCCGCCTTCCCTCCACGCACCTTCTCCGCCCCTTCGTCCAACCCAGCTCGCACAGGAGCTGGGGTTCGAGTTCCACCGTCCGTCGCTCTTCGGAGCTCGCTCATCCCGACGCATCGACCACCTTCACGCCGCCTCATCGGGTCGAGGCACTTTGCCCTCGACCTGCGAAGCTTCTGAGTTACTTTGCAGGTCAGGAGGAGGCCATCTGAGGCGTCCCCACATCCAGGCCAGGAGCTTCCCTCCGTCGACCTTGCCGGAGCCCCTCCAGGGCTCGGTTGGGCCATCGGAGGCCACCCACAGCTGCGGAACTTCATCGCCGACCTTCTCCGATCTTCAGAGGCAACTGAGGAGGACCACAGCACGTGCACGAGGCCGGCGAAACTCGCCGGCCACCTGTTCTTCGAGGGTCCTCGAGCACCGTCCGATCGCCCTCTGCTCCAGTTCGCATCTTGACCGTCCATCCACGGAGGAGCAGCCACCGCCCGATCATTCAGAGGGGCGATCTGGACCGTTAGCGCAGAGAGAGAGACACCAGTACCCGAGCCCGTCAGATCTTCCACGTGTCTCCTCCACTGACGTCGATCAGGCCCACGTGCGGACGAAGAGAAGCGCCAGTCGTCCAGGACCGTCAGATCAGCTACGTGGCGCACATCCAGCCGTCGACGTAATAAAGGGGTAAATTACCGTAGGCCCCCTCTTAGTTTCTGCTTTACGTTTCAGTCCTGTAAATATTTTGTGCTTTTTATTTACGTTGGGTTATTTGCACATTGGACCTCGTGCTTGATAGTATTTGCACTTATGCCCTTGTATGTATGAGCCACGTGCTTCGTCACGTGTAGTTTTGGTTTATTTGCAAACTCCTGTCCTGTAGTTCTGGAAGTTTATGATTGAATGAAAACTTATTGGTAATTGCATATATGCCCCTGTGAATGCTTTATTTCCACATGTGCGTCTTTTAGTGGGTTAATTGCATTACAGGCCCTGGACTTTTTGGTACGAGTTACCAAAAGGTCCTGGGACTTGTTTTTATTACCAGAAGGTCCCTGAGTGCCCCAGGCACGCGCCACGCACGTGACTTTCTGGGAAAATTGCACCTGGACCCCAGAACTTCGGGTATTTGCACTTCAGTCCCTGTGCACAGTGCCCCCTTTTGATTTTTGAATAAAATATCAAATCACCTCCAAATTCGATGAAAATTTGGTACATGGCTCCTGCCATGTTGTAGGATTTTTGAGAATTTTTGAGGACATTTTTGAATTTATTTGGTATTTTTAAAAATTCAAAAACCTCTATTTTAGCTACTGTTTAGAATTAAAAATCCCAAAAAATATAAAAACTCCCTCAAAAATTCCAAAAAAAAATAGGTATTGTTTCTTTTGAGTTTTTGATTTTCTAGCCAATTTTGGCCATTTTTCACTGATTAAAAACCCTAAAAACTAAAAAACACTTAAAAACTCATAAAAATTATAATAAATAATCTAAAAACCCAAAAACAATAATTTAGGTGCCCAAAGTTTCCTTATTCTATCTAGTATACGGGAAAATTACCTCCAGGACCTCTTGAGATCCTTAGATATTTTATTTAAGGGTTTTGGTTCTGGCTGGACAGTACCTTGTCTTTTTCTTACTGTTTGATTTTTAGAAAATAAAATACACATTATAAAAATCCCAAAAATTCACCAAAAACACTAAAAAACCTAAAAAACATAAAAACATTTTTGTTTGAATTTTTGCTTGATTTTTGACACATTTAATAATTAGTTGAAGCTTGCTTGACTTTGTGTTTCTTTTATTTTCTTCACATTTAAAAATCCAAAAAAATATAAAAATCATTAAAAACCACTAAAAATACTTGTCTTTTATTTTATTTTATTTTTACTACTTCGTAGGCCTTCGGCCAGCCCGTGCTCCTTGTGTTCGACCCTGGGGGCTATACCAGGTTAATCTCATAGCAGGGACCGCTTCATGCTTTGTTTTGATTTTTGATTTATTTCGAGTGGTCTGAATTTTTTCTTGATCGACACACCCGGGTGATTGAGGTCGCAACGACCGTCTCAGTTACCTGATTGCCTTAGTCGCTCGGGTTCTCGTGTTATCAGATCCCCATGTCTGCGGCTGAACTCTCTGGCTGTGATGCTGCCGCTGACGAACTGGAAGGACCAGCGTCGATCCGTGCTATCCTCTGGTACTGCACGGTCTGTGGCTGGGGTCTGCCCTGTGTGTAGAGGCAGGTCTGAGACATCACTGTATAGTTCTCAGCCATCTCCTCGTAGATGGTCCAGACCTGGTCCTCATCCTTGACAAAGTAGGACCCGCCACAAGAAGCGTTCACCAAGCCCTAAAGCTCTGGTGTAAGCCCGCAGAAAAAACTCTGAACAAGGTTCGGCTTGGAAATCTCGTGGTGCGGGCATCTGTCGGTCAGCTCTCGGAACCTCTCCCATGCGTTGTGAAACTGCTCGTTGGGAAGCATGGAGAAGTTGTTGATCAGGGCTCTAGCGGCATTTGTCTGCCCGAGTGGATAGTACTTGTTCAAGTACTCGGTGCGGAGTTGCTCCCAGGTGTACACAAACTTCCCCAAATGCTTTAGTCAGGTGGCTGCTCGGTCTGCTAAGGAGAAGGGGAAGGCAATCATGCGGATCGTGTCCTCGTCCACCTGCCTGTCATGGACGGTGCTGCAGATCATCAGAAACTCCTGAAGGTGGAGATGGGGCTCCTCTATGGCGAGCCCGTGGAACCGGGGGAGAAGCTGCAAAGTGTTCGGAGGGAACTTGAAGTCCCCCACGATCGCTGGAAGTACGACCCAACGGTGCGTAAGTGTCGATCCGGGGTTGTGTAACTCCCGCATCGGTCTCGGCTGGTCCGACACTCCTCCTGCGCTGCGGCTACTGCTGCAGCTGCGGCGGCTGCTGCTGCCTGATCGGGTCTCCTCAGCCCGTCTCTGGGCTCGCGTTGGTCGCGAGCAGTTCTCAGCTGCTCCATCTCTTGCCTCATATCCAACATGAACGCTCCCTGATCCCTCAACTACTGTTGCACTGTCTCGAGGGAGGCGTTCGGGGTGGAGTTGATTGCACCCTGGTTCATAATGAAGGTCTGCTGGGGCTAGGGACCGGTGGTGCGATCATCACTAATGCTGGCCATAGTCTCTGCAAAATCAAAGGATCCATACTCAGGTGCCGATAAATCTGACAGTCTCTCCTCTGGCACTGGTCTCTCAGAACTGAAAGAAGGGGGGTCGAGGGGGAACAGGGTGGAGTCGAACTCGAGTTCGGAGAGCGGGTCTCGGCTCTCGCGAACCAACCTAGATGATCGGGAAGAAGTGCTGGGAAGTGGTGCAACCAGAGGCTGCCTAAGAGACCTTCTGCCCATCATCTTGATCTGGCGAGTTGGGCGGATGAGATCTGGTAACAACTATGATCACAAGCAAACCCCCGATTCACCAACGCAACGCGAGCTGAAGACCGTAAAGGCTCGGTCAATTTTCTTGTCAATTTTATTTGGTGATCAGTCAGGATATCAGAGCGATTAGCGTGACCTGTTGGGTAATCCGATATTTTCTCAACCGACTGTCCCGTACAAAAAGAGCTGGTAATCAGTAGAGAAAGATATCAGATATGGCTCTACCTAGTGTGCGGGTCACTCTCTCGCGCAAGCAAACCAGACAATGAGGGGGTTGCTCTCCCCAATACAAATTTTTCGGTGAGAGTCTTTTAGGGTCGATAGAGTTAGCACTCCCAAATTTTATTGTTTTTCTTTTTAGGTATTTTTCAATAAAAAGAAAACCGCCTAACGAATTATTCGGTTCTCCTAGTTATTAAGTCCAAAACTCAGGGGGGAGAAGACGAAAAAGCCGATGCATGATGAAATCAATGATGCATGCAGAGTAAGAGATGCATACCTAACTCTAGCAGTCTACATGCAAAATGATCCGTGCAGAATTGAAAGACTGATAATAAACTACCTAAATGGTTCAAGCGGAAAACCGAGTCCCTAAACAGCAGTTCTACTCGAAAGAACAGCTAGTCGACCACCAGTCTCCAAGCCAAGAGTCCGATCTCGGTCCACCCCTCCTCCTCCCGACAAATCGGGTTCAGGAGCAGCGCTTGGCAGGGTGGGCTGCGACACGTAGGCTCGAAGGTAATGAATCGACTATTTTTATTAACCTTTTTATTATAGGTCCAATTACCGATCTATAGGTACATACAGATATATTAGGGTATTTGGATCCTAAGTCTTACGTCACAATCAAACAGAAAGTCCTACGGCTAGGGGCTCGAAAATCCGCAAGAAACCGAATAAGCAGTAAAAGAAATCAAAACTGCGTAAAAATCCGCGTAAAACCGAGGGGTCCCCCGAGCACACCGGTGCTCGAAGAAACAGACCCCTAAAGTGTCTAAGGAAAGTATGAATGTCCTGTTGTCCCTGTATTATTACAATAATTCAAATATTGTAGAAAATAAACTAAACTAAATCTACACTAAAAGCTGCACTCGGTTGCCTCCTCGCGATCTCCTACGGCTCCGTGCAGAAGGGAGCTGCCTCCGAAAGCCATGGTTGCACTGGCTCCTCAAAAGTCGCCGCCTCAGTCCCTCGGACCCTCGTAAGAAAACAGCAAAGTGTCACCAACCAGATAAAATAAAGCAAATAAAGGCAGGAAAGTAAACAGAGTGTATATATGCAAAAACAAAAATGAAAATAAACAAGCAAAAACAAACAAAAACAAAAATAAAAGAAAAGAAAATAAAATAAAACAAAACAAAAATAAAAGAAAAATAAAAAACTGCGAAAAGCCGTGGACTCAGAAAAAGTCACGGAAAGCCGTAAGAAAGGAAATAAAAATAAAATGAAAAATAAAAACGACTACTAAGCCGTGCTCCCCAGCAACGGTGCCATTCTGATGAGCTGCCCGAACAACCAAGGCAACATAAAGCAGAAGCGGTCGTTGTGACCTCAGTCAGTTGGGACTCAAAGCTCGATCAAGAAAATTTTTAGACCACCAAATACGGATAAAAATCGATGAAAACTCAAGATAGCGGTCTCGCTAGGATATTAACCTGGTATAGTTCCCAGGGTCGAACTCGAAGAACATGGGTTGGCCTCGCGGCCTACGAAGTAGTCTAAAATAAAAACAAATAAAAACAAATTATTTTTGGTGGGTTTTGAATATTTTTATATTTTTTTGAATTTTTAATTATGAAGAAAACAATGAAAACAAAGAAAATAAGCAACTGTCAACAATTATTTAATTACTCTAAAATGCTCTAAAAATTCTAATAAAAATGTTTTTATGATTTTTATAATTTTTATTATTTTTAGTGAATTTTTGATGATTTTCTAATTTTTATGGAATTTTATAAAAATGAAATAAGACAAAAACAGAAGAGGACTGTCCAATCAGGATTGGAGGGCCAAAATAAAATATATAATGGCACTATCAAAGCCTGAAGGTAATTTTCTTGGAAAATATAGACAACAAGGAAAAATAAGAGACTGAGTTTATTATTTTTGGAATTTTCTATTAATTATTAGAATTTTTATGAGATTTTCAAAGTTTTTCAATTTTTATATTTTCTATAAGTCCACAAATGACCAAAATTGGTCAGAAAATCAAGCAAACCAAAACACAAAATATAAATTTTTTGGAATTTTTGAGAAGGTTTTAATAATTTTTTGTGATTTTTATATCTGGACAGAGACAAAAAGAGAGGTTTTTGAATTTTTCAAAATAACAAAAGGGCTCCAAAAATTTCCCAAAAATCAGTGAAAATTCTACACAGTGGCAGGAGCCACGTATCAAATTTTCACTTGATTTGGATGATATTTGATATTTTATTTAAAACAATCAAGAGCCCAAAGTCACAGGGACCTGATCGTAATAAAAGTATCCTTGCAGGGCCTAAAAGTAACAAGAATGAAAACCCAGGGGGTCCAGGTTCAAAAAGGCCAAGATCACACGTGCGGAGCACGTGTCCTGGGCACTCAGGGACTTATTTGCAAATAACTTAAGTCCCTGGACCTATTAACAAAAGGTGCTAAAAGTCCAGGGGCTAATGTATAAAAAGCCATTAAATTCAGTACATGCACAATTAAAAACACTCACCGGGGCATAAATGCAAATATCTAAAACTATATTTCATTCCATGAACAACTAGAAACTACAAGCCCATACATGCAATTTCACCAAAATCTCACGTGTCGAAGCACGTGTCTCACAACGTACAGGGGTAGAAATGCAATTCGAATAAACGACCAGGTCCACTATACAAATGTACCAAAATAAAAATGAACGTTATAAAGTATTTATAGGACTAAATGCTAACAAACGAAAAGATAGAGGGCCTAAGGGTAAATTACCTTTATTTAAGCGGAGGGCTGGATGCGTGCCACGTGGTGATCGAACGGCTCTGGACGGTGGCGCTAATCCTTCACTGATCTGACGCTTCATGTCTCTCCACGCGGCGCTCAGATGGTGGGCGTTGGTGAAGGACCCCTGAGCTCGATCGGACGGTCCGTATGAGATCTGGAACGTGAAAGCGGAACAGATGGTGCTGGAGGGTCCAGGAAGAACAGATGGCCGGCGAACTTCGCCGGCCCTGTGCACGTGCGATGGACCTCCTCGGGAGTTGCTGATGATCTGAAAAGAGTCGCCGGAGCCTCCCGCGTCTGAAGAGCCTCTTCGATGGCGCCAAGGAACTCCGAGAAGCCCGGGCGACGACGGCGGAGCTCAAGCTCCTGTGCTGAATGTGGGGGACCTCAGATGGTCCTCCTCTGACCTGCAAAGTGGCACAGATAGACTTCGGGGTCTTGGGCAAAATGCCTCGACCCGGTTAGAGGCGAAGTGGGTGGACTGTGCGTCGAGACGAATGAGCTCCAGCGATGCGACGACGAAGGAGCTCGAAGACCCTGCTCCGGGGCGAGTCAGGGGGTGCGAGTGGATGAAGAATGTGCGAAGAAGGCTCGTGAGCGTGAGGGTGTCGTCCGTTGATCGAAACGGTGACTGATATGGTCGGAATCGACGGTCGTCTGCGATGGGCGAAATTAGGCGTAACTTGAAATTAGCTAAAACTAAAGGGAACTAAGGTTACCTGACGGTCGAAGTCGAATGTGGGTGAGATGCTGAAGCTTTGGGTCCTTACCTAGAGGGCCGTCGATGCCTGAGGCTCGAGCACCACACAAAGGGCGGTGTACGGCGACGCTAGGTCGCCGGATCGATGGTCCGAGCACTCTCTCCTCGCTGCGACACCACCGGATGCGAGCTGTCACTCAGGCGAAGGTGGTGGAGGTCCTGGGTAGGGAAATGGGGAGCCAAAGATGTGAGACTCGTGCGGCGGAGCTGATGCTATATAGTCCTAGGGGTCCGGCTAAGTGGGAGTCGGGCGACAAAATCGGAGCACGGACCCCGATGCTGACCACCGGGCGTGGATCAGGGTCGATCAAAGACGGATTAGGACCCAGGGTTAGCGGAGTTGGAGTTCGGATCAATGCGCGATAAATGGGAGAAGAAGTGGGTCGGGCGTAGATCCGCAGAGTTGTGGTCCAGGGGGGGAGTTGATCGGGGGGTCAACATCCCCCGTGGACCAATGGGATGCGGCCACGTGTAAAATAATTGGAAATTCAAAATAAAATAACAAATAGCCTATTTTGGAAAAAAAGTGAAAACATGAACAATATTTTTTTATTTATAAACTATTTTTTTGTGATTTTAATTATTTTTTTGAAATAAAAATTAAGTATTTACAACATAGTATTATATACATAGGTATATACAATATTGTATTTTTATTTTTGATTTTAAAATAGTTATTTTTATACATTTTTATTCCAATTTTGTATTTTATTTATTTATAGGATTAAATTAGGAATAAAAAGATATTTTTATTTTATTTTTATTAAATATATACAAGGGTAAAATAATTACTTTTATTTACGTACATACATGGTATATATACAATATTTGTTTTGATTTTTATTTTTATTTATTTTTATTTTTTTACTTTTATAATTTTAATTTTATTTATTTACATTATGGGATATAGAATATGTAAATTTTTATTGGATTTTAATTTATTTATTTATAGGGATAAATAAATAGTTACATGATTCTATGTACATGGTGAATATACACAAGAAAGGGTATTTTTATTTTCTTTTATTTTTCTATTTTTATTTTAATTTTGTATTTACAAATATATACAAATATATACAAACCTATTTTTATTTTCATTTTTAGGAAAATAGTTTTATTTATTTATTTACACATATATACACATGTGAGCTTCCTTATCTCTCTCTACTTGGGTTTTTATGCGGTCAGGCCCATGCTGAGCCCTCCCTTGGGGTTAGGTCGTTCAATATTTATTCTAAATATCTCCCTCTTTTTCTTTTGTCTCTTTATTCTTTTATTTATGCACAAAATCATGCTAATTATTTATATTTACATAATGCATGTCAAATGGTAATTATTTCTATTTACAAGAATGTACATGTGTTTGGCAAAGGTTTTGTAGCTAAAATAAAAGAATAAAGAGTGATGAATGGGTATTCATCACTTAGCCAATTGGGACTTTTTGTGGGTTTTTGATTTTATACTTTTATTTAATTTTTAATTTTATATTCTTGTATTTTGATTTTTAATTTACTGATTTTATATTTTCTTTTTATATTTTATATTTTTTTATATTTTTTTGATAATAGAATATTTATATAAAGTAATAAAGAGGAAGATAAGGTATTTATAAAAATAACTAAAAATGAGTAAAATTCAGAAAATAAGATGTTTTTGGGCTTTTTTATATTTTTATGATGTTTTTGTGATTTTTCTAGTTTTTTTGATTTTTGGTATTTTTTAAAGATGAAAATACTAGAAAATAGTAAACTAAGTAGCTGGCTGAGATTGAAATGAAGACGAAAATGGAAACAGAATCTAAAACTCTACAAATCAATTTTAAATAAAAGATAATAAATCAGAGAAAATTCAGACATTGAAATTGTATTTTTTGGATTTTTGTGGAATTTTTAAGATTTTTATGAAGGTTTTTGGAGTTTTATAATTTTTAGGAGTTTTCTTTTATATTTTTTAGTGATTTTTGGTAGAATTTGAAACACACTAAAATACACACAATATATTTTTTGGAAAATTTTGAGGTATTTTTATAATTTTTATGGATTTTATAATGCAAACAGTGTTGAAAATGCTTGTTTTTTATTTTTTTATAAATAATAAAATGCAATAAAAATGCAAAATAAAAATATGACGTGATAATATAATGCATCAAGAGCACAAAATAATTTTTATGGATTTTTAGCAATTTATAGTTGTGTGAAATAAATAGAGGCAACATCTAGAAAACACTTGCTGGCAGGGGTATTTGTGCGTATATGAAAAAGCTTAAGGGCATGCATGTAATTTTCTAGAAATTATAAAAGGCAATAAAAATATTTTGGGACCAAATACCAATAATCAAACCTCGGGGTCAATCCTGCAAAATCCCCACGATGCACGTGCGTTAGCACGTACGCCTGACAGGGGCAGATATGTAATTCGCAGAAATCTCAAGGTCTTAAATGCGAACTTGCTAAAAATTCATAACTATGAATAAAAGTTATGGAACTAAAAATAAATAAGCAAAACTCCCAGGGTAGACCTGCAAAAGTGCCAGGTCATGTACGCGAAAGTACATGACCTGATAGGGGCCAAAAGGTAATAATATAAACGTCCAGGGGGTTCTATGCAAATTCTACAATAAATTAAAACTGCCGAGGAAAGTTTTATGACTAAAGTTTAAATACAAAAAGGGCTGGGTGAAATATTTAAAATACCCAAGCGGGGGTTGATCCGACGACGGGTGATATTTCACTTAACGCCACGTGTCACGCTGAGGATGCGCGATACCCCTTCGCAGCGAGCGGTCGAGATTAGAAGATGAGGGCATGATCGGACGGCTCGAGCACGCCAGATCCGACGGTTGCTGGACACCAAGAAGAACAGGCATCAATCTAACAGAGGCGAGGTGCACAGGACGAATAGGGAAGATGCTCCGGTGGGGCGAGCTTCTCCAACTCCAATCCTCCTCTCCTGTGGTTCGATGATGCTCCAAATCGGCCGGGAGCATTCCTGGGGTGTCCCTCTGGCTGCTGGATCCTCCAAAAAGCTCCATCGGAGACTAGAGAGCGTGCAAAAGGTCAGCGGAGATATGGAGCTCCAGCAACCTTAGCCCTCTTGCAAAAAGAGATCTAGCTGTGACTAGAGAGCGCGGACCTGCAAAAAGAGAGTGAAGGAGATGGGGGAAAATGCCCTGACATCGTGGATGGTTGAACGGCCGTGGAACACGTGAGATGATCGGTTGCGAAGGGTGGCTGGAGGTGCGCTCCGGCGAAGTGGGTGATTGAACGATTTGATGATTGGAATGCTATCCTAAAGATGGGTTTTGATCCTACAACTGCGGGGAATAAGATGGAACAGAAACAGAGAAGAGAAGGGGGAAAAGGGGCCTCACCAAGGTACGCAAGAAGGAAACTCCGGCGAGACCTTCGGCGAGGGGAGTCGACTCGATTCGACACCTTTGTGGTTCCCCGACGAGCCCAACGTGTTCCTACTGTCACCAGGAGCGTCGTCGAGGGCTAGGGTTAGGGTTTAGGCGGTGGAAGAGTGATCAAGCGTGGAAGAGAGGAAGGGGGGTTCTATTTAAGGAGTTGACAACCGGGGCTCTAAGATTGATGATGGCAGCGTGGTGCAGCGATCCACAGCCCATGGAGAGCTGAGGGTGTGCATCATCTTAAGTCGAGGAAGAAAAGTCATGAAGAGACCAAGACGAGACGGTGCTTGGCATGGCCTCCAAAAATCGCGAAATGGGTCAAAAACCAAGGTTCTGACAAGGCTATGGGAGGAGGTCAGACAGTTGACCGGAGGTCAACTATCAGACCAACCTGGTTGGTCCACGTGGACCAACTAAGAAAAATCCCCAAGAAAATAATTCAAAAATTATTTAAAAATAGTAATTGAATTTATTAGTTTTAGGTTATTAAATACAAAATGTTTATTATTTTATAAAGTATTTTATTATGAATTTTATTTATTTTTTCGAGATTAATAATTATAAGTTACCATTTATACCCTTTATAGGTATCTTTATCTATATATTTTATTATTTTATTTTATTTTGGATATTTAATTTATTTATTTATGTTTATTATTTTATAAATTTATAAAGTATTTTTATACACTTAAAAGTATTTTTATTTTATTTTTTGATGTATTTTATACTCATAATAGAATATAAGTATTAATTATATTGGCGTGTTTGTAGGTCTTATACCTATGTAATATATAAAAGTATTTTATTTTTGTATTTTATTTAGGTTTTCGTTCCTGTTTTAATAGTACATATATTATAAATAATATTTACAAAATTATAAAAAATATAAAAATAATGAATAAATAATAAATTGAATATTTTAATATGTACAAGTATAGAAATAGGGGTCCAAAACTCAACTTTCAAACCGTAGCTCCGCAAAATACGAAACCACTTCCATTAAATAGCTTATTTTAAATTATATACAATTAGAGGTGAGTTTGACACATTTTGAGTTTTTATTAGGGAGATACAGGTCTGGGAAGTTGGGATTCTAGAATCTTATTCAGATCATAACTTTTTATCTATACAATATTTTTGAGTGAAATCAATTTTGTATTTTTCTATATGAAACTATCTACAACTTTCATGTACAAAGTTTCTTTATTTGACGTGTAAAAAGTGAGACCAAAAATAGATCCCAAAATGAATAAAGAAAGAATGAATTAAAAGGAATTTCTACTGTATTTTGGCTCTTATCTCCCCCTACTTTATTTCTTGTCAACCTAGTCATCGAGATGCCTAGATCTAGGGGTTTCAGGTCATAAATTATTTACAATATTTTATTCTTTTTCTTTTCTTTTCTTTATCTATAATTTTGGCTTTAAAAACTGCATTTTATACAATATTTACACAATGATGCATGAATGCTAAAATGCCCGAATTAACAGTATTTACACGCATTTACTAGGGTTTTTAAGGCCAAAATGATAGAATAAAGATGATGAAACATAGATTCATCATCCCCCTATACTTTCCTTTACTAGTCCCGAGCAAACACTTATGCAATAAGTGCAGAAAAGAAAAATAAAGAAAAGAATAAGAAGAAATGTGGATTAAATTTAATGATCAAACTTGTCTTCACAAAATCAAAGTTCGGAGCTTAATTCAGACCTTTGGAATTTTAGTACGGGCGGAACCAATCTGAGAACCAAATTTTAAATCCAACAGTCCCTGAGAATCCCAAAACTCTGTTCAAGTCTCCTCAATAGCCAGGTCAGAAATATCTCAACTCATACGCAAACCCTTACGACTATGAATCTGACTCGTACAATGTAAGTGATAGTGGCTCTCCCCAACTAGAATGACCAAAAGATTGACTTCTCCAGTATGACAACCCAATGATTCCCCAATCCAATAATTCCTTCCTCGAGGAGCGGGGTATTCCCTTCTAAGTTCAAGTGGCAACCATCTCAAGAGGAAGGGGTGAAGAGGAGAATGGACGGTAGCCAGTGTAGCTACCTATCCTCGGATGCAAGACCAGTGTAATCAAGTCATCCAGCTGCAGGCTCACATGATATGACTTTGGAACTCAAGCTTGCTTATTGTCTTTACAACATATGTACATACTTTGCATGCATTTTATTTTTGTACAGGCCTGTCTCTTTTTTTTCTTTTTTTTCGAAATACTATTCACTGCAGCATTTACATAGGGAGTTTTTCCTCTTGAGCCAGTAGACTATCCCTCTTTTGAAGCTTTATTTCAACACACACTCTCATGTCTTTAGAATTCCTCATCAATGGATGGGTTGGGGTGCACTTCCCTCCCTAGAGGAGGACAAGTGTTTCCACTTGTGTGCATCTCATACCGGTAAATCCAATCCCCTCACCACTCCAACTAAGTTGAGCCATGTGAAAGGTGCAGGTGTCCTAGTTAGGTCATTATCAACAAGAGTCATGTGTGTGCTCCGAAATACTCTACTTAGGCAGTCAAAAATCCATTGAACTAAGTCTCGTGATCCTCAAAGAATTAAGTCAACTAGACCTGAAGTACCTCAAACCCTGTTTCTATAAGGTTCCTGTTATTAGGTAAATTTTAAGGTCCAATCAAGCTCCAATCTCCGGATTTTACTTAGACTCGTTCAGCTATCAAACTCAATCCGAAGAATGCTAATGCTATGCAAATGCAGAAAATATTTTTTTTGATGAAATTTTCAAGATTTTGAATTTTTTATGGATTTTTGAAAAGATGATGCACATGCATTTTTTTGAATTTTATTTTATTTTATTTATTTATTTTCAAAAAGTTTTTCAAATGTTTTTGGTTTTTTAATTTTGCAAATGTTTTTGGGATTTTTTTAAAACAAATATTTTGGATAAAAACTAGGTTAAAAATATTTACATCGGAGTGCTTCTTATATTTACAAGAAGTGGATTTTAAAAATTTACAAGGGTAAGTGATCAATTTTGTAGGTATATATAGTGGATTTTTGGTGTGATCTATATATTCCTCAACTTATTTGACAAAGATTTTTCAAGCTATTTTGAAAACTATAGTCCAAAATAATTTTTGCAAACATTTTTACAAACATGTACACACATTTGAAAATCATTTTGCGAAGGTTTTTCAAATAGTATAGATAGATTTTTCACATATTTTTGCAACCATTTTTCAAACCATTTGCAAATCATTTTTCACACATTTTATTTCACAGAAAGAAAATAAAATTTTCAAAACAAAATATTTTTACAAAGGATGAACACTTGTAACAAAACGTTTTCAAAAGAGTTTTCAAAATATTTTCACAAGGATTTTCAAACTATTTTTCAAATATTTTGCAAAAAATATTTTCACCTGATTTATTAATCAGTACATACAAAAAGAATTTGAGGAATAATCAACATCTTTTTATTAGGGTTTTTAATGAATTTTAAAGAATTATAAGCCATAATTATTAAGAAAATACGAAAGTATGAGTTATGGCTAAAGTAGATATGTAGTATATATGACCCCCTATACTTAGCTTGAGCTATGTCCTCATAGATCAGAGAGAAAAGAGAAGACATAACTCGTACTTAGTATAGGAAAATCTAAAGAATAAATAAATGGAGAAATGAATGAATCAGAAGTTGACCGTCCCCCCTATACTTAGGATCAAAAAATCCTAAGTATAGCAGACTGTACACAAAGCAGGGAGGGTCAAGGGTGGGAATGAACAGATCATACTCAGATTGTCTCCCCCTATACTTAGGGTAAGATATACCTAAGTATAGACAAGAAGAGGAGATAATGGAGAGGATCGAAAAGAATGAAAACCTGGGGTGCACACCCCCCTATACTTAGGATAAAGTACATCCTAAGTATAGAAGACTATCTACAAGGGGCGACACCTTGTGATAGATACAGAAGATAGAAAAGGAAAGGAAGAAAAGAAGAAAAGAAGACAAGAGATGAAAGCATATATGAACAACTCGGGATGCGCATCCCCCCTACACTTAGGATAAAGTACATCCTAAGTGTAGCAGTGATGAAAGGGAAGACATCATATCGGTGGAATAAGATAAAAGAGAAGGCAAAGAAGAAAAGAAGTGAAGAGACCAAGACGAGATGGTGCTTAGCGTGGCCTCCAAAAAATCGCGAAATGGGTCAAAAACCAAGGTTTTGACAAGGTTATGGGAGGAGGTGAGACAGTCGACCGGAGGTAAACTGTCAGACCAACCTGGTTGGTCCACGTGGACCAACCAGGAAAAATCCCCTAGAAAATAATTCAAAAATCATTTAAAAATAGTAATTGAATTTATTAATTTTAGGTTATTAAATAAAAAATGTTTATTATTTTATAAAGTAATTTATTATGAATTTTATTTATTTTTTCGAGATTAATAATTACAAGTGACCATTTATACCCTTTATAGGTATCTTTATCTATATATTTTATTATTTTTTATTTTTTATTTTTATTTTGGATATTTAGTAAATTTATTTATTTATGTTTATTATTTTATTAATTTATAAAGTATTTTTATACACTTAAAAGTATTTTTATTTTTTTTTCTAATGTATTTTATACACTTAATAAAATATAAGTATTAATTATATAGGATTGTTTATAGGTCGTATACATATGTATTATATACAAGTATTTTATTTTTGCATTTTATTTAGGTTTTCATTCCTGTTTTAATGTACATATATATTATAAATAATATTTACAAAATTATAAAAATATAAAAATAAAAAAATAATGAATAAATAATAAATTGAATATTTTAATCTGTACAAGTATACAACAGGGGTCCAAAACTCAACTTTCAAATCGTAGCTCTACAAAATACGAAACCACCACCATTAAATAGCTTATTTTAAATTATATACAATTAAAGGTGAGTTTGATGCATTTCGAGTTTTTATTAGGGAGATACATGTCTGGAAAGTTGGAATTCTGGAATCTTATTCAGATCATAACGTTTTATCTGTACATTATTTTTGAGTGAAATCAATTTTGTATTTTTCGATATGAAAATATCTACAACTTTCATGTACAAAGTTTATTTATTTGAGATGTAAAAAGTGGAACCAAAATAGGTCCCAAAATGAATAAAGAAAGAATGAATTAAATGGAATTTCTACTGTATTTTGGCTCTTATCCCCCTACTTTATTTCTTGTCGACCTAGTCATCGAGATGCCTAGATCTCGAGGTTTCGGGTCATAAATTATTTACAATATTTTATTATTTTTCTGTTCTTTTCTTTATTCTATAATTTTGGCTTTAAAAAGCGCATTTTATACAATATTTACACAATGATGCATGAATGCTAAAATGCTTGAATTAACAGTATTTACACGCATTTACTAGGGTTTTAAGGCCAAAATTATAGAATAAAGATGATGAAACGTATATTCATCATCCCCCTATACTTGCCTTTGCTAGTCCCTAGCAAACACTTATGCAATAAGTGCAGAAAAAGGAAAATAAAGAAAAGAAAAAGAAGAAATGTGGATTAAATTTAATGATTAAACTTGTCTTCACAAAATCAAAGTTTGGAGCTTAAGTCGGATCTTTAGAACTTTAGTGCGGGCGGAACATCACTGAGAACCAGATTTGAAATCCAACAGTCCCTGAGAATCCCAAAAGTCTGTTCAAGTCTGCTCAATAGCCAGGTCAGAATATCTCAACTCATACGCAAACCCTTATGACTATGAATATGACTCATACAGTGTAAGTGATAGTGGCTCTCCCAACTAGAATGACAAAAAGACTGACTTCTCCAGTATGACAACCCAATGATTCCCCAATCCAATAACTCCTTCCAAGAGGAGCAGGGTATTCCCTTCTAAGTTCAAGTGGCAACCGGCTCAAGAGGAGGGGGTGAAGAGGAGAATGGACGGTAGCCAGTGTAGCTACCTATCCTCGGATGCAAGACCAGTGTAGTTAAGTCATCCAGCTGTAGGCTCACATGATATGACTTTGGAACTCAAGCTTGCTTATTGTCTTTACAACATATGTACATACTTTGTAGGAATTTTATTTTTGTACAGGCCTGTCTCTTTTTTTCTTTTTTTTTTCGAAATACTATTCGCATCAGCATTTAAATAGGGAGTTTTTCCTCTTGAGCCAGTAGACTATCCCTCTTTTGAAGTTTTATTTCAACCCACACTCTCCTGTCTTTAGAATTCCTCATCAATGGATGGGTTGGGGTGCACTTCCCTCCCTAGAGGAGGACAAGTGTTTCCACTTGTGTGCATCTCATACCGGCAAATCCAATCCCCTCACCACTCCAACTAAGTAGAGCCATGTGAAAGATGCAGGTGTCCAAGTTAGGTCATTATCAACAAGAGTCGTGCGTGTGCTCTGAAATACTCTACTTAGGCAGTCAAGAATCCATTGAACTAAGTCTCGTGATCCTCAAAGAATTAAGCCAACTAGACCTGAAGTACCTCAAACCCAGTTCCTATAAGGTTCCTCTTATTAGGTAGATTTTAAGGTCCAATAAAGCTCCAATCTTCGGATTTTATTTAGACTCGTTCAACTATCAAACTCAATCCGAAGAATGCTAATGCTATGCAAATGCTGAAAATATTTTTGTGATGAAATTTTCAAGATTTTGAACTTTTTATGGATGTTTGAAAAGATGATGCACATGCATTTTTGTATTGTATTTTATTTTATTTATTTTATTTTCAAAAAGATTTTTCAAATATTTTTGGTTTTTTAATTTTGCAAATGTTTTTGGGATTTTTTAAAAAAACAAAGAATTTGGATAAAAACTAGGTTAAAAATATTTACACGGGAGTGCTTCTTATATTTACAAGAAGTGGATTTTAAGAATTTACAGGGGTAAGTGATCAATTTTATAGGTATATATAGTGGGTTTTTGGTGTGATGTATATATTCCTCAACTTATTTGACAAAGGTTTTTAAAGCAATTTTGAAAACTATAGTCCAAAATAATTTTTGCAAACATTTTTACAAACATGTACACACATTTGAAAATCATTTTGCAAAGGTTTTTCAAACAGTATATATAGATTTTTCACATATTTTTGCAACCATTTTTCAAACCATTTGCAAATCATTTTTCACACATTTTATTTCACAGAAAGAAAATAAAATTTTCAAAATAAAATGTTTTTACAAAGGTTGAAAACATGTAACAAAACATTTTCAAAATAGTTTTCAAAATATTTTTACGAGGATTTTCAAACTATTTTTCAAACATTTTGCAAAAAATATTTTCACCTGATTTATTAATCAGTACATACAAAAAGAATTTGAGGAATAATCAACATCTTTTTATTAGGGTTTTTATTGAATTTTAAAGAATTATTAGCCATAATTATTAAGAAAATACGAAAGTACGAGTTATGGCTAAAGTATATATGTAGTATATACGACCCCCCTGTACTTAGCTTGAGCTATGTCCTCATAGATCAGAGAGAAAAGAGAAGACATAACTCGTACTGAGTATAGGAAAATCTAAAGAATAAATAAATGGAGAAATGAATGAATAAGAAGTTGACCGTCCCTCCTATACTTAGGATCAAATAATCCTAAGTATAACAGACTGTACACAAAGCAGGGAGGGTCAAGGGTGGGAATGAACAGATCGTACTCAGATTGTCTCCCCCTATACTTAGGGTAAGATATCCCTAGGTATAGACAAGAAGAGGAGACAATGGAGAGGATCGAAAAAATGAAAACCTGGGGTGCACACCCCCTATACTTAGGACGAAGTACGTCCTAAGTATAGAAGACTGTCTACAAGGGGCGACACCTTGTGATAGATACAGAAGATAGAAAAGGAAAAGAAGAAAAGAAGAAAAGAGATGAAAGCGGATATGAACAACTCAGGATGCGCATCCCCCCTACACTTAGGATAAAGTACATCCTAAGTGTAGCAGTAATGAAAGGGAAGACATCATATCGGTGGAATAAGATAAAAGAGAAGGCAAAGAAGAAAAGAAGAAAAGTCATGAAGAGACCAAGACGAGATGGTGCTTGGCGTGGCCTCCAAAAAATCGAGAAATGGGTCAAAAACCAAGGTTCTGACAAGGCTATGGGAGGAGATCAGACAGTTGATCGGAGGTCAACTGTCAGACCAACCTGGTTGGTCCACGTGGACCAGCCAGGAAAAATCCCCTAGAAAATAATTCAAAAATCATTTAAAAATAGTAATTGAATTTATTAATTTTTGGTTATTAAATAAAAAATGTTTATTATTTTATAAAGTATTTTATTATGAATTTTATTTATTTTTTTGATATTAATAATTACAAGTTACTATTTATACCCTTTATAGGTATCTTTATCTATATATTTTATTATTTTATTTTTATTTTGGATAATTAATTAATAAATTAATTTATATTTATTTTTTTATAAATTTATAAAGTACTTTTATACACTTAAAAAGTATTTTTATTTTATTTTTATGATGTATTTTATACACGTAATAAAATATAAGTATTAATTATATAGGTATGTTTATAGGTCGTATACTTATGTATTATATACAAGTATTTTATTTTTGCATTTTATATAGGTTTTCATTCCTATTTTATTGTACATATATATTATAAATAATATTTACAAAATTATAAAAATATAAAAATATAAAAATAATGAATAAATGATAAATTGAATATTTTAATATGCACAAGTATACAATAGGGGTCCAAAACTCAACTTTCAAATCGTAGCTCCGCAAAATACGAAACCACCGCCATTAAATAGCTTACTTTAAATTTTATACAATTAAAGTGAGTTTGACGCATTTCGAGTTTTTATTAGGGAGATACAGGTCTGGGAAGTTGGGATTCTTGAATCTTATTCAGATCATAACTTTTTATCTATACATTATTTTTGAGTGAAAACAATTTTGTATTTTTCTATATGAAATTATCTACAACTTTCATGTAAAGTTTCTTTATTTGAGGTGTAAATAATGGAACCAAAAATAGGTCCCAAAATGAATAAAGAAAGAATGACTTAAAAGGAATTTCTATTGTATTTTGGCTCTTATCTCCCCCTACTTTATTTCTTGTCGACCTAGTCATCGAGATGCCTAGATCTCGGGGTTTCAGGTCATAAATTATTTACAATATTTTATTCTTTTTCTTTTCTTTTCTTTATTCTATAATTTTGGCTTTAAAAACCGCATTTTATACAATATTTACACAATGATGCATGAATGCTAAAATGCCCGAATTAACAGTATTTACACGCATTTACTAGGATTTTTAAGGCCAAAATGATAGAATAAAGACGATGAAACGTAGATTCATCACACCACCACTCTCTTCAGATTTTGTAATGCCTCCTAGTATCCATGCACCCATATCTAAGGTTGATCCTTCCAAAGTAGGTCCATCAGGAGTGTCACCTTCTTGGAATATCCCTTGATGAACTCCTTGTAGTAGTTCCCTAATTTGAGGAAGGATCACAACTCCTTTGTGGATATCACACACTCTTCAATCACCTGAGTCTTCCTAAGCTCCATGTATATCATGACTCTGCCCACGATATACCCAAGGAAAGAGATGGTCTCCGGATTAAAGGCACACTTCTCCAACTTCAAATACATCTGGTTTTGCCTCAACTTCTCAAGCACTATCCATATATGCTTGACATGTTGTTCGAGAGTCTTGATGTACTCCACTATGTCATCCAAGTAAACAACAACAAAACAATCGATATACTCATGGAAGATATCATTTATCAAGGTCAATAAAATAGGCAGGACATTAGTCAACCCAAATAGCATAACATGGAACTCAGTAGAACCATAGTGTATCACATGCCATCTTTTGTCCATCTCCCTCCTTGATGCAAACCTAGTAGTATTTTGACTTAAGATCCATCTTTGAAAAGTACTTGGCTTGTTCCAAGCAATCAAACATGTCCTCACCATTGGGGATGAGGTACTTGTTCTTCACTGTTACCTTGTTCAACTTGTGGTAGTTCACTACATCCACAAGATCCCATATGCCTTATTCTAGAACAACATTGGTGGTCCGTATAGGGCATTGCTTGGACGCATTATACTAGAGTCCACCAGCTCCTCCAAAGATTCAGGGGATATTTTGTACAGTGCAAGTACGGGGGACACCATTCCTAGTAGATGCTTGATGAATCTACGATTCATCATCTTTATTCTTTTATTTTAACTTCATTTCCTTAGTCAGACACCTGTAAATACCTACTAATTTCATGAAATTACCATTTTGCATGTATTTGTTAAATATGCATTTTTAACACTTTTTGTACTCAAATAAAAGAATAAAGAATAAAAGAAAAAGAAAAGAAAAATGAAGGATGTATTTATGGAATAAATGCATACTGACCCGAACCCCAAGAGAACAACGACCATTGAAAATTTAATCCATCTCGACTGCATCGAAAATCTATGTCATCAATGCTCGATAGGTTTATCTTCATCTCACTTTAATGAAGCTCCTTGGACAGCTCCTTCAACATCACGTCTATGAACTCGTCCAGCATCTTTTATAATGCCTTGGGGTATGGCTGCATCTCCTCGCCATCTTCTTACATACTCTCCCCTTTCTTTAGACCATTGCAAACTTGCATCGTGGACATGGATTTAGGTCGTCCCTTCTTCTTGATAGCCCTGATGAAGTAGGGGCTATATTCAACCATAAAGAAGACTCCTCCCAGATAAGGAGTCATAGATGCCTTCTCTTTCTTCAAGAACTCGACCCTAGAATGACTTGGAAGTCAACAAGAGGTACCACGAGGAAGTGCGTATTTCCATGCCAATCACCCTACTGGACTTTACAGTTTGACATACCTTCAATTCACAGCGACTCGGAGTTGGAAAGTTTCACACAGCACTGGTTCTTCTCCATGGGAACTCCTAATCTCTCAAACTCTTTGTTGGAGGGAAAGTTATGCGTATCTCTAGTATGTATTATGGTTCTAAGGGTCTTCTTGTGTACCACAATATTGAGGTACACTAACTCTAGATCTTTGCACTCCACCTCCATCTTCGCATCTTTGCTGCACTTCAGCAGACACAAGCAATTGTTGTGCATCAACTTGAGGTTCGTCATGCGTACCTCTTCTTTGGAGTTCTCCTCCATCGTCATGGAGTTCAGCTTCTCTTGCTTCAAGAATTCTTACGCCCGATGTCCCTATGTGGCCTGTCATAAATGAAATAACCCTTCCCCTTAGATTGCTCAGCCTTCTTAGAGGATTATGATCCCTCCATAAAATTCTCAATCTTTTCAGTCTTCTTGAACTTTAACTTTATCTTTTCTATAGGCATTCTCTTTTCCTTCTCGAAATTCTTCTTCTCCAAGGTGGATTGGACTTTATAGTCGACCAACGCATCCGTTATAGCGATGGTCGTCTTGAGGTCTTTCTCCCTTTCCTCCTAAGATCTACCTGAGGTGAGTTCTGGAGACCCACCATAAAGTTAAAGATTCTATCTTATTCAGATATAACATTAATGTCCAACAATAGCGATGAGAGCTGCCTCATGTACTCCGGTATGGTTCTCATCTACTTCAACCTTCGGAGTGCCTTCCTTGCTACCCAAGCAGTGCTTGTAGTAGAAACTACTCCTTCATCTCCTTAACCAACTCATCCCAAGATGAGATGGCTATTCCTCCTTCATATGCATGACTCCTCTACAATAGTTTTGCTGGTCAGACAAGTACATCATTGCCAAGGATACCTTCTTCGCCCTAGGAGTCTTGCCCACCTTGAAATACAACTCCATGTCCCACAAATAGTTCTCCAAGCCTTTGCACACCACATACCTGAGAAGGACTTAGGCTTTGGGACCTTTGACCTTTGTGCATTACTGAACCTATTGTCATTCACAATCGCCTTATTGATGATGGAGAGTTCCTCATGCAGCTCATGCACCAAGGATTAAGCTCATCTAACTTTTCCCTATGTGTCTTTACTATGTCAACTAAGCGTAGACTCCTACCATCGACATCCGATGATCACATGCCTACCTCATCCTCTATATGAGCCAAGCGTGGAAGGATATTTTTTGGTCTCATGTAGCATGAAAGCATGTAGATCGAATTATATTTAACCAGAAGCATATTTGTGATCCTTTAGCCAATAAAGTAAGAGACCTCATGTCTAAGTCTGATCCCACAGAGACATTGTGGGCACCGAGATGAATCACATAACTCCCACAATCCAAAGAAATAAGCCAGCTTCCTCGTCGACCTTGGGGCAGGGGGACGACCACAATCTGAGAGGGAGAGGAGACATCTAAAAAGAGAGGGAGGGGGGACTTGTTGCTTGATTGTGTGTTGTGAGAGCATGTTGAGTCACCCGAACCAGGATATCAAATTTTCAGACTCTCAGGGTATACGATACTTGACAAATCAGACCCATCAATCACTGTATCAACTGCTCTACAGCTCTCGATTCTCGATCCGGGCGAACAACAACTCTAAACCCACAAGTGTGTAAGGGAAAGCAATGTGTGTGAGTTAAGATTTATTTCATTTTAAACTCTACAAAATGTATATAGTGACAAGCAGTAGAGAGTATCGAACACATGCAACTACCGGGTAGAACGAGAAATTGATATTAATAATTGCTAATTAATATCAAATACAAGTTATTTTTATTTTTATCCTTTTCATTTTAATTGTTTGTGAGGTTTTAATTAATATTAATGTTTTATAACATTTAGTTTATTTTATAGTTTTTTATGGTTTTTAATTTTGCAAATGTTTTTAATAGATATACTTAGGATACTATCTCATCTCATTTATATATAGTATCTTAAGTATATTTTATTTTAAGAATTACTTAAAAAAATAAAAAAATTTATTTTTTATTTCATTCTTAAAATAAAATATACTCAAGATATTATATATAAATGAGATAAAATAGAGAGATAAAATAAAGATAAAATCTTTTTGGATTTTAAACTTAGATCAAAAAGTCAAATAAGAGAAGTGAATTATTTTCAGAATTTTTGGTATTTTTTCGGAGAATTTAGATTTAGTGGTAAAATATACAAAATAGTGAGAAAGTTAATTATCTGAGTTGTTTTGGGTTTAATAAATATATATACAAGTCCTAAAAATCCAGAACTATTTTTTATATATAATGGATATAATAAAGAATTTTCAGAAATAAATTAATGTATTTTTATTTTTACACTTTTTTTGCAAATTTCTATAAGGATTTTAGGGTTTTGTGATTGTCAAGTTTTTATGTAGTTTTTAATATTTTTTGTATATATGATTCATTATAGTAAAATCTAGATAATTGATTTTTTTGGAATTTTTGGGTGAATATTTGAATTTTTATAATTTTTATAAGTGAAAATAGAGAAAACATGATTGTTTTTGAATTTTGATAAATTCGAAAATAACTTAAAATGCCTTAATAAAAATATGTTTACTAGAGCATGAGTTTAGACACCTAAATTAATTTTCTGATGTGTAGAAAAATTTAATAAAAATAAAACAAGAAAGTAAAATAAAACTGTAACACATGGACTTTTATGCAATTATAGTGAAGTTAACATGCATTTAATAACACATCAGACAAATTCAAGGGGCATTCAACAATTTATCCAATTATAAACAAGTTTACTACGCATGGGAAGGGTCTATTTGCAATTACAACAAATCATATGGTAACATAAAGAACATCTCCAGGAACCTTTATGAAAAATATCCCAATAAATATATAGTTCAAGTAAACTAGCATGGGAATATTTTGCAATTAATGAAAACTTTATATGCATTTCATAACATAATTGATGAGTTTAGCACTGAGCATGTAAATTACCAACTTAAACCCCTCACGTGGGATGAAATGTGAATGTCAACAAAATCGACTTAAATGCTAATACATTAACGCTTGGATTCAGACATGCAAAATATCCAAAAAATAATACAAAGCATATAACATTTACAAAACTAGAAATAAATATAAAAATACGAGGGGGATGTTGTGAATTTTACCCAACACGTGTGCTCATCAACGATCCAAATGAATTCACTTAAGCACTTCGACGACTCAGATGACGATATACCCCTTCGTGGTTGGACGGTGTAGATTAGATCATTAGCTCGATTAGATGACCCCTCATGTACCTAATCCAATGATGGCTGGAGAACCTGTCATGTATTCTTCATCTGACGACAAGGAGAAGTCTTAGAAGAACAGAGAAGAGCCCCTCTTGGGCTTAGATTCGTTCCCTTGATTCTCCTTCTATGGTGGGATTCTAATTCTTAGATATGGTCCAAAAGGATTATAGGGGTGATCTGCTAAAGATGAATGCATCTCACTGACGAGAGATCTGGAGGTCAATCTGCTCAGGGCACATAAAGGTGCTATGTTGGAGGTGAAGTCCTGTCAAATGGGGTTCGAGTTAGCGGAGACCTACACAAAAACCATAGCCGCTCGAGGGAGATGCTTCTCGGCTTGTTGTTAGGGTGAATAGCAAAAAGAGTGAGTGAAATGGGTTGGTCTTTGACGACAGTGGCGAAGAGATGTGATGGCCTCAATATTAGCGAGATCGAGGGAGAAGGGGATGGTCAAGATGTGGACAAGATGATGATGAAGAAGATGAAGTGGTCTATGCATCAGAATGAGGGGTTTTACTTGATGAGAAGAGGTGGAGCTCTAGATCTCTAGTGTACTAGTCTTTTAGGGATTTTGATATAACTAATCAAATTAGACGAAACAACATGTGGATCTATGTTAAATAATTAAAGACATAACAAATGACCAAAATAAAAGAGATAACGGGGCTCACCAGAAGCAAGTAGGGCCAGGGAGCATGAATTGATGGAAGTAAATAAAATATTTGTTAACTATGCATCACTGAAACATGAAATATTTAGCATATATTTTTCCAAAACAATCTTAGTTCGTCGTATGAACTAGAAAATGTAGCATACCAATTTGTACATTCAGAAATTATAAATTCTAAGAAAATAATTTCCAAAATATTTTCTGATATTTACAATTAATAATTATAAACTCAGCCATGGCCAGTCCCAAGCCCGGGTAAATAAGGAGGGTCGCATTAGGTAGTTGACAGCCAGCGTAAAACAGTCAGAGACAACATCCTAACTAGTACTTTTTTTCTAAAAAAAACTATTTAAGAAGTTGCCTCATGACAGTCGGATCTTTTCAACATGGATTTAAGCAAACATACAGATTTCGTTGGGGGCGTTCCCTACTTGCGACGCGTTGCATCACCCGAATGCAATGAAAAATGAGCAAGGGCCGCTACATCGCAGCCTGGATGTAGTTTAAAATTTGCAAGGGTTCCCGCACGAGGAATACATGCAGGTAATTAAGCTAGTTCCGCTGCATCACCGCCCGGATGCTGTCCAAAATTTACAAGGGTTCTCGCATAATGGACGCATGCGAGTAAAGAAGTTAGTCCAAAAGAGTTTGCAACGGAAGTTACGGATTGGTAGTTGGAATATTGACACTTTAACTGGAAAGTTGATGGAGATAGTAGATACGATGGAAAGAAGAAAGATTCATATACTGTGTCTTCAAGAGACTAAATGGGTTGGAGGGAAAGCAAGGGAGATTGAGAAGATAGGCTTTAAACTTTGGTATTCAAGTAAAGATAAGGGTAGAAACGGTGTTGGAGTAGTTGTTCATAAGGATTTGAAGGATTGTGTGGTTGAGGTGAAAAGATTCAGGGATCGAATTGTTTTGCTAAAATCAGTGCTTGAAGAAGAAATTCTGAATATCATCTCAGTTTATGCACTATAAATTGGTTTAGATGAAAGGACTACACAAGTTTTGGGAGGATTTGGATAATAGTCTACAAGGAATCTCACAAAGAGAGATGATTTGCATCGGTGGGGATTTTAATGGACATGTGGGAAAAGATGTTTCAGGGTATGCTAGTGTTCATGGAGGACATGGTTTTAGGGATAGAAATGAAGAGGAAAAAGCCATCCTGGATTTTGCAACGGCATATGATCTTTTCATAGCAAACACTCTCTTCAAGAAGAGGGAGGAACATTTAATTACTTATAAGAGTGGGCCAACTAGGACACAGATAAATTACTTTGCATTGAGGAGAAGAGATCGGTTGTGTTGTAGACTGCAAAGTAATCCCAGGAGAGAGTTTGACAACCCAACATCGTTTGTTAGTCTTGGATGTACAAATGAAAGGGCTGGTAAAGAAAAGGAGGGTTTCTAAGATAACAAGAACCAGATGGTGGAATCTTCCACTGAAGCAAGCGAGCTTCATGGAGAAGGTTTTAGAAGACTTATCTTAGGATTGTAGTGGTAGTGCAAACGAGATGTGGGAGGCAGTAGCATCTTGTATCCGAAAGGTAGCCAAAGAGATGCTAGGCAAGTCAAAGGGAGGAGCTCCAGGTCAAAAGGGGGCTTGGTGGTGGAGTGAAGGGGTGCAAGAGAAGCTAAAAATAAAAAGAGCTTGCTTTAAAGCTATGTCTAAGGATTAAACAGAGGAAACTATCACAAACTACAAAATAGCGAAGAAGGAAGCAAAGAAGGCCGTAAGCGAAGCTAAGTCAAAAGCTTATGAAGTTTTGTTTAAAAATCTTGACTCTAAGGAGGGACAGAAGGATATATTCAGGTTGGCCAAAACAAGAGAAAGAAAGACCAAAGACCTTTCTCAAGTAAGATGCATTAAGGACGAGGAAGGTCATGTGCTTGTTACTCAGAAGGATATAAACACTAGGTGGGAGCAGTACTTCCATAAACTTTTCATTGGGGAAGGAAATAGAGAGATCACTTTGGGGGATCTAGCTTGTAGTGAAAGTTACTTGAATCGTGCAAGCTATAGACGGATACAAAGAAAGGAAGTAGAGGAGGCTTTGAAGGTTATGAGACATGGGAAAGGTGTAGGACCTGATGACATCCCTGTAGAAGTTTGGAGAGTTTTAGATGAGCATGGTTTGACTTGGCTTACGAATCTATTCAATGTTATTTGGCGAAGCAAGAAAATGCCTGAAGACTAGAGGAGGAGTATTGTGGTGCCTCTTTATAAGAATAAAGGATACATTCAAAATTGTTCAAATTATAGAGGTATTAAGATGATGAGTCACACTATGAAAATTTGGGAATGTGTGATCGAAAAAAGGTTGAGGCAAGTTTCCAACGTAAAAGAAAATCAATTCGGATTCATGCCAGGTCGCTCAACGATTGAAGTCATCCATTTGCCGAGGAGAACAATGGAGATTTATAGAGCTAAAAGGAAGAACCTCCACATGATCTTTATTGATTTGGAGAAGGCTTATGATTCTGTCCCACGAGAGATATTGTGGATAGTGTTGGAGAAGAGACAAGTACCTATCCTATACATTAACCTCATAAAGGACATGTATGATCGGGCTTTATCTTGTGTAAGGATCCCGTCTGGGAAGACTAGATATTTTGACATCAACATTGGTTTACATCAAGGTTCTGCTTTGAGTCCATTTCTTTTTTACTTTGATTATGAACAAGTTGACAAGTCACATTCAGGATGAGTTACCTTGGTGTATGTTATTTGCGGATGATATTGTGTTAGTTGACGAGACTAGAGATGGAGTAAACGAGAAGCTTGAGGCCTGGAGAAATAAATTGGAGACTAAAGGATTTCGTATAAGTAGGGCCAAGACGGAATATATGGAGTGCACCTTTGATGGAAGCAATGGTGAAGGAATCGAGGTGAAGATTGGTGATGATAACATTCAGAAGAGAGATTCCTTTAGATATCTGGGATCTATTCTGCAACATGATGGGGAAATTGATGGAGATGTTACTAATAGAATAAATGATGGCTGGCTAAAGTGGAGAGGAGCCTCTGCTGTTCTCTGTGATAAGAAAATTCCTTTAAAAATAAAGGAAAGTTTTACAAAGCAGCCGTGAGACCTGCTATGCTTTATGGATCTGAATGTTGGCCTGCGAACCATAAACATGTGCAAAGAATAAATGTAGCAGAAATGAAAATGTTAAGGTGGATGTGTGGACACACACGTAAAGATCGGATTCGGAATGATGTAATCAGAAAGAAAGAAGAAAGTTGGAGTAGCTCCGATCGAGGATAAGATGCGAGAAAATCGCTTAAGATGGTTTGGACATTTGCAAAGAAGATCAGCTGATGCACTCGTTAGGAGATGCGAGTGTTGGGATGTTGAGCCGGCTAAGAGAGGGCGAGGACGGCCCAAGAAGTGTTGGAAAGAGACCATACGAAGGGATCATAGTTTTGTGGATATAAGCCCGGGATTGACTCGAGATAGATCTGAATGGAGGCGAAGAATCCATGTAGCCGACCCTACTTAATTGTGGGAAAAGGCTTTGTTGTTGTTGTATTCACAATTAATAATAGAGATAGATCATGATTGACCTTTGAAGCGTTAGTTTCTAAAATAAGAAACCTCTCGAATCAATTTCGCTCAGCAGAGTCTCTCTCGTGGGTGCAGAGATGAATCACGTTGCTTCCCACGAACCCGGATGTAGACTAGGGGGCAAGAAGAGATGTGTGAGAGTTGGAGACTCTCAAGACACTTCTATATCTCAAGGGGCACGAAATTTTAAGGACTATTGCTCTCCATAATTCTAGTGAAGAAAAGAGAGAGTCTTACTCTCCTTACATACACAAAGCACACATCCAACATATGACTTGTAGTCCCTTGGATTCTAAATCAAGGGCTTAGAGAAAGTCTTGATTGTATAAGGATTATCTCCTTATTATATCTGATTAATATTAATTAATTAATAATAAATAAGCAATAACTTTAGAGTTTTAATTTAAACTAAACAAGTTATTGCATCCATGTACAACAAGGTATATGCCCCAACATTGACTTAGTCAATGTTGTTGCTTTTGATTTATTAACTAATTAACTTGATAATCACATTAGCAATATTGAAGAAATTATAGTATTAATCCTTAAAGCTTATGAATCATATTCATGAAAATAAAATTAAATGTAAATTCAATTTACATCTACAAAACTAATGTGAGTCAAATTCACATAATCTTATTCCTTGAAAAACTATTTAAATCATATTTTCATAAATATTTATATACATCACATCCATAAAATATTATTTATTCTGAATCATTGTTCACATTATTAAGGATATATATTTGTGAATCTTATTCACAATGTTGTCCATGTAGAATAATGCAATAATAACTATTATTAGTACAATATAGACATCAATGTGTATAAGACTCTTGAGATACAAATGTAGATGCTTTGAAATAATTTTTGGGAGATCATACTATCCATATATAGTGACTTGAAATATGGATATGAATCCAATTTCAGAGTTTATGTTATTTTTACGAAAATTCGTCACCTATGAATGTTGACATTGAGCTGTGATACTTTACACTCTCAGTGAGCTCAACAAAACACATCACACAGTCCATGAGCTGGAGAAAGTGTTGGTGAGCTGAATCTAGCTTCCTTGACCATTTCTAATCATAGTCCAAACCAATTGGAGCTAAGAAATGAGCTCAGGGCGCTTGTATATTTCCATTTCGATGACCATTTCTATTTCCAACATTTAGACATTGAAATTAGAATTGGATATGGAATTTGAATTCAAATTAATTGTGATTTAATCCAATTAAATGTCAAATCATCTAGATAATGGGGCCACTAAAATCCAATCATGTTTCATCACTCCTCGGAATGGAAGTGTCACGGTAGACGATCTATTAAGATAGATTTAACCCTGAGTATTCTCAATACTCATTCATCCTTCACATTGGAAGACTTTGATAAATCAATTTCTCTTTCCGATCTATACCAAGTTTGACGTACCATCGTCACCCTCTAATCTGAACCACCTTCTGGAGCATATCCTCTATAAGAAGATGCTTGGAACGATTATACCACCATCACGAAGCACATTAACATCTCACAAGCATCATCCCATCATCACACCCATACGGTTATCTCAAAAAAGAAATCATGACCTGGAGCATCTTGCAACTCGACACGACCTTCAACTCATATGCATCTTCACCACAATAGAAAGAATGATCCTCATCCAAAGTGTATCCTAGAGTCCTGTTCAAAACCCAATCGAGGAACTTCTTTAGTTTTCAGTATTCCAACAAACTTCCGCATGGCTGAGAAGGTAATTTGAAAAGTTTTTAGTGTTCATGGTGTGGAAATCCCTAAAACTTATTAACTCCATGACATATTTGATGGAAAATGTCAAGAAAAACAAGATTAGTTAAGGAGACTTTATCCTAGGATAAGATATCTCAGGATTTCCTGTTACATCATTTATTATGTTTCTATTTACATATTTATTCGTTTTCTATCCCACAAATCAATAGCACGAGAATGAAAGATAAATATCACTTATTCCACTTTATTTCTTATTATGATTAAGGATGGGAGGAGTTTGCTAGGCTATCAAGCGGCATGTAGGTTGAATGGAGGGAGGCATAACTATAAGAATTGTAAACTAGATTTTAAATTGGGGGTAGTCAGATGATGCGGTTCAAAAAATTAGAGGGGAGGTACCCCCCCTTGTGTAAATATAAGTCTACCTACGTCCCTACTTATTTTCATTATTACACATCAATCTTTGCAAAACATATGTATTACACTTGGATAATGAGTATGATAATTAGGAATAACCGATACAAGACTAACAAGTTAAGCATCAAACTATGATACATGTCATTTTGCTCAGTTCTTCTCATCTTCTTCATCCATCTCCTACTTCTAGTTCCTTCTCGGTCAATGACAACCTTAAAACATATCCCTTATATCTAGTCTCTTACAACCCTGACCTCCTCATCCTCGATTACAACGTCTACTTGACCCTGCACCTAGCTCATCTTTCTCCTCCTTTGGTTTGTGCTATCCTAACCTTTTCCCATGTAGGTTGTCACTTCCCCTCTCCCTCCCCTTCCCTCAGTACCCCATCTCTCCTTGCCTCCACATAGATTGTTGTAACCTCGGACCTCCGCCTAAATCCGACTTGCTCCACCTCAATCACTGTCTCTCCCCATCCTCTCGACTCTCTCATCACCCTCATTCTTCACACCATGTCGTTAGACACATCTCTTCTCATGATCTGCACACATTGTCCTGAGTCGCATCACAAGGTTGTTGTCATTGAGAATAATGCATGAGAGGGCTGCTGAGAGGGTAGGAGATGAATGAAGTAATATTAATGGTAGGAGCATACATAAATACACATGTTTTGTAGAGAAACATTGACACAAGTGTTGATGACCATGTTTGAAAATAGTGGAAATGTAAAATTTCTTTTTTTTTTAAAGTTAACCCTCTTTTAAAATGCATACGCGCATACTCCTTTAAACTTCTGTAATAAAATCTCACTTCTTTATAATTTGTAATCACACATAACTCCCTAGATACTGATTAACCGTTACATGGCATGCCCTTGAGGTACATTAGGGCTTGTTTCAAAGGTAAAAATTCCCTTTTTATATTTAAAGCTAACTTGATAATTTATGTCAGGATGCATGGCTGAAATGCCTTCCCCAGTTTTCCAAGATTTGGACAAGGGGTTATTTATGCCATTTCCCCTCCCCAATTCCCGGCCCGGAGGAGCCGCTCAGGTTTGTCTCATAAAAGGGCCACACACTCCTCCCCGCCTTTCCCTCCTCCCTTCTCCACCTCCACCTCTCCCATACCCGCACACATACATCCACACCTCCGAATCCACCAAACCCACCAAAATGAACGACGAGAGGAAGGAGACGTCAAATCATGAGGAAGAGAAGCAAAGGAAAGCCGAGCTCCATTGATCACTTCCCTGACACCTCAACATCTGATCCCTCTTTAATGGCGGATCACCTTTAATGCGGTCCTTTTAAAGGCATCCAATGCCTGCCATTATTGGCTCCTCTCGTCTTGGATCCCCATTTCCTGCAGATCTTGACCTTGGGTTGCCGTTTTCCCGAAGGTGCCCGGAAGGTATTTGACGTTATGCCTCTACTTAAAAAAATCCGCATTGTTGCGGTTTTCAGCGTGTTTGCGAGTTGGATTCTTCTCGAATGTCCGGGTTCTTGCGGAAAAAGTGTTTTTTCTTATGATTCCGGTGGTTTTTTATCATCTCTAGGTGCTTGATGTTGTGCTACTATTGAACTATTTGTTTGTTTTTGGAAATTTCAACTTAATCCACAAGTTGGGTCCTTCAGAAATTCCAGAATCGTGCGAAAATCCCGCGCCTTTTTCTCGAGATTTGGGTTTATCTTTCTCCTGTATATGTTTGACGTTTTGTCTCCTCCGAGCAATCCGCTTTTCAAGTTTTTATTCCCTTTTGCAAGTGGGTGTGCTTCTATTCTTGATACTGGAATTTTGATTTCGAGACGGATTTCTTCAAATCTTCTCATTTTGTACTAAAAATCATCTGCTTTCTCGAGGTTCCTGCCTTTTCCTGAATTGGGTCTTGCTTTATAGTTATTGGACGTTTTCGATCCACATAAAAGCTGAGATCTTTGGACATTGTGGCTTCATCCAACAAGTTTGTTCTTCTTGCAATAGCCAATTAAGGTGCTTTGAACATAGAATGGACGACAGTGGGGTGAGGCCAACTCTGTCCCATCACCTATCCCGGGTGGCGTCATCGAACCTTCGCGACTTCCTCAAGGTCCGTGATGATGAGAGCAGCAGTAGCAGCCGTCCTGGTAATGTCTAAACTATGCTTGCTAACATGCTTGCCTGCTAGAAGTGTGAATTCTCCTTGCCTTCAGTTGCAGCAACAAGGACGATGTCTAGCAGGACCCTCCTTGACGTGATTAAAGATGAGGATGATCCCCAACGGCTAATGCCTGGCCATGGTGGAAACCGTGTGAGCTGGAAGGCGTTCAAAGACCGGCTCAAGCTTCGGCGTGCCACCAGCGTGTGGTCTATGTCGTCGTCTAGTGATGACATGGCAGTTGCTCCCGGTAGTCCCAGACCGGTCTCCATCCTTGAAAGCTCTCGGGTAAAGCTCTTTTCTCTGTTATCGGTGAACTCTCTTTCTTCAAACGAGGTATTTTACAACTTTGTTGCACTTATTAATATACTTTGAATGAGCAAGGACGTCTAATCTTTTGTACTTTTGATGCAAAAATGTCGTTTATAAATAATTAACTAAACTTGCAATACCAGGTAATGTTCTTCAATCCCTTATAAGACGCCATTCATAAATATCTCTTTTGTTTGAGTCAAAATATACATCTTTTGTACTTTTGATGCACTTCCTTGCCAGTATTATATGAATAAAAATAGACCTCCAATAACCGTACATTCCCTTATCTTTAAGATGCCGTTTGGTAACAAATATTTAATAGTTGCATTACTTGGGAAAATTTCAGTTAAGTTAAATCACAATTTCACTGTCCCTGAATAATATGCTTCTATTTTAACTCTTATATCAAAAGAACAAAGTATGTAAAAGTTCGAAGTAACCAAACTTATTATTGAATTCTAATAATCTCTCACGAGGCAAGTACTGTAGTATCTGGAAATTTTAGTCTGACACAGTATATGGTTTCGCTCCTGTCCATCTGATTGTATGAAAATGCGATGCTATTGTTTTTGCTGCTTTTCTAAATTGCAAATTTACTTGATATTGTAGAACTATCCTTGCTTCAAAAGCCACATATGCTGGAGATCAAGAACACAATCATTTCATATCCAGCTCCTGTTTTATATGAACTTATCATTGTTTTGTCAATAATCTTCTACCATGTTACAATAAAATGGTTTTTGCAAAGAATGTGATATACCTATATATGCTGGATCTTTTATAAAAGTTAACAAGAAGAAATGGGAGCATTTGGAAATGATTGTATTTCTCAAAGAATTACACTTAATTGTGACTGTAGAGTGTCTCAGTTTGTTTAATCGTTCTGTATGTTATTATGTAAAAAAATACAGAGGCATGCTTGTTCATAACTGATATCTGAGCTACTAACTATATTACAAACAGGCATTTTCTGTCCCTAATTTAAGCACCTCCATGCAATCGACATCAGAGAGTCAAGCAGGAGGAGAAGAAAATGCAGAGTCAGTGCCGGTGACAGAAGCATCAGAACGAACTGAACAGACTGAAGGGCCCACAAGGGTTTCCCTAATGGCACTGCTGGAGCATGAAGAGAGGTCAGGGCCATCGTTTGCTGCTGCGGTCATGGGCCTAGTCGAGGAGGAGGAAGAGGAGGATGCATCGGAGCGCAGCAGGGAAGCTGCAGCTGTGGAGGGAAAGGAGATGCATGTGTGCTGTGTGTGCATGGTGAGACACAAGGGGGCGGCTTTCATACCGTGCGGCCACACATTCTGCAGGCTGTGCTCAAGGGAGCTGTGGATCAGCAGAGGCATCTGCCCGTTGTGCAATGGCTTCATCCATGAAATTCTTGATATCTTCTAAAATATACATATTTATTTTTTCACTAACACCAACATTTTGAAACATTTTAGAATGAAATTCATTTTCTTTTTTGTTCTACTGTGATTATTTATCCTACGTGTGGTTCTGCCATGCCAAACAACAAATGGGAAGGTTTTTGGGAAGAATAAAGCATCAAATCGTTGAAGGAAGAAAGAAGAGATATGCTGCTTATTTGCTGTCATCCCTTCTGGTGAGGAAAAATGACTGGTGATTGGGTTGAGATCGATTTAAGAAGCTCGCATTTGCACGGAAGATCGTAGTTGCGAAGCTTTTTTAAACAGTGCCTTCAAACAAGAGTTGTAGTAAACATCATAATGCAACTGCAAGATCTTGGTCTTGTTCCTTGATAAGATTGGAGAGATTTTTATTGTGATAACCTCTTTAAAGTTGTTGATAGAAAGAGGAACTTCATCAGGTTTCACGAAGATGGTGTATTATGGACGAAATATGCTCCCAATTGCGGTACAGGGTAGGAATAGATCTCCATGTTTACTTACAGCGGACTAGATCGATCGGCTAAGCTGCTGAGATGTGCTAGGCGCATAGCGCATGGCTTTGTATATGTTATCTAATATACACAATTCATCTGAGGAAGAAAAGGAATTCTATTGTCTGAGATAGATGGACTTAAACAGTTCAGTCTTCAGTAGAGTTGCCTTCCAACTACCATCCCACAACAATGGATGGCTAGAAGTTTGGCAAGGTTTGACTGAGCTTTAATATACAGAGAATGATGTTTGCTTTAGCTTTTGCATGATTTTAAGAACACATATACTGGTGGTTATAAATTGATGTTCTATTACCGGTATCAAGGTGGTATGGCATATAACGGTTGAATAAGCATACGAATACATTTTTTTGACAAATATATATAGTGAAGAATTATGCAGACAAAATACAAATACAAATGCAAAATGACTATTCATAATTGGGATGTGAATAATTGACAAACGGTTACAAATAATCTTCGAATCTTCAACATTCTTATCTTCTTTTAATCCTTAAATATTTGATGTGGAAAAACAAGCTTTATACAAGAAAGAACCACGCAAACATTGTGACAACTATATGTTACAATTATCAAGGTTAGAGCTTTATGAGAGAAATATAGCCGAGAGAAATATAGCAGATAGCTGCATTAGGCGGTAACGTGGGAGGGTGATCTTCTTGATTGAGCTCGATTCTTTGACATTGCTAATTTTTATTTATTTGTTTATTATTTAAATAAATAAAAGAGACGTTATAGAAATCGATATAAACATATATTTATTTACAATAACAAAACAAATATATGTATAAACATTTATTTACTTTTCAGCATTCATATTCGTATATGTTATACTACATGTTGGAAGAAATGAGCAACTTATTATTCAAGGGAACCCTAGCCTCTCTTATATAGAGAGAGGCCTCATGGGTAAATTACATAGTAGTCCAGAGAACAATAAGAAATTATAAAAAGGTACATAAAGCATAATAATAATACTCTCTACACTCTCCCTCAAGGTGGAGCATAGATGTCGATCATGCTCAGCTTGGAAGAACATTTCTGGAAGGGTCCTCTGAGCAGCGGCTTGATGAGTATGTCAGCAGTCTGATCCCCAGATCTCACATGAGATGTAGATATCAAGCCTCTCTGAATCAAGTCTCTGGTGTAGTGGTAGTCAACTTCTATATGCTTTGTTCTCTCATGGAATGCTGAATTATTAGCAATAAACAATGCTTCTTGATAGTCACACTGAAGTTGCATAGGTAAGGGTACGGCTACATGTAGATCCTCTAATACAGATTGGACCCACATCATCTCCGTGCTTGCTTGCGCCATGGTCCTATATTCGGATTCTGCACTGGACCTTGCCACAACGGTTTGCTTCTTGCTTTTCCAAGAGACCAAAGAGCTCCCAACAAAAACTGCATATCCTGATGTTGACTTTCTATCCTTAGGACATCCTGCATAATCGGCATCTGCACATGCTGAAATAGATAGATCTGTGCCCTTTTGGAATAGCAACCCTAAACCTGGAGAGGACTTTAGATACCTCAGTATCATGTATATGCCATCCATATGAACTTGTCTTGGTTGCTCCATAAATTGACTCACCCGGCTTACTGGAAAGGTAATATCATGTCGAGTTATGGTAATATGAAGGAGCTTACCCACCATTTCTCTATATCTCCTCTTGTCTACTTCAACAGTGTCATCATCATATAGCTTCATGCTTGGATCCATGGGAATACTCGATGGTTTGCATTCAGCCATGCCTGTTTCAATTAAGAAATCTGTAATGTACTTCCTTTGTGTCATCACTAGACCCTGTGCATTCCTTGCAAATTCCAACCCTAGAAAGTATCTTAGGGTTCCAAGATCCTTCGTGACGAACTGATGGCCTAGGAATGCTTTTGCCCTCTCTATTCCCTGAACATCATCTCCTGTAACAAGAATATCATCAACATAGACCATGATGACAACCGTACCCGTATAAGACTTCCGAATAAACAATGAGTGGTCTGCATTCGATCTCTTGAACCCCTGTCGTTCAATCAGATGAGAAAGTTTCTGAAACCACGCCCTTGGGCTCTGTTTAAGGCGATAAATTGCCTTGTGAAGTCTACAGACCATATGCTTCTCCCCCTCAGAAGTAAACCCTGGTGGCTGCTGCATGTAGACTTCCTCCTGCAGATCACAAGAATGCATTCTTGACATAAACCTAGGATATAGTCCAGTCACGTACCACTGCAACCGAAAGGAGTATCCGAAGGGTAGAATGACGAGCCACCGGAGAAAATGTATCCATATAATCCACACCATAGGTTTGTGTGAAACCTCAAGCCACCAACCGAGCCTTGTATCGATCTAGACTGCCATCTGCATGGTATTTAACTGTGAATACCCATTTACAACTAACGATAGATGCATCAAGAGGAGGAGTAACTAAGCTCCATGTGCCACGAGACTGTAATGCATGCATCTCTTCTTCCATAGCCATTCGTCAGACATCAATCTGCATAGCATCCTGATAGGTCCGTGGTATCTCTAAGGACGACAAAGCTGTAGCAAATCTCTGAAAATCACCTGTGAGATGATGAAAAGATACCTGAGAAGCAAAGGGATAAAATGCACACATCCTCTTTTGCTTCCGGATAGCATTAGGAGTATGCAGGTCATCGTCCAGTGTACTGGATGGTGTAGTCTCCTCCTACAATGAAGAATCCTGCACATGTACCATATCTGACCCGTCAGTAGTAATGTCATCAGAACATACCTAAGGCGTGATGGATGTTGGACGTGTAGCCTGAGCAGGACCTGACCGACGCGTATAAAATTTTGGTAAAGGTGGAATAGGAGGTTGTGGAGGTGGTGGTGGCTGAGGTGGTGGTGGTGAAGTGGGCGTAGTAACTGGTGCACGAGTAGACTCAGGTGAACCCCACCTAGGAGGTGGAGGGACATAGATATCATCATTGTAGTGGATGGTACCAGCCTGTCACCTGCAGGAGAGAAGTACATAACAGACTCATAGAACGTGACATCAGCACTGACAAAGTATTTCTTGTTTATGGGGTCATAACAACGATATCCCTTCTGAGTCCGAGAATAACCGACAAAGACACACTTAACCGCTCTAGGAGAGAGTTTGTCAAGTCCTGGAGTGAGAAGATAAACAAATGCAATAGTACCGAAGACACGAGGAGTAAGTAAGAATAATTCCTTATCAGGAAAAATGATAGACATAGGAATTTTCTCACCTAGGATAGATGACGACATACGATTGACCAGGTAACAAGCTGTAAGAACAGCATACCCCCAGAAAGAGATAGGAGCACAACTCTGAATAAGAAGGGTTCAAGAAATATCAAGAAGGTGACGATGCTTTCTTTCTACCACGCCATTCTGCTGAGATGTGTAGGCACAAGTAGTTTGGTGAATAATGCCCGTTGACGAGAGAAACTGAGAGAGAGAGATCGTATGCAGAATTCAAGAGCATTATCTGTACGAACATATTTGACAGTAGAGGAAAAAACATTCTGCACTTCATTAATCAAATTTTTTATTGCATCTCCTGCTTCATATTTATTCTTTAAAAAGAAAGACCCGAGATACACGAGAGAAATCACCCACGACAACTAGATAAAACTTTTGTCCCTGATGATCGGGAACACGACTAGGACCCCAAATATCGATATGAAGCAACTCGAATGGGGAGCAACTGCTCCGACTCTGACGACCAAGGAAGCTGTACCTATGATGCTTTCCCAACTGACATGCTTCACAGCGAAAGGAAGAACTGGGAGAGATCCGAGGCAGAAGATGTAGCATTTTCTGGAGTAGGAGATGACCAAAGCGAAGATGCCAGATGTACGGAGATATTGGACCGACGGAATAAGAAGAGGCAGCAGCATAAGAATTCCGGACCAGCCGATACAGACCATTCTGCTCAGAACCACATCCAATCACCCTGCCCGTTAGTATGTCCTGAAAAATAAGAGAAGAGGGGTCAAATATGGCACGACAGTGCAAATATTTTGTAATCTGACTAATAGACAACAGATTCATGGAGAATTCGGGAGCATGCATAACATTCTGTAGATGCATGGAAGAAGATAGAACAACCTCCCCCATCCAATAAGGGGGGAATGAGTACCATCTGTGATCTGTACTGAACGACCATGGGGAGTGTCCTTGTAGGACCCAAGTCTCTCTCGATCTCGGTAGATGTGATGTGTGGCACCAGAATCTATAATCCAATCAGATATATCATGACATGATGTAAATACAGTAGCACTACCTGAGGTACTAGCGATAGCAGAGGAACTGGCAGAGGTAGAGGCGGCAACATCAGAAGGTCCATCAGAAGAATCTGCAGAGGATGGTAGCATAATATCACGTAGACGTGCCACAAGCTCCTCAAAACGGTTGTCTGCAGTGGATACTGACTGGGGAAGAACATGCTCAGCTACACGCGCCGATGCTGGGAACCCATGCTTAGAGTAGCATGTATCCTCTGAATGGCATGTACGGTGACAGTACGAACAAGGGTGACGAAAACGACCACCCCTACCACCTCCACGTCCATGACAAGAAGACTGACCACCTCTCCCACGCTATACTGCCATCGCTGATGGGGGTGGAGTAGATGAGCTGGAAGACAGTGATATGCGACTGAGCCTCCGGTAAACATCCTTCATTGGAGGAATAACTGCATCGGCAAAAATCTGAGAGCGTGCAGCCTCGTACTCAGGGTCTAGGGCTGCAAGTAGAACGCCCACCATGGTGGCATTCCAAAACGTCTTCTGCTGCTCAGGGTTTGCTGTAAGTGGAATGGTACTGTATAGCTTCTCGAACATCCCTCTCAGGGACGTGTACAAGGAGTGAAGTGGTCTGCCGTTCTGCTTCATCGTTAATATATCATGCTGAAGCTGTAACATCTTGATCTCATTCCGCACTTGTGAATATGTTGCAGACAGAATATCCCACATTGCCTTAGCAGTGGGCTGATGAATGACATCGTTGGCAATCTCCATCGAAAGTGTGCCTGACAGCCAAACCTTGACATACGAATCATCAGCCTCCCACGAGGCATATATCCCTGTCTTCTCTGCGGGCTCATCCTCGGTAAGAATGTGCTTCTTACCGTTCGACTTCATGAGACTCATGAACTGCATCGTCCAGAGCTCATAGTTCGACCCATCCATTTTGACTATTGGCGCAGGACCTTTAAATACGTCTATGGAGGGCATATTAACCTTGGAATCTGACATATCATCGCTTGAGAAGAGCTAGGGTTGGTAGACAAAATGACAGATGTCTACACAAACTGCATAGGATTCGGGTGCGTATGTAGACGTTACGTACTCAAATCCATAGATCCGGAGAAAGAGTCCTAGGCGTGGACAGCTAGGGCATGGTCTGGAGGTGAAAGCGGCGACCCCCTACGGGCTGGGTGGCCTCCTATGGGCTGGCGACGACGACTGGGGGCCTGGCGAGGTGCCGCTAGGGCTGGGGGCTGGCGATTGGGGGCCGACGACTGGGGCTGCTAGGGCTGGGGCTGGTGATTGGGTCCCAGCGACTGGGGCCGCTAGGGCCGGGGAACGGCGAGAGGGGCTGTGGGAGGCGGTGAGGCACCCGAGGAGAGAGGCCCGAGAGGAGAGGGCTGCAGCGGCAGGAGAGAGAGGTCCGAGAGGGGGGGTAGCGGTAGGTAGAGAGCCGTAGGGTTGAGGCTCTGGTACCATGTTGGAAGAACTGAGCAACTTATTATTCAAGGGAACCCTAGCCTCTCTTATATAGAGAGGCCTCATGGGTAAATTACATAGTAGTCCAGAGAACAATAAGAAATTATGAAAAAGTACATAAAGCATAATAATAATACTCTCTACACTACATAATATGACATTCGTGGTATTCATATTCGTCAGATAAGAATTTTAACACATTCGCCGAACTTAAATGAGTGCATCCATATCCTATTCAAAACGAATAGGAATATATCCACCATATTTGACAAAAAAACAAATAGGAATATATCCACCATATTCGACAAAAAAAACTGCGATGTCCTAGTTAAAGAAAAAACTTACAAATGGTTGTGAAGGCTATTATGATAAAAAGAGATTGTTGAGACATCTTTTTTGCATGACTGGTTGCAGCACGTTGCACCCACAATGTAACTACCTATTGGTTCTAGGTAGACTTGGCCAATGTGCCGGGGGCTTACCCGCTCAGCCTGCCTAGTCCGCTCATGGGCTGGGCTTGGGCCAAAAGATTTCATGAATGGGCCGTCGGCCCGGCCCTCTCTTTGACCCTCCCATCAACTTGGTAGGCCGTGGACATGTGCCACAATGCTCAACCCGACCCGGACCGGCCCGCAAATATAAAAAATATATTTAAAAATTACAATTTACATACATCTAATATAATATAATTCAAGTTTTTTATTTTACATTATCAATATTATATCATTTTTATAGTTTACATGTCAAGTAACACATATTATGATTACTTAGATTTACAATGATTAAATGATGTTCAAAAAAGTTATTTATCTCAATAAAATAGATTAAAAAATGAGAAAAAAATACTTTATACTCGGCCCATGGGTCGATTCGGCTCAACCCAGCCCAGATGGGGCCGGACTTGGGCCTTGAAGTATGGCCCATGAGACGGGTCAGGTTGAGCCTTAGACAAGGGGGTTTTAGAACCCTGGCCCGTCTGGCCGGGCCGATGGTATGGTCCGACCCACACTTTGGCCAAGTATAGTTCTAGTCCATATATATATATATATATATATATATATATATATATATATATATATATATATATATATGCTACAACATGTATATTGTAGTAGCCATAACAGGTGGTGTTATAGCAAGTGAAGCTATATCATGTGCATTGCAATGGGGACAACAATACCAGGTAATGTAGCATGTGTGTTGCATCAAGCACAAGAGGTTTCAATACCATGTGATGCTATAATAAGTGCACTGCAACATACACAACATGTGCCGATACTAGGTGAAGACGTAGTAGGTGTGGCACAATAGTTAGCTGATAATAGGTGGTCCCCAACAGGTGCAACATGTGACTTGTTATGGCATTCATGCTAATAGCGGGACATGGACAACACGTGCTGATTAAGTTTCCAGCACTCCTAAAGGAACAAGTTGTGCATTTAAGAACTTGGTAGTAGATGGGAGGGTCCCACATGTATTTTGGAGTATACTCCATCTTATTTTTTACTCCTTGGAGAGGAGAACCCAACATTCAAGATATTAAGGCAACATAAAAATGTTGAAGTATCAACTCATTTGGATCTTAACTCCATCCTCACGTTGATGCATTGTCGAGAGGAAGCTCCTCTTCCCTCTCCTCCTCCTGTTGATGAAAAGCTAAAATCGAGGAGGGATCCTATCATCAGGTCTTGGAGGGTCTATGATGCCCGACAAGTCAGGTCCGGCAATCGCTCTGTCGATCACTCTCTCAGCTTTCAGATATCCTCAATCTAGCGTGTCAATCAATAATTAAACTACAATGATGCTCAAACAATAATTATAGTGAGGTAAAATTTATTATACCCTACAAAATCATATGTATATCATGCAAGTGTATGGTCGAACCACAAAGGAGCAACGAGGATAGTCACAAAAAATTGACAAAAAGAATCAATAAATATTTTTTGTTTTTTGTAAGGATTTTAAATTTTTTAGGTTTTCAATATTTTATATTTTTTTATGATTTTTAATTTAATTTTTTTGTTTTTAATTTATTTTTTATTTTTATTTTCTTTTAATAATTTCTAGTTTTAGTTTTCTTTTTAATATATATTTAATAAATATATATACTTATAAATAAATATATATAATATAATGTAATAGAAAGATAGGATGTAAATATATACTATATATGAAAAGTTAGAAAAACCCTAAGGTGTCGTCCTTTTTAGGTTCTAAGGGGTTTTAAATATTTTTGGTAATTTTAATATTTATCGTAGTATTAATGATAATAGAAGTATATATAGCTATATGTGTAGAATATAGCTTTTATATTTATAGATATAACTATAAATACTCACAATAGATAAAATAAAATATTTTTGTCTTTTTCATGTTTTTCCCTTTATTTTTGGTAATTTTCTTATACTTTTTTCTATTGCATTTTTAAATGATTAAAATTATCAAAACAGTGAGTAATAATAATAGGTCACATTGATTTTGAATTTAAAAATAGATAGATATTTTAAATTTTTTCAAACTATTTTTAATAGATAATATACATGCTAAATAAAATTTAGGAATATAAAATATTATTTTTAGATTTTTAGAGAATTTTTAATAATTTTTATAATATTTATGGGTGTTTTCAACATTTAATGTTTTCTTTCGTAATTTTTAGTGACTTTTGGTATGGAGTTGTAAATACAAAAATAAAGGTACTATTTTTTATATTTTTTTAAAATATATACTGTATTTTTAAATGCAAGCAGGAAAAAATGCACTTTTTGTATTTTTAAAAATAATAAATTAATTTTAATAACCTTACTAAAAATATATGTAATTTAACATGATCTCAAGCACTTAAAATAAATTTCCTATAAAATTTTAGATGCGAAATAATATTTTTAATAAGAAAATACAATAATTAAAAATCAAAGTTCAGGCAAAAATCCAAAATATATTCTATTAGACACACCTCATGAGGGTATTAATGCAATATCCAAAAAGATATAAGGCCTACTTGCAACTTTCCAAAGGTTATAACACTAGAATACAAACTTCAAGAACTGAATAATAACAAAAACCTACAAGGGGTCCCTGCAAAATGTCCAGACCCATCACGTGTATGGGCACATGATGTGATGTGGACTGGACCAACAAGCAAATAAACTAAGTACATGGGTGTTTATGCAAATATTACAAAAAAGTTTTAAATTACAACTCAAAGTTTATGGATTGAAATAAAAATATAAAAAGCAAGGGAGGTTGGCGCAGAATACCCCACGAGGCACGATCAGACGGTTGTTGTCGATTCACTTATCTAGTGACGACTCCCGGTCGCACAATAGCGCTTCGCAGATGAGCAACTAGATTAGATCACGCAACATCAAGCAAGCCCTCTAATGAGGATCGCTAAAAATGCACATGCAATATTAATTTTTACAACATGAAAATGCAAGCAGAGATGACAAAACTTCCTATAATTCTTCATCAATTCTCTTGTGGCCTTCTCAGAGGGAACTCCCAACTCCATGCCTCCACAGAGATCACGCATCCTCGATCTTCATGGGCCCTATCACAAAGGAAAATAATCAGCAGGAATGATGCAAAAATAATGCATGAAGAGAAGACCTGCAAATTTTGAAAATATTCAACACAAAAAATATCAAAATACGAATAAATAAAGGTGAGCCATGTCTCCGCAATGACACCATTTGATGAACGTCAAATTTGCCTCTTTAATAATCGATAATTGTCGTAGTATAAGAGGCAAATTTGGTTCAGCAAAAATCACAATCTTTGAATGCTGTGGAATATTTATACTTAGCAATACTACCAAGGTCGAACACAGGGACACAACCATCTTTAATTTATTTATCGAATTTGTCAATTAATCTGTGATTATCTTCTCATTTTCAGGTCTTCGTGCAGATGCAGAATAAAATGCAAGCCAAATAATGCAACCAATAGTGCATGCATTTTTATTTTATTTTTCAATGCAATTGTATGATGATGCATGAACATAATGTTTGAATAAATGTAATGCATAAACATGCAAATAATGGATTACAAATATGCCCTAGAGAAAATGAGCATAAAATACGATTCAGATTCAGAGTCAATTTGAGCATAAAATTACGAGCAAACACCTATTTATAGTAGAGAAATATAGAGCAAGGACACTATTTAGCATTGAAAATTCATCATATTCCACTTAGTGTTAGATGAGAAAATTAACTATGCCAAGATATAGATTACGCAATAAGGAACAAAATGACACCGAAATCATGCAATTTTGATCTAAGATGCTCAAGTTATGAAGGAAACATGCAGGGGCATAAATACAATAAAGTGCGAGAAAAAAGATAAATAATCACAAATAGGTCCGACGGCTCTGATCAAAACTGGAGGGGAAAGGAAGATCCGACGGCTACTACTCTTTCTGAAGAATAAGGAAAATCAACTATGTAGACGAGCTTCGATTCTCAATTTCTTCCTCCCCCGAGCTCCTCCGACACTGCTCCAGTGCTCAAGGCCATTCACCGAATGTTAGGCAAAGGTCATAGTGTTAATTTGTACAAGTTATCTATATGTACATGCATTTAAATAGGATTTTAAATATAAAATAAAGGAATAAAGGTAAATGAATGAGTATTCATCGCCCCCTATACTTAGATTTGTTTGTTCCTAGCAAACACATTTTAGGAGAATAAGTGATGCAAAAAAATAAAGAAGGTAGAGTGATTCTGATTTTTAAACTTATCTGTACAAAATCAAAGTTTGGAGCTTCGTTAAAACCTTTGGATTAATGATATGTTCGAAATCGAGTTGAAGTTAGGACCTTTGACTCAAAAGCCTCTAGGTTCTATGCTCCTTTATCCAGTTCAATTCACAGCCTGGTTAGAACCATCTTTTTGGATGTATAATCTTGCAACCTTGAGGTGACATATACCATGTGTGTGAATTGTGTCAGCTCTTCTAAAAAGCAGAAAAATCAGAGTTGCTAAAATGAGCTGACAAATCAGCTTCACTTGTTGTTGAAGCGAGTACTCAAATCTCTCGGTTATTTTAACAATTAACCCACACACCGGATGAATCAAGCAAAATAGTTTGAATCAAAATTTATTATACCCTACTAAAAATGAATAGTGACAAGCAAGTTGGGATCGAACACAAAAAGAAATAGTGCAAAGCAAGGCAAGATAAAAAAATCAAGAACGATTTATCTCTCAAATACTTAACCAAAATAGGGTTTTGTGGGGTTTTAATTTTTGTATTTTTGTTTTCATTTTTGTATATTTTGTTTTTAATTTTATATGTTTTTATTTATATTTATTTTTTTATATTTTAATTTCCTTTTTCTTTTAAATTAAGTAATATAGCCATATAGAGTTGGATGATTATAAATACCACTAGAAATAGTCAAATCATAGGAAATAAGATGTTTTTTGATTTTAAATATTTTTACTATTTTTTTATTTTTAGTGAATTTTTGTTAATTTATATATATTTTAAAGTCAAAAATATCCTAAATAAAGGATTAAATAAATATCTGAAATTAAAATGAAGGTTAAAATAACAAAATATGTCAAAAATTATTAATCAATTTTAATAAATGTATAATAATATATATAAATTTATAAATTAGAAAACATTATTTTTTGGATTTTTAGAAAATTTTAATCTTTTTATACCGGATTTTGGAGATTTTTTTATATATTTTCTTTTTCTATGTTGAGGATTTTTAATTTCTGAAGTTAGGAAATAAAATAATAAACATAAAATATTCTTTTTCGATTTTTTTAAAAATTATATTTTTGACATTTTCTTGTAAAATGCAAAAATAAATATATGGCATGAAAATACAATGAAACAAGAGCGTAGTGCTATTTTTTGGTTTTTCGCACATTTGCTATTTTAAATAAATTAGACAAACATACAAAAATATACGACATGGTAGGGTATGAATGTAAATAGAATAGAGCATGAGGACCTCTATGCTATTTTCATAAAAAATAACTGCAATAAAACGTCTTAGGGACAAATCAAAATACAAAAATTTCTAAGGACTCGCCTACAAAATGCATACCTCATGTGGGACCGTACGTGAGGTGAGATGGCATGGACCAATATACAAATACAAAAAAGTTTGGGGTCTTATTTACAAAATTATAAAAATTAAAAAATGACAGATGAAAGTTTCTTAACTATTAATTAAATACAAAAAGGGGCGGGCAAAAGTACAAAATACCTAGCTAATGGGTGCAATCCAACGGCGATGGCTCACCCGCTTATACACGTCGCACTTCCTGGTTTAACGATGATGTTTCACCTTCAACGGTCTGGATTAGATCTCACGGTTGAGATCTACGGTGAAGGAGCAACTTGATACAATGACGACTGGAGTACAAGATGAACTGGGGGCAATCTGACGGCTCTGGAGTTACTTGGAAGAACATGGAAGAAGCTTCGTTCTTCCGAGCTTTAATCTGCCACATCGCATGATTTTGACCGCCTAGGACGCCCACCAGAGGCGCAAAACGTCGCCCACACACCTCCGCACCTGATGGAAGCCTTAGAAAGGCTCTTGGGGCCTTAGATGCGACCAACGATCTCTAAAGAGGAGAGAGGCTCGAGGTACCTCTGGGTCCTTCAAAAAGCCATGTTGATTCTTATGGGACACCTTCAACAGCCATGTTGATCCACTACTAGATGCCGAAGATGAACATGAAGCAACACATAGGGTGAGGGCACTAAAATTCTATCATATTGGATACAGTGTTCTTGTAGATAATTGCGAAGATATGGTACCTCTTTGATAATTGTTTGCAATCCTTAAAATCAATTTCTATAGTGATTTACTACTACTCATAATAATACTTCATTTCTTCAAATATATACCTATTCCATTTGCGCGAATTGGAAGAAGGTGCTCAATTTGCTTGGGGTGATGTTGCTTTAACACACATGTACTCTGAGATGAATATGGGTACAAAGATAGGCGTCATAGTTTTATAGGTATGTACAATATTACATATCTCGTTGTCTCGATTTATGTTGCTTAACTTTAATAATGTGTAGGTTCGAGTATGGGAGCATGTTCATATAGGAAGGCTAGTTGCAAGGGATCGTGTGAGTATCCAAGGAGGATCATTTGCCTGAAATAGATAGGTGTATGAAGTTTCGAGGGGAATGAGTAGACTATGAGCTTGTATTTTACTGTAACAAGATGGATACGAAGAACACTCATCTACATGTTTTAAAATCGAGTGAATGATTACATATTTTTCTTTTTTTAATGAATGTAGATAAATTGGACATCCTACATCGAGGAAGAAATCGTATAATTGCATCAGCTTTGTCGAAGTGTTTAGGCTGTTTGGATGAGTAGAGTACTACTTATATGTTATGATTTTCTAGTTATGCATCTACCAACCATGTTATGCGTCAACTTGGGTTGAGACAACATATCCCTACATCAATTTAGGTTGTCTCTTGATGCAATAAAATACAAAGTACTGACATTTTAGATTGGTTTATTCTACAACGACAATGCATGGATCATTGTGAGGATAGAAAGCAAATAGTAGTCTTTGAACATAGTGATACAAACAGCGATATCTACATGCAATGGTACTAGAGTACAACAAGAATGTGGATGTAGACATAAATTCCACTTCCTACAAATTCTCACCAACCTCAGGGACCAATAGAACGATGTCTAGTATGTTGCAAGTAATTAGATTTATTTTTACTATTTTCTATTAATTTATTGAATATAAAATTAAATAGGTGGATACGATTCTACAATGAAGGAATGATCATGATGAAATTAGATGATCAACAGATTTGTCGTCGACTATAGAGGCAAAAATTGAAGATACAATTACGTATTTTGATGATACAATCAACATGTTCTCTTTGATGTATCATTCCATAAATATGACCAGACATACATGCCACAACAAGAGCATCATATATTTGGAACACCAGGTTTTTGTTAATTCTTTAGTGTAGCTTTAGATCTAGTTACTTCTCTTTTGGACAACTTATTTTTATAATTATATGATACAAATCTTTTAGGTATAAGCTATGCGAGCTATAGCGGGGAGGGGTCCCAACAACAACAACAACTTTTGGGACTTCAGATTGCAATAACTTCTTTTTTTGATTATCTCAATAACTCAATTTATTGGTTACTTTTTAAGATATTGAATATAATACAAATCTTTTAGGTACTAGTCATGCGGGATATAACAAACATTGATTGTCACAAGAGCAACCAACTTTTACGACCTCAGGTTGCAATTATTTCTTTACCAAATTTTCTCAATTACAGTTTTATAATTTTAAATACTGAATATAATGAAAATTTCTTAAGTATGACTTATGCGTGATATAGCGATCAAGGGTACTAATAAGAGCAATCATGCTTTGGAGTTTCATGTTGTAATAAGCTCTTTCTGAAAGTATATCATTCTCAGATTTAATGTTTGATTTATGTGATTTTTAATATAAGGTAAATTTTTCAGGTATAATCTATGCAGGATATAGCACAGTAGGGTCGCAACATGATAAAGCATGTTTTACACCTTCAGGTTGAAAGAACTTGTTTAATTCCAAAAAAATATGTTTATTTTATCTGATATTTAATATGACATAATTATTTAAAATAACATAGTTATTTCATGCTTATAGGATATGTAGAAGCTTCAAGTCAATTACAGTTTGCAGGATCGTCATATGATGGTCCATCAAGTCAATTTGACTCTAAACTCTCAGCTCACACTTCCTACTAAATACATCAGAAGATCTTCAAATCAAGTTATTTGTCAGTGTTTCGCCAAGTTGAGAAAACCGACTTCGAGAGACAGCTATTTGGTATTCCCATGATAATGCCACAACAACGTCCAAAGACATCTCGAAAATCATCAGTAGGAGTAAGGATCAATGAGCCTACACCATCAGACCCACCACGACAGTCATCAAGTTTATGAAGCACAAGGGATCAAGTTACTCAATCAAATAAACCTCCATGAAAGTCATCAGCTAAGTCGCATTCTCCTGCTTATGTATGAACGCATTCAGAACGAAATATCAAACAAAAGGAGTCAAAAAAGACAATGCGTGAAGATAATCATAAGACGACGAGAGACGACGGCAAAAGAAATGATGTAAGTGGAGGTGAAGGAAGAGGAGGCTTGGAATTTTTAAAGAGATGGATATCATAAAATATTATAAACTATTTTATATTATTTTTTTTAAAATATCATTACTTTTAAATTTTTATAAAATATATGTGTGTTTATTCAAAATGATTAATGCTATACTGTGGAATATTTAGCTTATATATGTCATAGTCAATGTCTTCATTTACATTATAATATACAGATATCTTTACGAGACGTCGAATAAGAGATATTCTACGCTTAAATTAAAATAAACTATCAAAATTTATATTAGATAAATCTCCAATAATTAAAAAATTTGTATAATAGATTATTATTGTATAAAATTTATAATTATTACTTGTATAGTAATGCGGAGTTATGTATAAAATTATGAGTGTCTACAATTAAAATGTGAAGAGAAGAAAATAAAATTACAAAATAGTCGAACGTGCTAAGCCTCAATCGACACTGAAGTGCCGATTTCGGTTTGGCTGTCCAAATCAACACCTGAAATGCCAATAGATAGTTATTTTTTAATTATCTTATAATGCTGCTTATTTAATTAAATGTGATTATTTTAATAATTATAAAAAAGTCCTCTCCACAACTTCTTTGCTCTCAATCAAGGACAGTGATGCTGATTTCTTCAGCTACGTGGATGCCTGCCTGTCTTCTGACTTCTTAATTTGATGATAGTGGTGTTCTATGGAGGAGGGTAAGAGGAAGCTGTAGGATTTCTACTAAAGTGTGATGGGTGAGTGTTAATAAGAAAAGGACTGGAAGGATGAATTGCATTGTTTTGGGATATGGATTGTTGATTAGTTAAATAATGTAACCTATTGAACGAATCAAAAGGGAGCAGTGATTGCTCTGCAGGATTGCAAGGTATCTTAATCCGATTTATTGCGTGCTTTGCAGTTCATTGTTCCGGTATCCTTTAAAAAAAGTATTTTAAGGGATTATTCTGATACTCCATTTTTAGACATAACTCCATATAACTTCTATATATGGTAGAAAAAAATTATTCTTTAAAACAGTTACCATCTTGAAAGTGAACTGTCTTACTTAGAAGTAATAAAGATTTATCCTCGAAAATAATTACCATCTTGAAAGTGATGTGTATTACTGATGATGCAGGAAAGGTGTATGCCTCACGCAGTAGATTTTTGGATTAATTACCAAAAAAATGACTTCTATAGATTTTCTTTACTTCTACTAGCAAGTAAGGGTGTAAATGAATCGAATTTGATTGAGCCTACAATTTTTAGATTTGCTTCGTGTTTTTAATCGAACCTAACTTATGTTCATGTTCGATTCATTTATTTTTGAATAAAACCTGAATCCAACCTCTGTTTAATCGAGTCGAATATAAGCGAATATCTAACTTGAAAATTTTATAATGAGAGGAAGTGAAAGAAAAGAAATGGAAAAATATAATTCGAATAACAATTTATTCATTTTTTCTTTATCTAACTCGGTCTTCATCTTTTGAAAAAAATACACCACTATGGATTCATCTCTTTGAGAAAAAAAATATAATTGTAGTATGTCTTAATATTTGTTCGAGTGTGGGATAAAAATAAGGTGAGGGGATAGAGGATATACTTGTTCAGTTAATTTGAGCGATAAGGAAGAGAAACGTATTGGATATATAGATAACGGGTATTGTAACTACAATATGACCTTTTATCTTGGGATAGTTATTCCAAGATAAAGGCTACTTATCTCGAAAATATTCATTTATCTTTAGACAATTACACTTATCACATGACAAAACCCACTTATCCCGAATTAAAGCTCATTTACACAGATAAGTATTTGCAAGTAGATGTATATCAAGATTTTAACGAATCGAACATGAGCGAACTTACAATTTTTAGGTTCCGTTCGTTTATTTAATCGATCCTAAACTTGTTTTCAGATTCACTTCGTTTATTTTTGAACTGATTCCGAATACAACTTTTAGCGAGAAAAACGCAGAAAAATATCAAACTTGAGAATTTTCTTACACTAGAGTAGGCTTCAATTTGAAATGATTGCTAATATTTTTTCAGGCAGAATGATGAGCTTGCATGACTTTTTTTTCTCGAAAAAAAGGTCCAACAATTGTGTGGACAAGAAACATCCATCCCTCGGACTACTGACAAGACAAAGTAGAGGTCTATGTCTGTAAGTCAACTGATTTTTTTAGTTTTTTTCGAAGAAAATAAAGGTTTGATATTTTCCCCTCAAACCATAGCAGACGAGCTCAAGAACAAGGGCGAAAGTGCAAATTTGTCCTAGTTGTGGCTTACCACCGAAGACATCATCTTCTATTATCTCGAATGGAGTCTTGATCTCCTTTCTATCTTTTGATTTCCAACTCTTTCTGCATTTTATGATGTTTAAAGGTGCTAGTTAATCCTGATTATATCATTCCAGCAACTTTTTTTCTACTTTTACTTTGGTAAACAAATAAATTTAATAGGAAATATAGATGGAATCGACAGGAAGCAATGAAACACAAACCAAAAGATAGATCGCAATAATTCCATAAGAAATAGGGATAATTACACCCATAACCCTGAGTAATTCCTCAATCTCAATCATAACCCTGCATAATCGCGAATTACATGAAAAACCCTATAAAGTCACTCCGTCTCACACTCATAACCCTCCGTTAGTTTAATACGTTAACTCAACCATATGAACAAGTTAATCTAACCAACCTATAATCTAACGGCTAGGATTAGCAAAAAAATGTGGGGAGGGGGCTTCGAGCTTTGGCAGACGCGAGAAGGGAAGCTTCAAGCTTCGTTGCGGCGGGCCTGTAGACGGGGGTTGCTTCGAGTTTCGTTGCGGCGGGCCTGTAAGGTCGGGACTTGCAGGGCCTGTAGACAGGGGTTGCGGCGGACCCATAGACGGTCGGGACTTGCGGCGGGTCTGTAGACGGGGGTTGCGGCGGGCCTGTAGACGGGGGTTGCTTCAAGCTTCGTTGCGGCGGGCGTTCCTTCGAGTTACGGGGGTCGGGGCCTACAGGCACGCTTGCGCGCGGGGGGGAGGGAGGGGGAGTTACGGGGGTCGGAGCCTACAGGCGCGCTTGCGCGCGGGGGGAGGGAGGGGGAGTTACGGGGGTCGGGGTCGGAGCCGGCAGGCGCGCTTGTCAGGCGCGGTTGGGGGTGGGCAGGCGGGGCAGTTCCAGGGAGGCACGGTTGGGTGCGGTCCGTGCGGACGAGTGGGGCTGGGTCAAAGGTTAGCGCGCGGGGTGTTCCGAGGGTCGGGGCTTGCAGACGCGTGGAGGGTTCCGAGGGTCGGGGCTTGCAGACGCGCGGGGGGTTCCGGAGGTTTTTGCATGCAGAGGGTGTGGCTGCGGACGGAGGCGTGGCTGCAGGCGGAGGAAGAAGGGGAGGGGGTCGATTCCAGCTTGGCTGCCGGTAGGGGGAACTTCGAGCTTCGGTCGGGGGTTGGGGTGGTTAGTCAGAGAAGCTCGGAAGCTTGGCGGGTTGCGTGGGAGGCTTCGACCGATGAAGGGGAAGGCTCGACACGGGAGGCAGGGCGGGTGGGGTGAGGGGGTTTTCAGTTGGGCATCGGGTTGCCGACGGGGAGCTTCGAAGAGAGCTGCTCGGTGCTGGGATCGGCAGGAGGAGCTGGCGAGCTGCTCACAGGCATAGGATGGCATGTGTTTGTAAATAAGAATGAACTTTAGTGGTAATTTTGTCTTTTTAAACGGAAACCGTTAAATATAACGGTGACTCCAAACGGAATATGACACGAGGTTATGTCATGTAAGAGTTAAGCATTACTCGGGGTTTCCCATGTAATTCGCGATTATGCAGGGTTATGATTGAGATTGAGGAATTACTCAGGGTTATGGGTGTAATTATCCCTAAGAAATAAGATCATAGTCCAACAAATCAAACAATAAATTAGAGATAAAAAAGGCACACCGATCTGATGAATATCAATCACCCATGTAGACATTCAGAACCAAATGCAAATCTATTCAGACATAGGCAAATGAACATTCACTGGGAGAAGTCCCTTTCCATCATACAGAAGAACTAATTATCCTTTAATCCATGGAACACTGCTTCATCTATCCTGATACAGACCACCCTTTAAAGAATCACGCATCCTTTGGACCGCGACACCGTTTCGATCTCATCCCCGTCCTCCATCTCAAGCTAGACCAGGAAAACGATATCTTAGACTGTAACAATTAAGCCATCTGATTAAATCCGGCTAGCATAGCCCATAACCCTGTATACCTCGTTCGGGGTCTGCTCGCCGCGCAACTTGGCCCCATTGAACCGGAATTCGACCGAGTCGACATTTACGGACCGGCGTTGGCAGTAGGTATCCATGAGCTGCTGGAGGTGCGTGGAGCGCTTCATCCTTAGGAACACTTGACTCCCAAACTAATCAAAGAGATGAGAACATTAAAGGATAAGTTGTCGTTAATATATCAGCATTGTTTAACTTTGGCCGATAGCACCATGAGATGATAATTAACATATATCTGTACATACTGAGTAAACATCTTTAACAGTATACTAATAACAGTAATTAATATACACGTGGGAACGAAAGCAAAACACATACTACAGTAAATCATAAACATATCAACTTGGTGAAGTATTTTTAGTTTAATGAAATGATCCTTGTAAGACAAGCTTAGTGTAGCAGTCTCATGAACTGATATGCCTTATATTCCTGTTCCAATCAAGCAAAGTTGATATCGAGTTGAATCGTTAACCAGCTTCCGAGCTGCTTGAGCTCGAGCTGAGGTTGAACGGACACGACAGACTACATAGACACCCATTTACTCGTGGTTGGTTCGGTTTACAATCAAATCAAGTCTTGATCATCCACATCGGGATTGCGATCAGATCGACCATGTACGTCGAGCGGAGCCTAAGACGAACCTGACCGTTAACCTTAAGGTTGATGACCGCTGGGAGGACCTCGTCTGGAGCAGCAGCAGACATTCTCAGATCTCCACACCAAAATCCAGAGCACAGGCTTTCCGATTCCGGAATTGGAAAGAAGAGGGTATCACGAGCTAAATATATATATATATATATATAGATGTTCGGGTCACCAAACAATCAATCCATGGTGTACTCAATCACAGATTTCATCCCCACTGTATAGAATTTCAGGTAAATTAATCTCATTATTATCAACAAGTCATACATTATAACTTCATGTGATTTTTAAATCACTATTAATCTATATAAATCTGAATGCATCCGTAAGATTAGATCGTTTATAAATGCCGGAAATATCCATGTTGAAGAGCGCTGTGTTCAGCTGTATAATATTGGGATGGGAGAGTGTTTGAAAGTATATCTATAATGGTGGATTATATTTTTAATATGGAAAAACATTGAGACGTGTAGTAGCGAGCGTGGAGATTGATCATCTTTAGTTTCTTAAAAAAATCTTTTCTCGACCTTTTGAGCAGTACGGTTTTCTTGGAATATATTCTTAATGTTATATAAATACATCAGTATTTCCTGTCTTAATATTTGATTGCATAAAATATCAATTGGTCGCCTGGTTAAGTTACCTGGGGGAGTATATATCGGCAACACCAATTTATATATTTAAAGCGAACAAGTTGCTCCAGCAGATAGACATGATTCTTTTTGACCTGAAAAAATTAGAAAAGTAGTAGGTAAAAGACTTTGAGGAACGATCGACGTGGATGGATCGAATGAAGGGGGCAAGAACGTGGAGAACTGGATGTGGAGTGCTCCCGTTTCTTGGAGAGATTTTCTTTTTTATCCCTTGACCTTTAGAACAAACGTCGGTTGTCTCCAGCACCGCATGGCCGCTGATGTATCTGCGTTAGGGAGAAGCCGCTGATGTAGACGGAGACAGAGGGGGGGCATGGCTCCGTGAGAGGATTGTCTGTAATACTGCAGACTCTACAGTAAAGTTGTGGATGATAGGAGCCGCTCGATCTTGATCGAGTGGTTCGTACGAATTCACACTTTTTGTGAGTCCGTACCATATAAATTCGTGCAAACCGCTCGATAAAGATCGAGCAGGTTGTGCGGTTACTACAGAGTGCAGTACTGTACACGATCTGGACTTCGTAGCTCCCACCCCATCAATATAATATATGTATGTAAAGAGTGGTCCAAGCACGCAATCCAAATACAAGAAATCAATTAAGAACACATGCTTTACATGAAAAAAATACCATCATTGTTATAGGGATATACAGTTATGTAAAATAATTTATGAAAATATTACTATATTTGACATTAAAAGTTTGTTACAATATGGATGATATATTTTACATAACTGTATGATCGTCATTATTTTACAATATGTAGTTTCAATTTACAAAATTGTTACGTAATTTACAAATTTGATAGTGGCTTTCTGAATTTCAGGAAAGACCCACCTCATTAGAAGGGCCCCCTATATATAGGAAATATTTCAAATGAGGTGCACCTTTCCTGGATGCATGGAAAGCCACGTCAATTTAAGCATTTATTCTTATTATTTTACACATTGTAACTCCATAAATTTAATAGTAAATATTAACATAATATGTATATCATGAAAAATTTATGAAAATATTACTATATTTGACATTAAAAGTTTGTTACAATATGGATGATATATTTTACATAACTGTATGATCGTCATTATTTTACAATATGTAGTTTCAATTTACAAAATTGTTACGTAATTTACAAATTTGATAGTGGCTTTCTGAATTTCAGGAAAGACCCACCTCATTAGAAGGGCCCCCTATATATAGGAAATATTTCAAATGAGGTGCACCTTTCCTGGATGCATGGAAAGCCACGTCAATTTAAGCATTTATTCTTATTATTTTACACATTGTAACTCCATAAATTTAATAGTAAATATTAACATAATATGTATATCATGAAAAATTTATGAAAATATTACTATATTTGACATTAAAAGTTTGTTACAATATGGATGATATATTTTACATAACTGTATGATCGTCATTATTTTACAATATGTAGTTTCAATTTACAAAATTGTTACGTAATTTACAAATTTGATAGTGGCTTTCTGAATTTCAGGAAAGACCCACCTCATTAGAAGGGCCCCCTATATATAGGAAATATTTCAAATGAGGTGCACCTTTCCTGGATGCATGGAAAGCCACGTCAATTTAAGCATTTATTCTTATTATTTTACACATTGTAACTCCATAAATTTAATAGTAAATATTAACATAATATGTGTATCATGAAAAATTTATGAAAATATTACTATATTTGACATTAAAAGTTTGTTACAATATGGATGATATATTTTACATAACTGTATGATCGTCATTATTTTACAATATGTAGTTTCAATTTACAAAATTGTTACGTAATTTACAAATTTGATAGTGGCTTTCTGAATTTCAGGAAAGACCCACCTCATTAGAAGGGCCCCCTATATATATATATACATACATATATATATATATATATATATATATATATATAGGGGGCCTTTCATATGAGACTTGGTCCTTCCATTCAATTAGAAGGTCAAGCATTCTAGCCATCGGATGTAAAATCAACGAATATGGTTAAAACCGCCCTATTTTACAAAAACCAGATCAGCAAAGACTATCGTTTCCTAAATTTAAGGAACTCCTAATAAAGAGTTACACATTTAATAACTGACAAAAATGGCTAAAAACGTGTGTTTTTGAATACAAAACGATGTATGTATCCTACAAATCAACAGTATACAATACTAAAAAAACCCTGATTCAGAGAAATGAAGTACATAAAATACAAAAGATGGAAATACGGTTAACATTGTACGCTATTTTTAAGGAAAGGCTTGTGCAGTTTGTTTCTATAAATATGGGTGTTCCCATAATTACGAAATTTCAGGTAAAGATATTTACCGATATTTAATAAATGAGAATTCGATACTAGAGATTTTGGAAAAAGCTTCAAACACAGCGTATCTAAAATACAAATAATCATGATTATTATACAAAACAAGCATTATAAATACAAAAGATGAGTGTATGTCTTATAAAACAAATATTGTTAAATACAAAAAATTTGCCACGAATTATGGAAAAGTGTTTTTGAAAGTAATGATAACAAACAACCACTATAATTAATGTATTATTTTACATGGAATTAAAACAGTGGAAATCCACGTTTTAATATTACATTCGACGTACTGAATTTAGTAATAAAAAGGATATATTATACAAAATGATGTTTTAAAATACAAAATCATACAATAAAAATACATATTTTGATATAAAATACAAAATATAATCTTAATAATTTACGTATTTTCGTTTTAATAAATTAACTAATAGCCCTATAAATGCAAACACAATAAATTTTACCATATTATTGTGAATACAAAAAAAATCTAAAATACAAATAATATTGGAAAAACCTAACCATAACCCTTTTAGACATATGCGGCGGAACTCCTTAAAGAGAAACTTTATTACCTCCGTAAAGTCCGTCGCTTCGTGACGATCGCGCTCGCTAATGGCAGGGAGGGCGAAATTGAAGGAGCGATTTACTACTCGCTGATAACCGTCTGATTGACTAAGGTAAAGGTATCAATCGGTCGTCGCGACCTCAATCAACCAGACTTGGGTATATCAAGAAAAATCGAACCACTAATGACAAATCAAGCAATCAAAATACGAGAAGCGGTCCTGCTATATGTTTAACCTGGTATAGCACCCAGGGTCGAACTCGAGGAGCACGGATTGGCCGAAGGCCTACGAAGTAGTAAAAACAAATAAAATAAAAGACAAAATATTTTTTAGTGGTTTTTAATTATTTTTATATTTTTTTTGGATTTTTAATATGTAAAGAAAATAATAGAACCACAAATAAGCACACTTCAACAATTTATTTAATGCATCAAAAATCAACCAAAAATTAAAACAAAAATATTTTTATGTGTTTTATATTTTTTTATGTTTTTGGTGAATTTTTGATAATTTTCTGATGTTTATTTTATTTTCTAAAAATCAAACAGTAGCTAACCACAGTGGCACTGTCTAGCCAGGCCAAAAGTCCCTAGATAAAATATCTAAGGGCCTTAAAATGGTCTGGAGGTAATTTTCCCATAAAGTAAATAAAACAAGGAAAATTCAGACACCAATTTTATTATTTTTAGATTTTTAATTTATTTACTAGAATTTTTATGAGTTTTTTAGTGTTTTTAAGTTTTTAAGGTTTTCCAGTGGTGAAAAATAGCCAAAATTGGCTAGAAAATCAAGGAATACAAACTAAACAGTAGCTAATTTTTATAGAATTTTTAGGGGAGTTGTTATAATTTTTTATGATTTTTCAATCTAGACAGTAACAAAAATTAAGGTTTTTGAATTTTTAAAAATAGCAAACAAAATCAGAAATGTCCTCAAAAATCCGTGAAAATCCTACACCATGGCAGGAGCCATGTCAAATTCTCATTGGATTTGGAGATGATTTGATATTTTATTCAAAAATAACAAAAGGGTACTGTGCACAGGGACTGAAATGCAAATACCCAAAGTTCTGGGGGTCCCGGTGCAATTAACCCAGCAAAACACGCGCCACGCGCGTGCCTGGGGCACTCAGGGACCTATATGTTAGGAAAATAAGTCCCGAGGACCTATTGGTAACACGTACCAAAAGTCCAGGGGGCTCAGTTGCAAATAACCCAAAATAAAACGCACATGCAAGAATAAAGCATTCACAGGGGTATATATGCAATTAACTAAAAAGTTTCATTCATTCATAAACAACCAGAACTACAAGGGCATAGACTGCAAATATCCCAAAACAACACGTGACGAAGCACGTGGCTCACAACAGGCAGGGGTATACATGCAATTACACTAAAGCGCAGGGTCCTCTATGCAAATAAACCTAAAACTAAACAACGTACTCAAATATTTACAGGACTAATACGAAATAAAACAAAGATAAAGGCCTAAGGGTAAATTACCCTTTATTAACCGGAGCGTCTGGATGGCTGCCACGTGTAGATCGGACAGTCCAAATGGGGGCGGCTCTCAACACTGGTGCTGCTCTGGTCGATCCAACGGTCTGGGCCAGGACACGTGTGGATCTAACGGTCCGGATCAGTCGCCTCAGATCTGACGTCCACGGGCGCTCCAGGAACCAACGGTTAGGATGGTGTCTGGAGCTGAGGGCTAATCCGACGACGCTGGAGGGTGCTGGAAGAACTGGTGCCCGGCGAACTTCGTCGGGCTCGTGCGGGTGCTGGCCTCCTCCTCGGAGCGCTCTGATGATCGGAGAAGAACACTGGTGCGCTCCTGCGTCTGCTGCGGCGCTCCGATGATCGACCCGAGCTCGGAGGAGCTCAGGCACGGTCGGCGGAGCTGGGTCTCCCGGCCTGGATGACCGAGCCCTCAGATGGGCTCGGTAGGACCTGCAAAGGGGCCCAGAAGACTCGCGGGTCGAGGGCAAACTGCCTCGACCCGGTTAGTCGATGTGGAGGCGGCTGGTGCGTCGGGACGACGGGCTCCGACGAAGGTGGAAGACGGTAGAGCCTGGTTCCCAGCTCCTGTGCGAGCTGGGTTGGGTGAGTGGGTGGAGATCGTGCGGCGGAGGAAGGCGAAGATGTGGGTCGGGTCCGATGGTCGAACGGTGGTCGGAACCGGGGTGAATCGAAGAAAGATGACGGCGGCACAAATTGGGGGTAAACGAAAATCAGACGAAATAGCTAAGCTAAGGAACTACCTGGGTGAAGGAATAGACTGTGGCGGAGCTGGGGAAGCTCCCGGTCGTCGCCTCGAGGGACGTCTCTGCCCGAGGCTCGAAGCTTGCTCAGGTGGCGGAGCTACGGCGGGTGTATCGTCGGATCAGTGGATTCGCCGGTTCTCCTCGCTGCAACAGGTCGGGGATGCGAGCTGTCACCTCGCTCTCTCTCTGGAGCTCACTGGAGAACTAGCAAATGGCCAAAAATGCTGAAAATGGGTGGCGGAGCTCGCTTATGTATGCTCGAAGGATCCGAGAGGGAAGGCTCGGGTAGGGTCGTGGTGGCGCGCGGATCCCAATGTTGATGCCCGGCGAGGGTGTCGGATGTGGGAGGTTCGAAATGGAGCCGGGGTTTGGGTGATAGGCAATCGGGTCGAGCAGGGAAAAATCCGAGAAGTTGGGTCCGAAGCTCGAATCCGTGAGAAGTGGTCCTGGGGGGGCCAGTTGACCGGGCGGTCAACATCCCCAGGACCCAATGAGGTTTGGCCACGTGGCTGAATCTTGAGGTGACAAATAGAGGTGGCTAGGGCTCGATTCAGCCAAAACTCAAAACATGAAATATTTTTCTTTTATTTTTTTCTATTTTTTGATGATTTTTAATTAATTTTTGGAGATAAAAATAGGCTATATACATAATATGTACTATATATAGGTATATACAATATATATGGTTTTGATTTTTGATTTTTATATATTATTTTTATACAATTTTATCCTTATTTTATATTTTATTTATTTATAGAATAAAATAAGGAATAAAAGGGTGTTTTTATTTTATTTTTATTATTTATGTACATAGTTAAAATAAATAGATATGTACATCTATATACATGGTATATGTACAATGTATTTTTGTATTTTTGATTTTTCTATTTTTATTTTGTTTTGATTTTGATTCTTTTTATTTTATTTATTTACAATATATAACATAGAATATTTACAAAAAGTTTGGAAAATAACTTTATTTATTTACAAGGTTACATAAATATATAGGCATGGTTTATGTACATGATGAAGGGGTATTTTTAATCTTTTTGATTTTTAACTTTTTATTTTGTTTTTATCTTTTATAAATATATACAAATATTTACAAGTGTATTTTTGGTGAGGAAAACATTTTTATTTTATTTACATAAATATTTACACAAGAGCCCCTATCTCCCTCTACTTTGGTTTTTATGCGGTCAGGCCCATGCTGAGCCCTCCCTTGGGTTAGGTTGCTCAATATTTATTCTAAATATTTCCGTCTTTTTTCTTTTTAATCTTTGTTCTTTTATTTTTGCACAAAAACATGCTAATTATAGATTTTTACACAATGCATGCTTTTGGTAATTATTCCTATTTACACATATCTACATGCATTTACAAAGGTTTTTGTAGCTAAAATATAAGAATAAAGAGTGATGAATGGGTATTCATCACCCCCCTATACTTAACTTTGCTAGTCCCTTAGCAAACACTTAATTGAAAAAGAAGTGAAAAAGAAAGAAAGAAAAAGAAAAAGAGGATGTACATGGATCAAGGTTGATTATTAAACTTGCCTTCATTAAATTGGGGTATGGAGCTCGATCAGATCTTTGGATTATTAATGTGTCGGAACCTTATTTAGACTTAAGCTTAAAACTCAACAGCCTCTAAGTTCCACTAATCTATAATCAAGACTCCTCAATGCTCCAGATCAGAACAAGTCATCAATCACAAACCCTGAAGACCATGAATCTTTTCTTGTCCTGTGAATGTGAAGTCTAAGCTCTCCACCTCAGAAATGGCAACTTGACAACCCTCCCCAACAAGGTAACTCTATGACCTCAATCTGGCCACTCTTTCCTCGAGGAGCGGGGTATTCCCTTCTAAGTTCAAGTTCAACCGGCTCAAGAAGAGGGGGAAGAAGAGAATGGGTCAAGGCCAGTGTAGCCAAGTACCCTTGGGAGCTTGACCAGTGTAGCCAACTCTCCCTGCTGCAAGCTACAACAGGTGGATCATGAAACCAAGCTTTGCTTATTGCACTCTATATACATACTCCAGTGGGATTATCATTTTCTCTCAGACCCACCACTTTTTTGGAGTTCTTTTCTTTTTGCACATTTTTTTTTCAAGTGCATCTGTACAACATATACATGTGCAGCATATATACAAGGAGTTTTTCCTCTTGAGCCAGTAGACTATCCCTCTTTTGAAGCTTTATTGCAACCCACAACTCCCGTCGTTAGACCTCATGGCAACCAGACCAAGTTGAGACGCACTTCCTTCACTAAAAGAAGAAGAGAGGTTCGCCTAGATGTACTACCCTCATATTCTACCCCAAGTCAAGGAAGACTGCCTCCTCACCACCTCATCCGTAGAGAGCTCGGTGCATAGTGTTGGTGTCCAAGTAAAGCCATAATCTCTATGAGTCATGTGTTGTTGTTAAATGCTCTACTTAGGCTCATTGAGATGACATGTGATCATAGCCTAGTGGACTCAAAGAATTAAGTCACCATGGACCTGAAAAGCCTTAAACCTAAGTCCTATAAGGTTCCTCTTAGAAATTAGGTGGATTAAGATCTTAATCAAGCTCCATTTCTCAATTTGATTCCAGGCTAGTTTAAATGTCAACTATCATCCAGAAAAACTATATACATATGTACAAAAAGATGCTTATTTACACAGATTTTACAATCATGCAAAATTTTTGAAAAATGTTTTGAAATCATGAATGGATGATGCATGAAGTGCAAGTTTTGCAAAAAGATATTTACACACATTTACACAAGATTTTTGCAAACTTTTGATTTTCAAAACATTTTGGAAAAATTTTGTACTGTATACATAATTTTGATACAAAAATATTTACACAATCTTTACACAAAAGATTTTTGAAATCATTTTTACAAAAATAATTTGTACACTAGCTATGTATGTGCAAATAAAAGAAGATTATGTACATGAAAAAAATTTTAATTTTTGTGGTTTTTAGCCATTCTATTTCTTAACACACTCACACAAAGTACGAGTTATGGCTAAAGTATATATGAAATATATACACACCCCCCTATACTTAGCTCGAACGATGTCCTCAGAGTCAAGAGCGATGGAGAAGACATAACTCGTGCTAGGTATAGGAAAGTGAAAAGGAAGGCTATACAAAGAGAAAAGATAGAAGTCAAGAGGGACTCAGGTCTCCCCCCTATACTTAGGATCAAGTAATCCTAAGTATAGCAGGCTGTATACTAAGGGAAAACCTGAGTGCAGAATGTACAGGGTCTACCCCCCCTATACTTAGGGTGAAATATCCCTAAGTATAGGCAGCAAAAACAGGGGTAAACAGAAATAAAAGAAATACCCGAAAGGCCTCACATCCCCCCTATACTTAGGGTAAAGTGCACCCTAAGTATAGCATAATCACAAGATGAAGGAAGGGATGTGTGACTAAAGAATGAAGTGATATGGACATCTGGATCTATACAAAGCGGAAGATCAGTGTAACTCAGGCGTGAGATGCATTAGATGTGAGTCAAAGACCACATCTCACGCAAAATGAATAGGGGCAAGATCAGCGACCCGCGGCTCATGATCTAGAAATGGCTTGAGCCGCTGGCCGTTCACTCGAAAGGTACTCTCAGAAGACAACTCAGATATGTCGATGCTACCGTTGTCGTGTACCTTTCTAACCAGATAAGGTCCTTTCCATTTGCTCTGTAGCTTCCCTGGAAATAATCGTAGCCTCGCATCAAACAGCCATACTCTCTGTCTAATCTCAAAATGCTTGTGGCTGATATGAGAATCATGCCACTCCTTGACTTTCTCCTTATAATGTAGGCTGCTTGAGAAAGCTGCATCTCTAAGCTCCTCCAGGGCAGCTAACTCTGCCCTCCTCCGGTCTCCCATTCCATCTGGATCCATCAAAATATCTGTGACTGCCCAAAGTGACTTGTGCCTCAGCTCAACAGGTAAATGGCATGGCTTGCCATACATGAGGCGAAAGGGAGATGTGCCCAAAGGTGTCTTGAAAGACGTCCTATATGCCCACAAGACCGAGTCCAAAAGCTGTGACCAATCCTTTCGGTCAGGGCGGTCGACTTTCTGCAGAATAGTCTTGATCTCCCTATTCGACACTTCGGCTAGACCATTCGTCTGTGGATGGTAAGGTGTAGCAACACGATGATCTATGCCGAACTCGCTAGCAAGTGCCTTCACCTGATCGTTGATGAAGTGAGATCCCCCATCAGAAATCAAAACTCGTGGAACCCCGAACCGCGTGATGATGTGCTTCCTCAAAAATCTGCAAACTGTTCTCGCATCAGCGGCTCAGGCGGGGATAGCCTCCACCCAACGACTCACATAATCTACGGCCAACAGGATGTACTCAAATCCTTGACTCTTAGGGAATGGACCCATGAAATCGATGCCCCATGCGTCAAAAACCTCACAGAAGTGAATGGGCTGCATCGGCATCATATCACGCTGTCCACAAGTGCCCATCCTCTGACAGTCAGTACACCTCTTCACGAACTCATCAGAGTCCTTGAAGAGGGTAGGCCACCACAAGCCGGATTGGAGCACTTTCTGTGCCGTTCTCCTCCCAGAATGATGTCCTCCTGCCTCAAGCTTGTGGCAGTAAGTGAGGACGCTATGGTGTTCCTCCTGAGGAATACACCGACGCCAGACGTTGTCCCCTCCTTCGTGGTAAAGGATGGGATCCTCCCAATGGTAGGACCTGGCCTTCGCGAGGAAGGTCTCAAGCCTCTGCCTGGGCCAATCTTGTGTGACTTTCCCAGCAACGAGAAAGTTCACAATATCGGCGTACCATGGGAGCGAGGCGATAGCAAGGATCGCCTCATCTGGGAAGGTATCTCTAATAGGGTCAATCTGCTCAGAATCCTCAGGCTGCTCTAGTCGGGAGAGATGATCCGCCACCACATTCTTGACTCCAGGCTTATCCTTGATCTCAATGTCGAACTCCTGGAGTAGAAGGATCCATCTATTAAGTCTGGCCTTGGCATCCTTCTTTGCCATGAGGTACCTGATGGCGGTGTGATCTGTAAACAAAGTCACTCTAGATCCGATGATATACGATCTGAACTTATCCAGGGCAAACACTACAGCTAGCATCTCCTTCTCTGTAACCGTATAATTCCGCTGGGCGGAATCCAGTGTGCGGCTAGCATAGTGTATGGCAAATGGAACTCCATCCCTCCTCTGTCCCAGCACTGCCCCTACGGTAAAGTCGGAGGCGTCCGTCATGATCTCGAATGGGAGAGACCAATCAGGTGGCTGGAGGATAGGAGCCTCAATAACACACTGCTGGAGAGTCGCGAACGACGAAAGACACTTGTCATCGACAAGGAACTCAGTGTCTTTCGTCAAGAGGTCAGTCAACGGTCGGGCAATCCTGCTGAAATCCTAAATAAATCTCCTATAAAATCCAACGTGCCCCAGGAATGACCGAAGCTGCCTCAAATTGGACGGCGGTGCGAGTTTTCTAATGACATCAACCTTGGTCGGATCCACCTCCATGCCCCTGTTGGAGATGATGTGGCCAAGCACCGTCCCTTGAGTCACCATGAAGTGACTCTTCTCCCAAAATAGAACCAAATGAAACTCGATACATCGCTGGAGTACCCGGTCTAGGCAGTCAAGACAGGAGTCGAATCCGTCGTCGTAGACCGGGAAATCGTCCATGAAGACCTCCAAACACTCCCCTACCATGTCCAAGAAGATCGACAGCATGCACCTCTGAAAAGTCGCAGGGGCATTGCATATCCCAAATGGCATGCGTCGAAAAGCATATGTGCCGAAGGAACAGGTAAAGGTGGTCTTCTCCTGATCCTCAGGAGCGATGGCCACTTGGTTGTAGCCCGAGTACCCATCCAGGAAGCAGTAATGGCTCTTCCCTGCCAGTCTCTCAATGATCTGATCAATAAAAGGCAGGGGGAAATGGTCCTTCTTGGTGGCCTGGTTGAGTCTCCTGTAGTCAACACAGACCCTCCAAGAGGTGGGTACTCGTGTAGCAATCTCTTCTCCCGACTCACTGATCACAGTCGTGATGCCCGTCTTCTTGGGCACCACATGCAAGGGGCTGACCCACTTGGAGTCGGAAATGGGATAAATAAAATCTGCACTCCACCATTTCGAGATTTCCTTCATCACAACCTCTCTCAGGTTGGGGTTCAGTCGCCGCTGGAACTCACGCGACGGCTTCGCCCCCTCCTCGAGATAGATATGGTGGGAGCACACTGATGGACTAATCCCATGGAGATCTGCTACGCTCCATCTGATCGCCTTGCGGTTCTTTTCAAGAACCCCCATCAAACGGGATTCCTGCTCTCCAGTCAGATCGGCGGAGATGATGACTGGGTACATCTCTAGCTCGCCCGCAAGGAATCGATACTTCAGCGAAGTAGGGAGCGGCTTCAGCTCTGGAATGCTGGGTGCTGGCAAATCTGGCTGCGGAAGAAGCTGAGTGAATGCTGCTAAGTCCGCCAAATCTGCCTGGGAGAAGTGAAGCGAACTCTCGCAAACTGGATCGGGAGAAGGCTGCTCATCTGCACTGTCTCTGGTTTGCTCTGCATCTGCCTCCTCCTCAACTGTAGACTCAGGGGGAATCAGGTCTGGCATCTGATCATCACAATCGGCCCAATCAGACTCTGAATCCGAGGGATCTGTATCAACCGTGGTGGCATCAGTACCACCGTAAAGCAAGGTGGCCTTAGCACCACCATCACTGAAATCCGTGTAGCGATCAAGGACCGGCTCTGCTGCCTCTGTGGTATCCTGAACCAGGGCTGTGCTCTCCAGACTCTCCTCTGCTATCATCTTGGCATCAGCTGTATCTGAATATGAGAGGATGGTCTGTGCTGCCGGATCTGCCCAAGCTGCCTCATCATCTGTGATCACAAAATCACAGACCTGGTGGATGTCTGGCTCTGCGTCTGTCAGCTGCTCTGAATCTGTACTCGCATCTGAGCGGGCTCTCTCTCTCTCTAGCTCTGTAGTCCTCGACCGTCTCTATTTGTATACTTTCGCCCTCGACGCGAAAGTACACCTTCCCGCTATCATGATCAGTCACCGCCTTGGCTGTGGCCAAAAACGGACGACCAAGGATGATGGGGGTATCGGCCACTGACTCAGGGATCTCCATGTCTAACACTACGAAGTCCACGGGGAATTTCAAACCCTGAATCGTGACGATAACGTCTCGTAACAACCCCTTCGGCCTCTTGACAGATCGATCAGCGAATTGAAGGACTGTCCTGCTCTGTCGAAGAGTGCCCAACTCGAAGCGGTCGAGAAGGGCTGCCGGAAGAAGGTTGATCGACGATCCGCTATCTAGTAGAGTACGGTCGAACCTCTGCTCACTGATCTGACATCTGACATACGGGGCCCCTGAATCTGGCCTCTTGGCTGGCAGTCAGTTCTGGATCGCAAAACACGTGGCTTTCGTCAGCACATGTATCTCTGAAGTGTGGTTCCTCCTCCTCCTCCTGACTGTGGTCCTATCTCTCAAAGAACGCTGGAGCAGGGGGATGTGCTGCAAAGCCTCCTGGAGGGTCAGCTGGATGTGGAATCGATCTATCATGCTCTGGCTGAACTCCTCAAGCTCTCTCTTTTTTGGATTTTCTTTTTTCTTCCCCTTCCCCATCTTAAGGGCTCTAGGGAAGGGGATCACCGGGTCCTTCGCAGATGAAGGACTAGGAAAAGGCCTAGACGGTTCAACGACCGGATCCACACATACATCATGCACCACAGTGGGACCAGAAGAAACTAAACCCTTTCCTTTATTCAAACCAAAGTTCTGAGATACATCAAGGCGAGGAAAGACAACATCTCTCTCAACACAAACACCGGTGGCCTCAGTACCACCATGGGCTGGCTCTGCTGCTGCTGGTGGTGGTAGACGTCTCGCGGCATAAGTACCGCGGGCTGGCTCGGCTCTGTTGGTGGCGTCAGTACCACCTCCTTGATCTGGTGAAGCGGCGGCCTCAGTACCGCCGGTGAGATCAGCATCCTTGGTGGCTTCAGTGCCACCGTCATCATCTGGAGCGGCCTCAGTACCGCTCTCCTCCTCCTCATGTGGCGCCTCGGAAGTATCCTCGTGGTGAAGCTCAGATGAGGCGCCGCCGCCTGCTGGGGTCCTACCGCTCCTAAGTATGACAAAATCAGCATCAAATAGATCCGAAGATGTATCATCAAATGGGTCACTAGGAGTGGCAATCTCAGTATGTACTACCTGCTCAGATTTCCTCTTGAGGTTATTCGGATTCGGCTCAATCTGGGCTGGTATGGCGGCCTTCCCTCTCACCAAGTCCCGCATCTCCTGGCGGAACTCGTCCATCTCCCGTCTGAATGTGGCCTGCTGGTCCGTGAGGAGGCGGGCGATGTCATCCAAAGCGGGGCTCTTGTGGGAGCCCGACGGGTAGCCTCTCTGGGGGTGAGGCTGCTGGAACTGCTGCTGGTGGTAAGAGGGGTATGAGGACGGGTGCTGCTGCTGAACTGGGTGAGCCTGCTGCTCACGTCTCCATGACTGTCCCTGCTGCTGATAGGGACGAGGACCGAAGGACGATGGCTGGTGCTGCTGGTATGCTGGGGGCTGCTGCTGCGACTGCTGGTGATCTCTCTGCTGGGAGTACTGCCCTCCCTGTCCTGACGGCTGCTGCTGGGGCTGGGCACCACCATTCCCCCACCTGAATCCGGGATGGTCTCGTCGGATCCCAGGCTGGGGGCGGTCATACCAAATCCCGTTGACATCCATCAACGGCTCAGCATCATAAGGGGCTGGCGGGAGTACTGCTAGAGGCTGGTCCGGCTGGTAAACCACCATCTGCATGTCTGGAGATGGTGGGGACTGGTAGGTGGGCTGCGGCTGCTGGTACGGCTCCGCCTGTACAAGATGAACCTGTCTAGGCTGTACAGGGGTGCTGGAGCGCTGGGACGAGCTGCTTCTGCTGCCGGAGTCGCCTCGCGACTGAAGACGGGGTTGAGGAGCCGTATGTGCCTCCTGGAGACACATGAGCTGTGTCTTCATGTCGCTCAGAACCTGTGTCATCTGTTCCATCTGAGTGATGCTCTGGCACTGCTTCTTCTCAATCAGCTCCATGCGGTCCAACTTCTCGCTGATAATGCCCATGTCCGCAGCTGTCAACTCTGCCTGTGCTGCTGCGGCGGACGAACTGGATGGACCTGCATCTACCCGTGCTATCCGCTGGTACTGCACGGGTCCTGGCTGTTGTGGCTGGGTCTTCTGAGTATACAACCTGGTCTGGGACATCACCATGTAGTTTTCGGCCATCTCCTCGTGGATGGCCCAGACCTGGTCATGGTCCTTGGCAAAGTAGGACCCGCTGCAAGAAGCGTTCACCAGACCCTGAAGCTCTGGTGTCAACCGCTGAAAAAGCTCTGAACTAGGTTCGGCTTGGAGATGTCGTGGTGCGGGCATCGGTCTAGGAGCTCTCGAAACCTCTCCCATGCCTCGTGAAACTGCTCGTTGGGAAACATGGAGAAGTTGCTGATCAGGGCCCTCGCTGCATTCGTCCGCCCAAGTGGATAGTACTTGTTCAAGTCCTCGGTGCGGAGCTGCTCCCAGGTGTATACAAACCTCTCAAGATGCTTCAGCCAGGTGGCTGCTCTATCTGCCAGTGAAAACGGGAAGGCTATCATCCGGATCGTGTCCTGGTCCACGTGGCGATCGTGGACAGTGCTGCAGATCATAAGAAACTCCTGGAGGTGGAGGTGGGGCTCCTCAGTGGCAAGTCCGTGGAAACGGCGCAGCAACTGCAAGGTGTTCGGGGGGAACTTGAAGTCCCCCACAATCGCTGGCACTACTACCCAATGATGCATGAGTGTCGATCCGGGGTTGTGCAACTCCCGCATCGGTCGTGGTGGTCCTCCTGCCGCGGCGCCTCCCGCTGCGGCGGCGGCGGCTGCTGCAGCTGCTGCGGCTGCTGCGGCTCGTGCCTCTGCATCTGGAATATCCTCGGGCTCGCTCTGCTGGTCTCGCTCTGCTCTGAGCCTCTCCAACTCTCGCCTCATCTCTATCATGAATGCCCCCTGATCGCGTAACTGCTGCTGAACTGTCTCAAGTGATGCGATCAGGGTGGAGTTGATCGCTCCCTGGTCTAGTACAAAATGCTCGGGCTGACGGGAGTGATCAGCTGAACTGCCGGCTCCGGCCATAGCGACGTCTGCAAAATCAAACGAGCCCAACTCAGGTGCTGTCAAATCAATCAGTCTCTCCTCGGGCTCGTGTCTCTCAGGCATGCAAGAAAGGGGGTCGAGGGGGGAACAGGGTGGAATCGTACTCGGGCTCGGAGAGCGGGTCTGAGCTCTCGTGAGCCAACCTAGATGATGAGGTAGACGTGCCCGAAAGCGGTGCAGCCAGAGGCTGCCTATGAGACCGTCTACCCATCATCTCGATCTGGCGAGTAGTGCGGATGAGATCTGGAGAAACTATGATCACAAACAAACCCCCGGTTCACCAACGCAACGCGAGCTGAAGACCGTGAAAGTTCGGTCAAATTATCTTGTCAATTTTATTTGGTGAACACACAAAATATCAGGGCGCTTACGTGACCTGTTAGGATATCCGATGCTATCCCAACCGACTGGCCCGCACGGAAAAGTCGGTAATCAGTCGGAACTAGCACCGGGGGGCTCTACCTAGGGTGCGGGTCACTCTCTCGCGCATCCAAACCATACAATGAGGGGGTTGCTCTCCCCAAGACAAAATTTTTAGGGTGAGCGGATTTTAAGATCAATAGTTTTAGCCAGTCCCAATTTTATGGTTTCTCTTTTTAATCTTTTTCAAATGCAAACAAATGGCCTAACGAATTTTTATGTTCTCCTGATTATTAAGTCCAAAATAGGGGGGAGAAGACGAAAAAGCCGATGCGCAATAAATCAATGATGCATGCTGAGTAAGAAATGCGTACCTGTCTCCAGCACTCTACATGCAATATGATCCGCGCATAAAAGTAAAGACAGAAAGGAAACTACCTATATGATGCAACGGGAAAGCCGAGTCCTAGATGAGCAATTCTAGCGAAGAACCGTCTAACCGGTCACCGACCTCCAAGCCAAAGAGTCCGGTCTTGGCCCGTCCCTCCTCTGTCCGACAAATCGGGGGTAGGAGAAAGCGCTTTACAGGACGGGCTGCGGCACGTAGGCTACGAATGCAAATGAGTCGGTTATTTTTATTAGTGATTTTTAAGTAGGTCCAATTAACGATCTATGGGAACAGATAAGCAGTTAGGTGTGTGGATCCTACTAATTACGGCACATTCACCAGAAATTCCTAAGTCTAGGGGCTCGAGCAAAAACCGCGTAAACACCGGAAAAGGCAGAAATAAAAGAAAAAGAAAGCCGCGTACCGCGAAAAACCGCTAAGGTCCTAAGGGTCCCCCGAGCACACTGGTGCTCGGCGAAACAGACCCGCTACGGCAGAAGAGTCCAAGTGTCCTGAGAATGTCCTGTATTATTACAATAATAATATAAATGAAAATAAAAACAAAAATCTATCCTAATCCTCACCCACTCAACTCTCTCTCACTCTCTCCTGCGGCTCCGTACAGAAGGGAGCCGCCTCCGAATCCCGCGGTTGCGCCGGCTTCTCGAGAGTAGCTGCCTCGGTCCTCGGGCCCTCGCAAGAGAAAATAGAGTGGTCAGAACCAATAATCAAATAATAATGAAGGAAAAAGAAATAAAAATAAAAATAAAAGGGTATATAAGCAAAAATGTAAAATAAAATAAACACACAAAAGAAGACAAAAACAAAAATAAAAGAAAAAGAAAATAAAGCAAAATAAAACAAAAAGAAAATATAAACAAAAGCCGCGAAAAGCCGCGAGCTCTGAAAGAGCCGCGAAAAGCCGCGAGCTCTGAAAGAGCCGCGAAAAGCCGCGAAAATAAAAACGAAAAGAAAATCAACTACTAAGCCGTGCTCCCCGACAACGGCGCCATTCTGATAACCGTCTGATTGACTAAGGTAAAGGTATCAATCGGTCGTCGCGACCTCAATCAACCAGACTTGGGTATATCAAGAAAAATCGAACCACTAATGACAAATCAAGCAATCAAAATACGAGAAGCGGTCCTGCTATATGTTTAACCTGGTATAGCACCCAGGGTCGAACTCGAGGAGCACGGATTGGCCGAAGGCCTACGAAGTAGTAAAAACAAATAAAATAAAAGACAAAATATTTTTTTAGTGGTTTTTAATTATTTTTATAATTTTTTGGATTTTTAATATGTAAAGAAAATAATAGAAACACAAATAAGCACACTTCAACAATTTATTTAATGCATCAAAAATCAACCAAAAATTAAAACAAAAATTTTTTTATGTGTTTTATATTTTTTTATGTTTTTGGTGAATTTTTGATAATTTTCTGATGTTTATTTTATTTTCTAAAAATCAAACAGTAGCTAACCACAGTGGCACTGTCCAGCCAGGACAAAAGTCCCTAGATAAAATATCTAAGGGCCTTAAAATGGCCTGGAGTAATTTTCCCATAAAGTAAATAAAACAAGGAAAATTTAGACACCAATTTTATTATTTTTAGATTTTTAATTTATTTACTAGAATTTTTATAAGTTTTTTAGTGTTTTTAGGTTTTTAAGGTTTTCCAGTGGTGAAAAATAGCCAAAATTGGCTAGAAAATCAAGGAACACAAACTAAAAAGTAGCTAATTTTTATAGAATTTTTAGGAGAGTTTTTATAATTTTATATGATTTTTCAATCTAGACAGTAACAAAAATTAAGGTTTTTGAATTTTTAAAAATAGCAAACAAAATCAGAAATGTCCTCAAAAATCCCTGAAAATCCTACACCATGGCAGGAGCCATGTGTCAAATTCTCAATGGATTTGGAGGTGATTTGATATTTTATTCAAAAATAACAAAAGGGTATTGTGCACAGGGACTGAAATGCAAATACAAAAAGTTCTGGGGGTCCCGGTGCAATTAACCCAGCAAAACACGCGCCACGCGCATGCCTGGGGCACTCAGGGACCTATATGTAAGGAAAATAAGTCCCGAGGACCTATTGGTAACACGTAACAAAAGTCCAGGGGGCTCAGTTGCAAATAACCCAAAATAAAACGCACATGCGAGAATAAAGCATTCACAGGGGTATATATGCAATTAACTAAAAAGTTTCATTCATTCATAAACAACCAGAACTACAAAGGCATAGACTGCAAATAACCCAAAACAACACGTGACGAAGCACGTGGCTCACAACAGGCAGGGGTATACATGCAATTACACTAAAGCGCAGGGTCCTCTATGCAAATAAACCTAAAACTAAACAACGTACTCAAATATTTACAGGACTAATACGAAATAAAACAAAGATAAGGGCCTAAGGGTAAATTACCCTTTATTAACCGGAGCGTCTGGATGGCTGCCACGTGTAGATCGGACGGTCCAAATGGGGGCGGCTCTCAACACTGGTGCTGCTCTGGTCGATCCAACGGTCTGGGCCAGGACACGTGTGGATCTAACAGTCCGGATCAGTCGCCTCAGATCTGACGTCCACGGGCGCTCCAGGAACCAACGGTTAGGATGGTGTCTGGAGCTGAGGGCTAATCCGACGACGCTGAAGGGTGCTGGAAGAACTGGTGCCTGGCGAACTTCGCCGGGCTCGTGCGGGTGCTGGCCTCCTCCTCGGAGCGCTCTGATGATCGGAGAAGAACACTGGTGCGCTCATGCGTCTGCTGCGGCGCTCCGATGTTCGACCCGAGCTCGGAGGAGCTCAGGCACGGTTGGCGGTGCTGGGTCTCCCGGCCTGGATGACCGAGCCCTCAGATGGGCTCGGTAGGACCTGCAAAGGGGCTCAGAAGACTCGCGGGTCGAGGGCAAACTGCCTCGACCCGGTTAGTCGATGTGGAGGCGGCTGATGCGTCGGGGCGACGGGCTCCGGCGAAGGTGGAAGACGGTGGAGCCCGGTTCCCAGCTCCTGTGCGAGCTGGGTTGGGTGAGTGGGTGGAGATCGTGCGACGGTGGAAGGCGAAGATGTGGGTCGGGTCCGATGGTCGAACGGTGGTCGGAACCGAGGTGAATCGAAGAAAGATGACGGCGGCGCAAATTGGGGGGTAAACGAAAATCAGACGAAATAGCTAAGCTAAGGAACTACCTGGGTGAAGGAATAGACTGTGGCGGAGCTGGGGAAGCTCCCGGTCGTCGCCTCGAGGGACGTCTCTGCCCGAGGCTCGAAGCTCGCTCAGGTGGCGGAGCTACGGCGGGTGTATCGCCGGATCAGTGGATTCGCCGGTTCTCCTCGCTACAACAGGTCGAGGATGCGAGCTGCCACCTCGCTCTCTCTCTGGAGCTCACTGGAGGACTACGCAAATGGCCAAAGATGCTGAAAATGGGTGGCGGAGCTCGCTTATGTATGCTGGAAGGATCCGAGAGGAAGGCTCGGGTAGGGTCGTGGTGGCGCGCGGATCCCAATGTTGATGCCTGGCGAGGGTGTCGGATGTGGGAGGTTCGAAATGGAGCCCGGGGTTTGGGTGATAGGCAATCGGGTCGAGCAGGGAAAAATCCGAGAAGTTGGGTCCGAAGCTCGAATCTGTGAGAAGTGGTCCTGGGGGGGCCAGTTGACCGGGCGGTCAACATCCCCAGGACCCAATGAGGTTTGGCCACGTGGCTGAATCTTGAGGTGACAAATAGAGGTGGCCAGGGCTCGATTCACCAAAACTCAAAACATGAAATATTTTTCTTTTATTTTTTTCTATTTTTTGGTGATTTTTAATTAATTTTTGGAGATAAAAATAGGCTATATACATAATATGTACTATATATAGGTATATACAATATATATGGTTTTGATTTTTGATTTTTATATATTATTTTTATACAATTTTATCCTTATTTTATATTTTATTTATTTATTGAATAAAATAAGGAATAAAAGGGTGTTTTTATTTTATTTTTATTATTTATGTACATAGTTAAAATAAATAGATATGTACATCTATATACATGGTATATGTACAATGTATTTTTGTATTTTTGATTTTTCTATTTTTATTTTGTTTTGATTTCAATTCTTTTTATTTTATTTATTTACAATATATAACATAGAATATTTACAAAAAGTTTGGAAAATAACTTTATTTATTTACAAGGTTACATAAATATATAGGCATGGTTTATGTACATGATGAAGGGGTATTTTTAATCTTTTTGATTTTTAACTTTTTATTTTGTTTTTATCTTTTATAAATATATACAAATATTTACAAGTGTATTTTTGGTGAGGAAAACATTTTTATTTTATTTACATAAATATTTATACAAGAGCCCCTATCTCCCTCTACTTTGGTTTTTATGCGGTCAGGCCCATGCTGAGCCCTCCCTTGGGTTAGGTTGCTCAATATTTATTCTAAATATTTCCCTCTTTTTTCTTTTTAATCTTTATTCTTTTATTTTTGCACAAAAACATGCTAATTATAGATTTTTACACAATGCATGCTTTTGGTAATTATTCCTATTTACACATATCTACATGCATTTGCAAAGGTTTTTGTAGCTAAAATATAAGAATAAAGAGTGATGAATGGGTATTCATCACTCGCCGGAGAAGAAGTGAAACACTACGAACTCTGGGGAATCGACGAAAAGTATCTGAATCAAGAAGGAACAACGCAGTTTGTTAATCATCTGTTCGCCATTAAAGGGTTCTAGGAAGCGAAAAACCCTTCGTTGTCGTCGGCAAGGCATAGAGGTAAGCATTCCGTCTTCCTTTCAGCCTATCGATCCTTGATAAAAAAAATTTCTGCTGAGCAAGTAAAATAAATTTTTTCGTTTGTTGTGTGTATGAAGAAAATGATTTTGTTTTTGTTAATAATTAGTAAAGTTAACGTGTTGTTAGGTTAAAAAAAGCATAATATCATAAACCTAGAAAATTTTAATATTTTTATTTGAAATAAATGTTTGATATAATATCACATTACAGCTTTTCTTGTAAAAATACTATAGCAGATAAAAAATTTCACGCACAATAGTATGTTAACAGGGACAGAATGAGCAGCACAGACTATGATTGTGATGATCCAAGCGGGGATAGTAGTAACGAAATCAACCCATCTGTAAGTGCACTATCGAAACAGAGGAAGATCATCCCAGACAAAGGTACAAATATTAAGTAATAAATAGTTTTCGATATTTAAAGAGTTTACTAATTTTCTTATATGCCAAACTCCGTTGTATATATCAGAAAAAATTTCTACTAAGGTGATTAAAGGGAAAAGAACACAAATGGAATCAAACACTGATGGATGTGATGGCACTTCTGAAAATTTTGGATGTAAGAGATAAATGATCATTTCATTAATTATAGTTTAATTATAATGAATAAATATAAAAAAAACTCTTTTGTACAGGTAAGGGGTACGTTCAACATAGATGTTTCATAGATCACTTCGTACAATTCATTGATAGCCATCGCCCAACTCCAAAGCAACAAGCACTACTTAACAAGACTGCATTTGCTAGACTTATTAATATCGGGAGCATTGATATCGAGAAAAAAAATCTTCAATGGATTGTAGAACAGTATCAAGGAGGGAGAAGTTTCAGATTTGGGAACAAAATTTTGAACTTTATTGATGACGACATTGGAGTTATACTTGGTATTCCAAGTTCAGGATATACAATTTCAGTACGTGGAAAACATTTGCAGTGGAGAAGCTATATAGCAAATGAAATGTTTGACAAAGGCATGATTTTCAACCGGCGTAAACTTGTTAGCGTACTGTCTGAATACTACCACTACGACGACGATAACTCAGTCGCTATTTACGTCACGTGCCTAATTCTGTTAATGTTTTGCATATTTCTTTTCCCGGATTCAACATATTCATTTCCAAAAGATCTTTTGCACTATGTGGAGTCTCTGGAAGATACAAAGTTTTTTAATTGGTCTGATGCAGTTGCACGATTGATTCTATTTAACATAGATGATATCATCAATAGAATAAATCAGAGACGTCGTGGTGCAGCACGTATCACCCTGGGATACCTTACTGGATGTGTATCTTGCCTCTATGTAAGTCTTTATACATGAAGATAGTCAATGTTCTTTAATAAATTATTCTTAATTTCCTACTATTAGGTTTGGATGCTAGAGTACTGTTGCAAAGATATGGTCATAAGCCGTGATCTTCGACCAAGAATCAGGAAATGGTCTGGCTCGATAAAAGGACTGACAAGACGATTGGTATCTTTGACAAATGAACAGATATTTCTAGAAATCATTTATATTTAAGAATAGCATAGTAAAATTTTCCATAAATATTTTGCATATACATGAACAGATACAAGTTTCAATGCATCATGAGAAAACTGAAGTAGTGAGAATTAGACATGATGAATACGTATTTCCTTTTGAGAAGTTCACAATGAATGGGTTTTCAATACGAAAACCAAATATTTTTATTGATACACCCATTCCACTGCCTGAAGATGGTCCTTTGAAAAGAGGACGACTCAAAAAGGAACAAAAGTTTGAGGTGATAGAATGGAAAAAGTCCAAAAAGCAAGATATTGAATATAGAAAAAAAACCACTGAGAATTGCAACTGCAGTGAATATAAGAAGGAAATTGAATTTCTGAAAGGAAAGGTTTTGGAATTGGAAGCTTCAGTATTGAGTAATGCAACAATACATATGCTTTCCAATAACATTGACCAATTAAGGAGTCTTGAGAATGAGAATAAACTGTTGAAAGAACTGCTACAATCAAAGGGAATTCAGTTTGGAGAAAATGACAAACAGAGCTTTGTAGAAAAGCATGGAATTTGCATGGATGGTGCATCAATAGTACACAACGATGAGCATGAAAAAGAAAATGAAGAGCATGCTAATAACAACACTTCACATTACGAAAGCGAACATTTTGATGAGCTTGCTTATGTTTAAAAAAGACATGAACATAGCCAGATTGAGATTACTCATCATGAAAATGAAATTGACAATATTGGGGAAAAGCCTGAAACCGAGAATGAGACCATGAACGTGGATGTTGAAAAGATAACAAACAATGGAGAAGAATATAGCAGACTTGTGATAAATGAAGGCCCTACTTTTGATCTTGGAATTGAACTTGATTCTCAACAAGCCAATGAGGAGGAAAAACACAGCAAAGAAGTGCAAAAAGCATAAATATGCTATCAGTCCAAGCTCAATGGCAAAGAGAGTTAAGGCAAGGAGTGAAGCACGACGATTTGGAGTTGAAAGCACAACAACATTCAGGAAGAAGAAAAGAGATACAAAGAAGAGCAATGTTTCAAGTTATATTGTTGAAAGCGAAACAGAGGTTAGATATAAAATATATAATGAAAAAACCTTCTACATTATAATACTAACAAATTCAATTTCCAGTATCTATGCGATCCACCGACAGATTTTATTGGATACGAAGATAGCTCTGAAGACGTTCGATCAAGAATTCAGAGCTTTTGAGAGATCCAGCAGACAAGTACTTATATTTCTTGTTTAACATTAGAATTATTTTATGGCATATTAACACAAACTATAATGTATTGATTCTTTTTTTAGATTGAACGCAACATATTTTTCTCCATTAAGAAACTACTGCAAAGGACTTGAAATACACAACTTCTTGTACGAAAGAATGGTCGAAGATTCAGTAAGTATCAATGAATTAAACTAAGTAAATCTAATCATTTTTTATTACTGCTGACATGTAACTGTATGCAGATAATTGTGATGTTCATGGATATATTGAGTCATAAACATTGCAAAGAAAACGAACCAGTTCCATATTTGTTCACTCCATTGTACAAAATGGTGAGAATTATAATTTATTGAATAAATTTCATTTACATGTACATTTGTTTATTGATTTTAACTATATCGTTTTAGCAATACTTTCTCAACAATGTAGAAGCCGGCATAGATGACGACTTTGAACATTTGGAGAGATTATATGACATCAAGGAAGAAAGAATGATGGGAATCTTGAAGGTGTTCACAGTGATACACAAAAAAAAAATCACTGGCATCTTCTAGTGACAGATTTTAGAGCCAAAAAGCATTTCTCGTTCAATTCCATGAATGGAAATAAGCAACACAAAAAGGATCTCTTCAAATGGGTAAGGATAAAATATGTTTGATAAGTTTGAGTTTATATGTTGCATAGATTTAACAGTATATAATCAATAACACAATTTAAAAATGCAGGTTGGATGGATATCTGAATATTTTTGCGCAAACATAGTGGAAGACTTCTTAATACACTGGGAAACTCTGTTTGTAAAAGATTGTCCACAACAACCTGCTCAAAGTCTAGACTGCGGTGTATACGTGATGAAGATGATGGAACTGCTTTGTGAAGAGAGTCCCCTAGATTTCGAATATGAAGATGTGCACAAGATTAGAGCAGAAATAGCCTACAGAATCCTATGTACTAGTCATGTTGAGAATGCTAGTACACCTTAGTATGTAATGATATAACATATTCTGTTAGAAACAACTAAAACTGCAGTAGAAGTTATTAACTTTTTGGGTTGTATGGATAATGGTTGATATCATGTTTGTTTTGCAAATGGTATATGATATTAGGATTATGTTTATCGCAATGTTATGCTACTACATATGTATGGATAGTAATGTTAGTTTTACAAAAAGATGACTACATTATAATTTGCACCTATCATATTGAAGTTTTAAGCATGATAATGCTTTACTGCTCCCGAAGATAAGCAATTTAAATATGATTCAAATTGTGAATGTTTTAATGTCAATGTTAGCTTATTATATGTTGTCCAAATGATATGTGATATTGAGATTTACAGGATGATGCTTTATCAATAAAATAGGTAACCTATCTTCCAACGGATATGGTAAATGATGAGTGTCACATTTGAGTCTAAATTTTATCAAATAGATGTATGGATTATTGTTTGCATTTATCAAATTGAATATTAAAGTTCTGGCAATCCTTACTTGCTCACACATTATAACAATTTCCAGATGATTAAAATTCTGACTATTTTAAAATAAATGTTAGCTGACTATATGTTCTTCAAGAAATCTGTCATACTTACATGAGTATTGTTTGGGAAGAAAATATCACATAAACATGAGTGTTACCTTATAACACAATATCACAAAGACATGAGTGCTTTCTTTGAACACAATCAAACCAATCATCTAAAGGACACATAAAGGACACAATAAAAATAATCATCTGAAGGACCAAACAGTTTAACATAGAATTTATATACTAACATCGTAGGGACCAAAAGAACTGCATTATAAATGTGATCGTTTACATAGAAAAAGGAACAAAAATTTTCTACTAAAATGGACTCCAAGACAATCAGTCTAAGAAAATTGTGTTCTTTAATGTGAGCAGACATCTGCATGATAATTGATCTCCAAAAACTTCAAATTCTTCAACTGATATTTTTCTGAGAAAATAATACTCAACAGCAGCATAGATACACTCATCAGCAGCATATATATCCTGATTGAAAACCTGATTGAAAAAAACAACAATTTTTAACCATAAAAAAGAAAACTGAACAATAATGAACAGTAAAAATGAACAATAATGAACAGTAAAGTGTTTAATCTAATTTACTTGGATAATGAAGAGATCATCACTGCAAAAACTTTTAAAATCCTATGACGAATCTGGATTGGGATTATTTGAAACATCATCACTGCAAACATAGCAAAATATCACCAACAATGTACAACTCATATAACATAGTATAAACATAACTTAAAAGATAAATACCTATCTGAACAATAATGAACAGTAAAAATGAACAATAATGAACAGAAAGTGTTTAATCTAATTTACTTAGATAATGAAGAGATCATCACTGCAAAAACTTTTAAAATCGTATGACGAATCTGGATTGGGATTATTTGAAACATCATCACTGCAAACATAACAAAATATCACCAACAATATACAACTCATATAACATAGTATAAACATAACTTAAAAGATAAATACCTATCTGAGCTAGAATTGTGTTTATTGTTTGGACAATTCCTTGAATCATGACCTACATTGAACTTCTTGCAAGATTTGCATTGCCTACCCCTATTCCTTTTTTATTCATTGACACTGATAATTCTATTAGAAACACCTTTAGGTCTACCTCCTCGACCACTACCTTTTGTTCTTGCTTTTTTTGGATCTCTAACAACATCATCCCCAACATTTGGTCTGGATTCCTGAACAGTTCTATCCTCAGAAGGTTTATCTTGATATGAAGCTTGTAGTTTAATAATTTCTCTATCAATCCTTTCTAACTCTTTTTTTGCAAATGAAAATATAGGATCACAGTCCACTGATCTAGCAATAAAACCAGAGCAAATTCTATTCAAAGTAGCTGCTCTATCCTGCTGAACACTTCTGCCATTAACTGGATAATTGCCAGAAATCTTCATATTTCTAGTCCACCGTTTCATTATAAATTCTTCAGGCAATTGCTGGCAATTTCGTGCCTTCAAAACAGCTAAAATATGCTTGCATGGAATGCCTTGAAATTCCATCTTCTTACAAATGCATGATAGTTTTGAATTGTTGTTTGAAAGTAGTACTTCAAAACTATTCTCAGCTTCACCAACCTCTGAGATAGAATATTCAATTATCTCATCATGTGCACCAGAGATGATTGCATTCAGCATCAAACTATCATTTAATTCTTTCTGAAATTTGTAAAAAATCCTTTTAGTATATAACATCGACATTTGCTTCTCTAGTGCCCAAATTGTCCTCAGCTTCGGTCTCCGATTAACATTATCATTATCCATGTCATTCTCCTTCTCTCTAATCCTTTGAAGTGCTACGTGAAACCGTGAAATAAACTCCAATAATGAATTTTGTTTGGTAACATGGCATTGGAGGAAATAGTTCATGCTTTCACTTCGTTGTGTGCTCCTCATTCCAGCAAAGAATGTCTCTTTCAAATAGATATCTATCCACTTATGCCTTATTGCAAACTTTTCAGAAAGCCATTTGTTTTCTTGTAGACCAAATTGCTCAAGTAGTGAAATCCAACTACTTTCAAAATATAGCACACTTTTCCCGTCCCATACAAGTTTGCTAATAGACTTTAGAGCTTTATCAATATCTTTCATGCGTCCCAACTTCGACTTCAATTTGGTCATGATATGCCATGTACAGAATTTGTGGATTGTACTTGGAAGAGATATAGCAATTGCAGCACAAATTGCCGGATCTTCATCTGTAATAATGGAAATTGGATGCTTGCCCATAGCTTGGACAAAACTATCAAACAACCACACAAAGGAATCAGTGGTTTCCCTGTTCATGAAAGCACTTCCAAAAAAAATAGTCTTGCTATGGTGATTAATACCACAGAATGATCCAAAAATTAATTTATACTCGTTTGTTCTGTATGTAGTATCAAATGATATTGTATCTCCAAAAATGGAGTAATCATGCCTTGAAACAGAATCAATCCATAAAACATGAGTCAAGCAATTTTCCTCGTCCAGCTTATATGTGAAGAAAAAATCTGGAGTCATCTTCTGACATTCTGAAAAATGATCTAAAAGCATCTGAGCATCCAACCATGCTTGCTTTTCTTTTGATTTTTATAAAGATTATAAATATCCCTGACTATTCCACCTGCATGACTATTGGTTAAACAACCATTGCCAATAAATGTGGATTGTTTTGAAGTAGATATATTAACATCTGACAAAGACTTAACAAGCAATCTGGTTGCTTTCGTAAACCTTCTGTTTGCCCTGAGATACCTCTGTTTGTTTGGCGATACCAACTCATGATTGTGTGAATCTATGAACCTGACCACAACCCAATCCAACTCTATTTTACGTAGACTGATTTCCATCAATGCATTGCAACCAGTTCGAACCCGTCCAACTTGTTTCTCTTCCAGATCGAATATATCCCCTTCACTATCATCGTTGTAATCTGGAAACTTTGATTTTCTTTTTCCATTAGCTCTTGTGTGACCTTCTTTCCAACATAAAAATCTCTTAAAAACAACAACCTTTTTCTTTGAACAATGATCTATGCCATGACGAGTACCAGCCTTTCTAACATTGAATCCAGTCCTAGTTGCATACAATTCATAAAAATTATATGCATCTTCTATCGAACCAAATGCCATACCTACTTCTGGAACATCTAAAGTATCACACTGTTCTTCAGGAATAGAATTTGAGATGCTTTCTTGGAAATCTGAAATATAATAAATACATTATTTTAAATTGTGATAATGAGAACAAAAATAACAAAAATACTTTATTCGAACAACACTTCCAATCTATCATACTCTAACTTTTATATATCAGAATCAAATTTTATTTGTATTTTGTTAGCTAAAATAAAAAGTATACGAGAAAATCAGTATAATATAAATATATTTAGTATTTTCTGTGATATCTTTTGTATTTCAGAAAACACAGTCACTTCAACAAATATTTTAGAAAATTTGTATTTTAATAATTAAGTATAATACAAACATTTTTTCGTATCATTGTTTAATTATTTGTATTTTACTCAAAACATTTGTATTACCTATAGTCAAATACATATACAATATACTTTAGTATTTTTGAACCTTTTGAATTCCGTATAATATAAATACTTTTAGTATGATCTTTCAATTTTTTGTATACTAACCAATATATTTGTATTATAAATAATCAATATATTTGTATAATAAATACAAAAGTTTGTATTTTCTAAACAAATACAAGTAAAGAACCTGCATCGATCATAGCTTCGAATTCCTCCTGTTCTCTCGACATTTGACACCTACCAATCTGAAAGAAAAATACAAAAATGATAATTTTTATATCAAAATACATAGAGAAGGCATATTTAATATATAAAATACCTCTGATTCATCGACATCGATCATAGCTTCGAATTCCTCCTGTTCTCGCATCATTTGACACCTACCAATCTGAAAGAAAATACAAACATGATAATTTTAAAATCAAAATACATAAGATTACATATTTAATATATAAAATACCTCTGATTCATCGATTTCATCAGAAGGATTCTGGAAGAACCGATCTTCAAACATGCCGTCCGTTTCAACCATTTCTTCAGAGAAATCCTGGAATTATGAACTAGAAAACACGCACAGGGAAAATGACGCGTATTCTCAAAATTACGGACTTTAATATCGCATGAATTGCGGATACAGTTGCCATCACAATTCATCTTTCCAAATTTGAATGGGACGTCCCTCATTAGATTAGCGGTTTTGCTTATGGAAGGTGGTTTCGTTATAAGCCGTTGATAACATTCTAAATCCGATCCAACGAATGGGATGCTTGGCCTTCTAATTGAATGGAAGGACCAAGTCTCATATGAAAGATATCCTATATATATATATCATATAGGTATATATCAGTGTTTGTGTGTGCAGCCATATATCTAATTATGTTATATGGTTAAACATGTTGTATTACATTTTATAATCATTTTCAAATGCGAAAAAGATACTATTTACCATTAATTTATTTAATTATTTATTATACAAGTTATATAATTTACAATATTACTTTATTTTCTCTTAAATTGTGTTACATCTGTAGTTTATGTAATTTTAGTTTAATCAAATAATAATTTAAATCTTACAAAAAAAGATCTTATGAATATAAGTGTTAGGTACATTTATTATCTATTGGATAATATGTATCCTTGTATTATATAAGTGTATTCGAATCATACTGTATTATCCGCAAGATATTTGTTTATGCAGTTGTATCCGTATTATAAAAGGGGCAAGGATATGGTAGAACCTATATCTGTTGTCATCTTTTTTGCAATATTATTAGTATACATATCCATATTTAAATACACACCCCCACCTCCACACACATATGTCAAAAAAAAGTACAACATATATGATAAGGTAAATGTAAAAACACATACATAAATACAAACATACATGGGGAGCCATTCATAATAAGACAGTGTCTTTGTTGAAGATGGTCAACATCATTTTGGAAAAATCACTGACAATTAAGTAAAATAAGTAAATGTTTTATAACCTATAAACTGCACACTTTAAAGACATGCACACACAAACTACTTTTTGAAAATAATAATAATTTTTATTTTATCTTATGTAATTTCACTTTAGGATTTACAAATTAAGGTCAAATAACATGGAAATAATATTAGAAATGTCCAAAATGAAGTTCCTCTTATTTAAATCGAGAAGTACCCTATCAAGGAGTATGTGCACATGGGCACACACAACATTGTATACTCATTAAGATTTAAATAACCAAGTCCTAGTGTGAATATAGTCCAACATTAATAAACAATCAACGACTCTGATGAAACAAATCTAGCATCATTCGATAGATCAGTTACAAAACTCCAAATAACCATAAATTTTACTAGCCTTTATTTTGAAGTATGAATAAAGATCAATGGGTTTGATTTATATTTTAATTTTAAAATATCTAAAACCGTGGCAACACACAATTGTGTGTGCCCATGAGCATATTTTTCTCTCTCTCTCTTAGCTATTTTTGTCTAATATAATAACATATATTTTAATTTCATCTTTACGTAGTTATACTTTAGTATTTATCTATTAAGTTTAAGGTAAAATAACGTGAAAATATATAATAGAAATGTCCAAAATGAAGTTAGTCTTTCCTAAATTGAAAAAGACCATGTTTCATTTGAAGTTTCCCCCCATTTTTGCTTACAGTATGTTAATACAATGCATCCTTTTCTACATACATGATCACCACTCTGTTCAACGAAGTCACATCAACTGGACTGTGATCTTTTTGGGGTTTTGTTGGAAAAATATTTTAATTTACTCCATCAAAAAGAAGGCCATGGGTAACAAGGGTCCATGAAGGCCTAACCGGAAGATACCAACCATGATTAAAGCATACACATAGTGTTAAATAAACCAAAAAGTCATAACCCAAAACAAATTAAAGAACCACATTGAGTTCAATGACACAAAAGACTACATATGCCAATTAACGGTACAGAAGCCAGAACAGGTGGGTAAGGTTCATGCAGGGGGCAACATGATCGTTCGGTAGCGAGCGGATCCTCTGCTAGCCAGCAGGGATCTGCTGTAACCCGGGAGGGTGCCCGAGCCGCTCGATCGAGATCGAGCGGTTCGCACGAGATCAGGGTTTTTGTGGACCCTTACCGTGCGAACCGCTCGATCTCGATCGAGCGGGTCGGGCACCCTCCCTGATTACAGCAGATCCCTGCTGGCTAGCAGAGGATCCGCTCCCCATTCGGTAAGGGCGTCTCTATCCTTGATGCGAGAGAGTTGACGTGGAGTCTTAGTGCATGGGATGGTGTGTTCCATCAGTTCTTTATTGTATGCCAAGTGCATTGAATAGATTTAGATGAACAAAGCTTATGATAGATGGTCAAACATGAAAATTGCACCCTTCACAATATTCCAGAAGGATGGGACATATCATGAAATGTCTTCTTACATCTCTCCTTCCAAATTAAACACCAAACAAATACCCACTTGACTTTAATCAGCCAATAAGAGAGAGTTCAAGCAAAAGTTTGAGATCTTAAAAATATCCTAAACATGTTTAGTAAAGGGTCATTAAATGATTAGATGAGCTGATGATTTAGCGATCTGAGAAACCATTAGCACAGGAGATATTAAAGATATGGAACTTATCTTGAGTGATGAATGTCGAGTGTATCATAGACCAAAGAAAGGAGGAGATCCATAGGTGAAAAGGGTTAAACAAGAACTAGTTGTGAAGCCTTATAGCGGTACCTCCATAAAATAAAGTTGTTTGTTTAGGCATGGATGAAGCAGGAAATTCTTCTTGGGAGGGGGGGGGGGGGGGGGGGGCTAAATTATTTCGGGATGGGGGAGGGGTAAATGATTTATATATTATTCATATAATTTATTTTATCATTTTAATTGTTAATATTTGAGGAGGGGTTCCTATGTTGTAATGTGACTTACAAAAGAGGTGTTGTAACTTTTTTTCAAATTTGTTCTTAAAATCCAATCTTATAGATATAATCTTCGAATAATGTTATGCATATCCTCCTAATTTCGCTCAAATCCAAGATCATATGCTATTTTATACCAATGATAAAAAGTTTGATTCTCTTTTAAGTGGGATTTAAGTTGCTTAAATATTTATTGAACTTTTAACCACTATGATAAATTAGGAAATATCATCATATTTGAGCGAAATTTGGAGCATATGTAGAACATTAACGAAAATTTCAATTTATGAAATTGGATTTGTGGAAACGAATTCAATCTATAAGGTGAGCTTCCAATAATTTCATAATTGATTGAAACTAATATTGGGAAGGTATTTTTTACACAAAAATACCCATATAAAGTTATAATCGAACATAAATAATATCTATAAACATTATATTGACCAGAAGATCCCTACAAAACTCTTCATATTACTGAAATACATGTTTATTAATGTGATATTAAGTAATACCATTAGATTTAATATGTTCAAACAAGTAACACTATATAGATATTTGTACCGATCCCTTACCATATTTGTTTATACATATTTTGACATTTGTACAAGTATCTGTATACTATTTTAAAATCAACGCAGATAAAAATAAGGTTGCAAACATGCGGATACAAATATGTATTTATATCCATATATGTATACACTAGAAAATTATGTAACCATATCTGTTTTAAGATCCTAAAAAATGAAAGAGATGTCCAAATCCATATCCGTATATGCAAAGAAATATAAAAGAAAAATTGTTATCTGTATCATATATGCTAAAATAACAACTATATATCCGTGACAGTTTATAAACGGGTATGATGATGGATATATAAGGATATACAATATCCGATTATGCACACTTCATGGTAGAACTGGAAACTCGTCCATACACCCGGAGTCGGATGTTCGTGACCTCTCACTTGCAATCCTGTGCTTCTGTTCTCACCCCATCCTGTTCATCTCTCTTGAAAGATGCACGATCCCTCGATAGCTGCGGGTTCCAGGCCGCATGTTGAATTACCGGCTGGTACTGGGCTGTCTTTAAAACTGGCAACTGACATGCTTGCTTTTTCACGTGGATGCACGGGCGAGCTTTGAGGCAAGACAGGAAGCGTAGGTGGGGGAAAGAGAGAGGTTAATCGGTAAATCAATATATAGTATCCATTCTTTAGTCTAGTAGCTTTGATTCTCACTTGCTTATCTTTCCTGCTAGCTTCACTAACGATTTCTTATATTAGGATGAAAAGCAGATTCCCTTTCACTCTTCCCCCTGGAAAACACTTCTTCGCTTTTAGTGACGTCTACCGGAAAAGCAAGCACTCAATGCAAGAGTCCTCAATCAAGCTGGAGTATTGCGTTACCTAGCTAGAACAACACTAGGAACTCTCACGGAAACATCGCTTGTCGTACAAAGAATCCGTAGTCCCCGTGAGGGTGGCAGTCATCCCTTGGAATGCTAGTAGTGTCAGTCTTGCTTTTTCCCGTCTTTCTCATAGAAGAAGTGCATCCGTCCATCCCCTTTCTCGCCGACCTGGCTTGATAGTCTCTCACACTCTCAGCCTTCAGCGCTTAGCCCTCCATCCTGACCTCCGTCAGCCGGCTTCCGGCAGGAACCCTCTATAATAGGCTTCGGTCTCTTCTGCGAGAAAGAAGCTAAGCTATGAGGATTTGACCATCACTCTTCCCTCCTTCAAAGAGTCTTAGGGAAGGAGCTTTCTCTCCTATTCAGCTCTTTTCAAGCCTCACAAGCGGTCGATCTCGTACTTGATTTTCGAAATTAATGGAATGAAAAGCAAGCTCTCTCATCCCGGCACTAATTCTACTATAATAACTCTTTCTTGATATCAAAGTTTTCATAGGTGAATGACGCGTTGGCTATTTTCCACTAAAAAGAATCCCTTGACCCAAGTCGTAGATCGGAGATTGTCTAAATTGTAATAAGGAAGTGGCAACAGTCCAAGTCCAAGTATATAAGGACAAGACCAAGTCAGCAGTCGTCATCCGAGAAAGAAGTTCTGCTTTTTCTCACACATATTAATAGGTTATAAAGAGCCCGATCCCATTCGATCATCCCCTCCGTGCTCTCCCCAGCTACTTCATTATTACACCAGTCTTGGTGATTGGCTTGGTCGTCCTCAGTAATGTTAACAATTAATTATTATAGATAGATCATATATATATATTGATTTTTTTGTTGATGTATGAAGGGCTACTATAACATAACATATAAATTTTAATTATTTGATAGTGTATTTAGATCATATATACAATACTATATATTAAACACACACACACTATATATATATATATATGGACTTAGTTGGGAGCCGGGGGGCTAAGCCCCCACCCCCCCTCTCCGTCACTGTGTTTAGGTTCCTTGGTCCAACATTCAGTTTCATTTCGAAGAAAAGATGTCATAATTGGAGTTTTGAATAAGACGACTCTTGATTTTTCATATTAGAAAAGTCAGTGTTAAGCTTTTTCACGATATTTGATTAAGGTATGTGATTTTTTGAAGAAGGGCGTCGAGCTATTTTTCCGTGCCCCATGCATGCTCGTCACCGCAGTAGAGTTTCACCGCCAAGTTCGGGATGGATTGGTGTGGTTCCTCTACACCTAGGACGCCAGAATCTCGAATCATGAACGAAGAAAGGCATGAGAGAAATATTGGCTGAGGCTCCAATTCTTGACTGGAAGGGGCACCAAAGGCCTCTGCCCTCCCTCTCTATCAAGGGTTGTTCAATACGGCTTTTTTGTTTTGAATATTTTCTAAGTCAAAGTCAAACTTTGAGGAATTAGGGTGGAATTCAAATAGATGGCAAGTGTCTGATCGAATTGATCAGGTGCGTCATATATATATGCGGAACAAGGTGAAAATCTCTCGGTCTGTTAGGATGCCTCAGCTGCATACATCACTGCACTTCCACTTGACACCTATCTAGATGAGAAAGGGCTCGTCGAGCCCGAACTCGATATTGGATTCTCAAGACTTCTGTCGCTCCATCCCCGCGGGGGCAGAGAACCCGTCGCTGTCTCGGTTGTGCTATCGGAGGCTTTGGGCTATCTAGGAGAGCACTCATCTTGCTTGGGGTGGGCTTACTACTTAGATGCATTCTTCAGTTATTCGCTCCGCACTTGGCCTTGACCGTGGGCACGATAGCTGGCAGGAACCCTCTATAATACCCACATCTCAGAGAGATCTAACCATGGAAAGGGAAGCTAGACTGGCATTACAATAGTGGCCGATACGAGGTGACACGAAAGAGGCTCAAAACAAGAAATATGGATAACCAAGAAGAATGAGGGGCGGAAAAGTCTATAGCTCGGAATCGAAGAAAGGGGAGGATGCGGAGACTCGTCAACCCAAATGAAAGAAGGCCGTAAAGGTGGAACATCATTCCATTATTCCCCTCCGGAGCGCCTTAAGGTCCTATATCGGGTGTGGATCTTTCATTTGACACATTTATTCTCTCTCTATATATGACGCTGCCTCTTCCGCGTATGAAGCATATGGTGTCGAGGCCATTAACTAACTAAGTCAACTACCAGGTCAAATGCACCTTTCACTTTGACAGAGAGTGAGCCTAGTGATAGTGAGTACAAGCCTAGTAGCCCCTGCAAAAAGCTAAAGGGGCTAGAAGCAAGGAAGCGCGATGACCATCATCGGAAAGATTCTCGTCGACTTGCTCCAGTTTTTTCACCATGACGACTAGGAGACCGGATATTAGGGGAAGGAGTTCGTGGGAATTCGAGAAAGTAGGAAACTACATCGCCCTTTTAGGCAAGTGATGAGTGATAAGCGACCCGAGCGAACGAGGTAAAGGTACTGAATAGGTCGTTGCGACCTCTATCACTCAGAGTCACTTAATCAAGAAAAATATCGAACCGCCAAATAAATCGAAGATCAATCAAAACAAAGAAGAGCGGTCCTAGCTATGAGATTAACCTGGTATAGCACCCAGGGTCGAACACAAGGAGCACGGGTTGGCCTAGGGCCTACGAAGTAGTAAAAAATAAAGTAAAATAAAATAAAAAGATTTTTAGTGGTTTTTAATAATTTTTATATTTTTTTGATTTTTAAAATGTAGAGAAAATAAAAGGCAACAAAAACAAGCACACATTATCAATTTATTTAAAGCATCACAAATCAAGCAAAAATTCAAGAAAAAATGTTTTTATGTTTTTTAGGTTTTTAAGTGTTTTTGGGTGAATTTTTGAGATTTTTATAAGGTGTATTTTATTTTCTAAAAATCAAACAGTACTAAAAAGACAAGGCACTATCCAGCCAGGCCCAAAACCCAAAGATAAAATATCTAAGGATCTCAGAAGGACCTGGAGGTAATTTTCCTGTATACTAGAGAAAACAAGGAAAATTTGAGCACCAAAATTATTGTTTTTGGGTTTTTAGATTAATTATTATAATTTTTATGAGTTTTTAGGTGTTTTTGAATTTTTAGGGTTTTTACTCAATGAAAAATAGCCAAAATTGGCTAGAAAATCAAAACACACAAAAGAAACAGTACCTAATTTTTATGGAATTTTTGGGGGTGTTTTTATATTTTTTTGGGATTTTTAATTCTAGACAGTAGCTAAAATAGATGTTTTTGAATTTTTAAAAATAGCAAATAAAATCAAAAATGTCCTCGAAAATTCTCAAAAATCCTACAACATGGCAGGAGCCATGTATCAAATTTTCATCGAATTTGGAGGTGATTTGATATTTTATTCAAAAATCAAAAGGGGGCACTGTGCACAGGGACTTAAGTGCAAATACCCGAAACTCTGGGGGTCCAGGTGCAATTTTCCCAGAAAGTCACGCGCGTGGCGCGTGCCTGGGGCACTCAGGGACCTTCTGGTAATAAAAACAAGTCCTAGGACCTTTTGGTAACTCGTACCAAAAAGTCCAGGGACTGTTATGCAATTAACCCACTAAAAGGCGCACATGCGGAATAAAAACACTCACAGGGGCATAAGTGCAAATACCAAAAAGTTTCTATTCATTCATCAAGCAACCAGAACTCCAGGATAATAGTTGCAATTAAACCAAAACTACACGTGACGAAGCACGTGGCTCACACACACAAGGGCATAAGTGCAAATATTAACAAGCACGAGGTCCAATGTGCAATTTACCCTACGTAAATAAAATGCATAAAATATTTACAGGACTGACACGTAAAACAGAAACTAAGAGGGGGCCTAAGGTAATTTACCCCTTTATTACGTCGACGGCTGGATGAGCGCCACGTAGCTGATCTGACGGTGCAGGTGAATGGCGCCTCTCTCTTCTTCCGCACGTGGGCCGATCGACGGCGCAGAGGAGGGCACGTGGAGGATCTGACGGCCTCAGGTGCTGGTGCCTCTCTCCTCTGTGCTAACGGTCCGGATGAAGCCTCGAGATGATCAACGGCGTCTGCTCCTCGATGAATGGGCGGTGACGATTGAAACTGGAGCTCCGAGGGCTATCGGACGGTGATGGAGGACCCTCGAAGAACAGGTGGACGGCGAGTTTCGCCGGCCTCGTGCGCGTGCTGTGGTCCTCCTCAGCTGCCTCTGAAGATCGGAGCCGGTCCGCACTGGAGTCCCGCAGCTGGTGGTGGCCTTCGATGGCCCAGCCGAGCCCTGGAGGGGCTCCGGCGAGGTCGACGGAGATAAGCTCCTGGCCTGGATGTGAGGGTGCCTCAGATGGCCTCCTCGTGACCTGCAAAATAACCCAGAAGCTTCGCGGGTCGAGGGCAAAGTGCCTCGACCCGCTGAAGCGGCGTGAAGGTGAACTGTGGGTCGGGGCGAGCGAGCTCCGGCGAGCGGAGGATGGAGGAGCTCGAACCCCAGCTCCTGTGCGAGCTGGGTTGAACGAAGGGGTGGAGAAGGTGCGTCGAGGGATGGCGAAGGTGACAGTGTGTCCCGATGATCGAGAAGATACGCGATATGGTCGGAATCAAAGGAACGCGGCGGAACTACGATTTGGGGGAAACTAAAAATTAAATGAAATGGGAAGGCTAGAAGGTTACCTGGGTGGTGTGGAAGGCTGTGCTGGAGCTTAGGCAGCTCCTGGTCGTTGCCTCGAAGGTCGCCAAGGCCTGAGGCTTGAGCTCCTGCACTGGGCGGAGCACGGCGGCGCTACGTCGCCGGATCAGTGGTCCGGCCACCCCCTCCTCACTGCTACAAGGGCAATCGCGAGCTGTCACCTCAGGGATCGCTATGGAGGTCACGGGATGAAGGGTGGAGAGCCAAAGATGGAAATGAAGTGCGGCGGAGCTCAGGTTATATACCACTAGGGGTCCGGCTAGATGGGAGTCGGGTGTAAAGCTCGGAGCGCGGATCCCCATGCAAACCTCCGGGCGATGATCTCGGATGCACGCAGAAGGATTAGGACCCGGGGTTTGCGCGAATAGCAGGCGGATCAGGCAGGGAAAAATCAGAGAAATCAGGTCGACAGCCCGATCCGCGAGAGAGAAAGGTCCGCGGGGGGAGTTGACCGGGGGTCAACATCCCCCGTGGACCAATCAGGAGAGGCCACGTATTTTTATTTTTGTTTCTTTATTTTAGGCTAGAAAATGACCGAATTTCTAAAAACTTAAAACATGAAAAATATTTATTTTCTTTTTCTCTATTTTTTGGTGATTTTTAATTAATTTTTCAAAATAAAAATAAGGTATTTACATAGTATAGCTATACATAGGTATATATACAATATATGGTTTTTAATTTTGATTTTTAATTAGTTCTTTTTATACATTTTTATTCCTATTTTATATTTTATTTATTTATAGAATAAAATGAGGAATAAAAGGATATTTTTATTTTATTTTTATTATTTATATACATAGGTGAAATAAATAGATATATACATTTATATACATGGTATATGTACAATATATTTTTGTAATTTTAATTTTGTAATTTTTATTTGATTTTTGTTTTGATTCTTTTTTATTTATTTATTTACAATATATAATATAGGATATTTACAAAAAGTTTTGAAAATAATTTTATTTATTTATAAGGTTAAATAAATAAGGAAGGTGGTCTATGTACATGGTGAAGGGATATTTTTGGTCTTTTTGATTTTTAAATTTTTATTTTGTTTTTTTAATAGTCTCTAAATATATACAAAATATGTACAATCATATTTTTGGGTGAGGAAAATATAATTTATTTATTTACATAGATATTTACACATGAGCCCCTATCTCCCTCTACTTGGCTTTTATGCGGTCAGGCCCATGCTGAGCCCTCCCTTGGGTTAGGTTGCTCAATATTTATTCTAAATATTTCCCTCTTTTTCTTTTTCATCTTTATTCTTCTATTTTTGCACAAAAACATGCTAATTATAAATTTTTACAAAATGCATGCTTTTGATAATTATTCCTATTTACAAGTATCTACATGCATTTGCATAGGTTTTTGTAGCTAAAATATAAGAATAAAGAGTGATGAATGGGTATTCATCACCCCCCTATACTTAACTTTGCTAGTCCCTTAGTAAACACTTATTTGAAAAAGAAGTGAAAAAGAAAGAAAAAGAAAAAGAAAAAGAGGATGTACATGGATCAAGGTTGATTATTAAACTTGCCTTTATTAAATTGAGGTATGGAGCTCAATCAGATCTTTGGACTATTGATGTGTCGGAACCTTATTTAGACTTAAGCTTAAAACCTAACAGCCTCTAAGTTCCACTAATCTATAACCAAGACTCCTCAATGCTCCAGATCAGAACAAGTCATCAATCACAAACCCTGAAGACCATGAATCTTTTCTTGTCCTGTGGATGTGAAGTCTAAGCTCTCCACCTCTGAAATGGCAACTTGACAACCCTCCCCAACAAGGTAACTCTATGACCTCAATCTGGCCACTCTTTCCTCGAGGAGCGGGGTATTCCCTTCTAAGTTCAAGTACAACCGGCTCAAGAAGAGGGGGAAGAAGAGAATGGGTCAAGGCCAGTGTAGCCAAGTACCCTTGGGAGCTTGACCCGTGTAGCCAAGTCTCCCTGCTGCAAGCTACAACAGGTGGATCATGAAACCAAGCTTTGCTTATTGCACTTATATACATACTCCGGTGGGATTATCATTTTCTCTCAGACCCACCACTTTTTTGGAGTTCTTTTCTTTTTTGCACATTTTTTTTTTCGAGTGCATCTATACAACATATACATGTGCAGCATATATACAAGGAGTTTTTCTTCTTGAGCCAGTAGACTATCCCTCTTTTGAAGCTTTATTGCAACCCACAACTCCCGTCGTTAGACCTCATGGCAACCAGACCAAGTTGAGACGCACTTCCTTCACTAAATGAAGAAGAGAGGTTCCGCCTAGAAGTACTACCCTCATATGCTACCCCAAGCCAAGGAAGACTGCCTCCTCACCACCTCATCCGTAGAGAGCTCGGTGCATAGTACGGTTGTCCAAGTAAAGCCATAATCTATATGAGTCATGTGTTGTTGTTAAGTGCTCTACTTAGGCTCATTGAGATGACATGTGATCATAGCCTAGTGGACTCAAAGAATTAAGTCACCATGGACCTGAAAAGCCTTAAACCTAAGCCCTATAAGGTTCCTCTTAGAATTAGGTGGATTAAGATCTCAATCTAGCTCCATTTCTCAATTTGATTCCAGGCTAGTTTAAATGTCAACTATCATCCAGAAAAACTATATACATATGTACAAAAAGATGCATATTTACACAAATTTTACAATCATGCAAATTTTTTGAAAAATGTTTTGAAATCATGAATGGATGATGCATGAAGTGCAAGTTTTGCAAAAAGATATTTACACACATTTACACAAGATTTTTGCAAACTTTTTGATTTTCAAAACATTTTGGAAAAATTTTGTACTATATACATAATTTTGATACAAAAATATTTACACAAGCTTTACACAAAAGATTTTTGAAATCATTTTTACAAAAATAGTTTGTACACTAGCTATGTATGTGCAAATAAAAGAAGATTATGTACATGAAAAATTTTTAATTTTTTTGTGGTTTTTAGCCATTTTATTTATTAACACACTCACACAAAGTACGAGTTATGGCTAAAGTATATATGAAATATATACACACCCCCCTATACTTAGCTCGAACGATGTCCTTAGAGTCAAGAGCGATGAAGAAGACATAACTCGTGCTATGTATAGGGAAGTGAAAAGGAAGGCTGTACAAAAGGGAAATGAAAAGTCAAGAGGGACTCGGGTCTTCCCCCTATACTTAGGCTTAAGTAATCCTAAGTATAGCAGGCTGTACACGAAGGGAAAACCGAGTGGAGAATGTACAGGGTCTACCCCCCTATACTTAGGGTGAAATATCCCTAAGTATAGGCAGCAAAACAGGGGTAAACAGAAACAAAAGAAATACCCGAAATGTCTCACATCCCCCCTATACTTAGGGTAAAGTGCACCCTAAGTATAGCATAATCACAAGATGGAGAAAGGGATGTGGGACTAAAGAATGTGATGATATGGATATCTGGATCTATATACAGTGGAAGATCAGTGAAACTCAGGCGTGAGATGCATTAGATGTGAGTCAAAGACCACATCTCACGCAAAATGAATAGGGGCAATATCAACGACTCGCGGCTCATGATCTAGAAATGGCTTGAGCCGCTGGCCGTTCACTCGGAAGGTACTCTCAGAAGACAACTCAGATATGTCGATGCTACCGTTGTCGTGTACCTTCCTAACCAGATAAGGTCCTTTCCATTTGCTCTGTAGCTTCCCTGGAAATAATCTAAGCCTAGCATCAAACAGCCATACTCTCTGTCCAATCTCAAAATGCTTGTGGCTGATATGAGAATCATGCCACTCCTTGACTTTCTCCTTATAATGTAGGCTGCTTGAGAAAGCTGCATCTCTAAGCTCTTCCAGGGCAGCTAGCTCTGCCCTCCTCTGGTCTCCTATGCCATCTGGATCCATAAGTATGTCTGTAACTGCCCAAAGTGACTTGTGCCTCAGCTCAACAGGTAAATGGCATGGCTTGCCATACACGAGGCGAAAGGGAGATGTGCCCAAAGGTGTCTTGAAAGACATCCTATATGCACACAAGACCGAGTCCAAAAGCTGTGACCAATCCTTTCGGTCAGGGCGGATGACTTTCTGCAGAATAGTCTTGATCTCCCTATTCGACACTTCGGCTAGACCATTCGTCTGTGGATGGTACGGTGTAGCAACGCGATGATCTATGCCGAACTCGCTAGCAAGTGCCTTCACCTGGTCGTTGATGAAGTGAGATCCCCCATCAGAAATAAGAACTCGTGGAATCCCGAACCGCGTGATGATGTGCTTCCTCAAAAATCTGCAAACTGTCCTCGCATCAGCGGCTCGGGCGGGGATAGCCTCCACCCAACGACTCACATAGTCTACGGCCAACAGAATGTACTCAAATCCCTGACTTTTAGGGAATGGACCCATGAAATCGATGCCCCATGCGTCAAAAACCTCACAGAAGTGAATGGGCTGCATCGGCATCATATCACGCTGTCCACAAGTGCCCATCCTCTGACAGTCAGTACACCTCTTCACGAACTCATCTGAGTCCTTGAAGAGGGTAGGCCACCACAAGCTGGATTGGAGCACTTTCTGTGTCGTTCTCCTCCCAGAATGATGTCCCCCTGCCTCAAGCTTGTGGCAGTAGGTGAGGACGCTATGGTGTTCCTCCTGAGGAATACACCGACGCCAGACGCTATCCCCTCCTTCGTGGTAAAGGATGGGGTCCTCCCAATGGTAAGACTTGGCCTTCGCTAGGAAGGTCTCAAGCCTCTGCCTGGGCCAATCTTGTGGGACTTTACCAGCAACGAGAAAGTTCACAATATCGGCGTACCAAGGGAGTGAGGCGATTGCAAGGATCGCCTCATCTGGGAAGGTATCTCGGATAGGATCAATCTGCTCAGTCTCCTCAGGCTGCTCTAATCGGGAGAGATGATCCGCCACCACATTCTTGACTCCAGGCTTATCCTTGATCTCAATGTCGAACTCCTGGAGTAGAAGGATCCATCTAGTCAGTCTGGCCTTGGCATCCTTCTTTGCCATGAGGTACCTGATGGCGGTATGATCTGTAAACAAAGTCACTCTAGATCCAATGATATATGATCTGAACTTATCCAGGGCAAACACTACGGCTAGCATCTCCTTCTCTGCGACCGTATAATTCCGCTGGGCGGAATCCAATGTGCGGCTAGCGTAGTGTATAGCAAATGGCACTCCATCCCTCCTCTGTCCCAGCACCGCCCCTACGGCAAAATCGGAGGCATCCGTCATGATCTCGAATGGGAGAGACCAATCAGGCGGCTGGAGGACAGGAGCCTCAATCAGACACTGCTGGAGAGTAGCAAACGACGAAAGACACTTGTCATCGACAAGGAACTCGGTGTCTTTCGTCAGGAGGTCGGTCAACGGTCGGGCAATCCTGCTAAAATCCTGAATGAATCTCCTATAAAATCCAACGTGCCCCAGAAATGACCGTAACTGCCTCAGATTGGACGGCGGTGCGATTTTTCTAATGACATCAACCTTGGCCGGATCGACCTCCATGCCCCTGTTGGAGATGATGTGGCCAAGCACCTTCCCTTGAGTCACCATGAAGTGACTCTTCTCCCAAGATAGCACCAAATGATACTCAATACATCGCTGGAGTACTCGGTCTAGGAAGTCAAGACATGAGTCGAATCCGTCGCCGTAGACCGAGAAATCATCCATGAAGACCTCTAAACATTCCCCTACCATGTCCGAGAAGATCGACAGCATGCACCTCTGAAAAGTCGCAGGGGCATTGCATAGCCCAAATGGCATGCGTCGAAAAGCGTATGTGCCGAAGGGACAGGTAAAGGTGGTCTTCTCCTGATCCTCAGGAGCGATGGCCACTTGGTTGTAGCCCGAGTACCCATCCCGGAAGCAATAATGGCTCTTCCCTGCCAGTCTCTCAATGATCTGGTCAATAAAAGGCAGGGGGAAATGGTCCTTCTTAGTGGCTTGGTTGAGTCTCCTGTAGTCAACACAAACCCTCCAAGAGGTGGGTACTCGTGTAGCAATCTCCTCTCCCGACTCACTGATCACAGTCGTGATGCCCGTCTTCTTGGGCACCACATGCAAGGGGCTGACCCACTTGGAGTCGGAAATGGGATAAATAAAACCTGCACCCCACCATTTGGATATTTCCTTCATCACGACCTCTCTCAGGTTGGGGTTCAGACGCCGCTGGAACTCACGCGACGGCTTCGCCCCATCCTCGAGATAGATATAGTGGGAGCACACTGATGGACTAATCCCATGGAGATCTGCTACGCTCCATCCGATCGCCTTGCGGTTCTTTTCAAGAACCCCCATCAAACGGGATTCCTGCTCTCCAGTCAACTCGACGGAGATGATGACTGGGTACATCTCTGGCTCGCCCGTAAGGAATCGATACTTCAGCGAAGTAGGGAGCGGCTTCAGCTCTGGAATGCTGGGTGCCGACAAATCTGGCTGTGGAAGAAACTGAGTGAAAGCTGCAAGGTCGGCCAAATCTGCCTGGGAAAGTGAAAGCATACTCTCGCAAACTGGGTCGGGGGAAGGCTGCTCAACTGCACTGTCTCTGCTCGGCTCTGCATCTACCTCCTCCCCATCTATCGGCTCAGATGGACTCAAGTCTGGCATCTGATCATAGCAATCGGCCCAATCAGACTCTGAATCCGAGGGATCTGTATCAGAAGCGGTGGCATCAGTACCACCGGGAAACAAGGTGGCCTCAGCACCACCATCATGGATCATCGTGCTGCGATCAAGGACCGGCTCTGCTACCTCAATGGTATCCTGAACCAGGTCTGTGCTCTCCAGACTCTCCTCTGCTGTCATCTCTGCATCAGCTGTGTCTGAAAGTGAGATGGTGGTCTGTGTCTCAAGGTCTGCCCAAGCTGCCTCATCATCTGTGACCACAAAATCACAGTCCTGGTGGATGTCTGGCTCTGCGTCTGTCAGCTGCTCTGAATCGGTACTCGCATCTGAGCGGGATCTGAATATGGCTCTATAGTCCTCGACCGTCTCTATTTGTATACTCTCGCCCTGGACGCGAAAGTACACCTTCCCGCTATCATGATCAGTCACCGCCTTGGCTGTGGCCAAGAACGGACGACCAAGGATGATGGGGGTATCGGCCACTGACTCAGGGATCTCCATGTCCAACACTACGAAGTCCACGGGGAATTGCAGGCCCTGAATCGTGACGATAACATCTCGTAATAACCCCTTCGGCCTCTTGACAGATCGATCAGCGAACTGAAGGACTGTCCTGCTCTGTCGAAGAGTGCCCACTCGAAGCGGTCGAGATGGGCTGCCGGAAGAAGGTTGATCGACGATCCGCTATCTAGAAGAGTACGGTCAAACCACTGCTCACTAATCTGGCATCTGACATACGGGGCCCCTGAATCTGGCCTCTTGGCCGGCAGTCGGTTCTGGATCGCAAAGCACGTGGCTTTCGTCAGCACATGTATCTCCGAAGTGTGGTTCCTCCTCCTCCTCCTGACTGTAGTCCTCTCTCTCAAAGATCGCTGGAGAAGGGGGATGTGCTGCAAAGCCTCCTGGAGGGTCAGCTGGATGTGGAATCGATCGATCATACTCTGGCTGAACTCCTCAAGCTCTCTCTTTTTTGGATCATTTTTCTTCCCCTTCCCCATCTGAAGGGCTCTAGGGAAGGGGATCACTGGGTCCTTCTCAGATGAAGGACTAGGAAAAGGTCTAAGCGGTTCAAGGACCGGATCCACACATACATCATGCACCACAGTGGGACCAGAAGAAAGTAAACCTTTTCCTTTATTCACAACAGAGTTCCGAGATACATGAACACGAGGAATAACATCATCTCTCTCTATACACACACTGGTGGCCTCAGTACCACCACGGGCTGGCTCTGCTGCTGCTGCTGCTGCTGGTAGACGTCGTGCGGCATCAGTACCGCTGGCTGGCTTGGCTGAATGGGTGGCATCAGTACCACCTCCTAGATCTGGTGAAGTGGCGGCCTCAGTACCGCCGGTGGGATCAGCATCCTTAGTGGCCTCAGTACCACCGTCATCATCTGGAGTGGCCTCAGTACCGCTCTCCTCCTCCTCCTGTGGCGCCTCGGGATGGTGCTCAGATGAGGCGCCGCCGCCTGCTGGGGTCCTACCGCTCCTAAGTGTGACAAAATCAGCATCAAATAGATCCGAAGAAGTATCATCAAATGGGTCACAAGGAGTGGCTAACTCAGTATGTACTACCTGCTCAGATTTCCTCTTGAGGCTGTTCGGATTGGGCTCTATCTGGGCTGGTATGGCGGCCTTCCCTCTCACCAGGTCCCGCATCTCCTGGCGGAACTCGTCCATCTCCCGTCTAAATGTGGCCTGCTGGTCCGTGAGGAGGCGGGCGATGTCATCCAAAGCGGGGCTCTCGTGGGAGCCCGACGGGTGGCCTCTCTGTGGGTGAGGCTGCTGGAACTGCTGTGGTGGGTAAGAGGGGTAGGATGGAGGCTGCTGCTGGTATCCCTGGTGAGCCTGCTTCTCACGTCTCCAAGACTGTCCCTGCTGCTGATAGGGACGCGGACCGTAGGATGACTGCTGGTGATATGCTGGGGGCTGCTGCTGGAGCTGGTGCTGGTCTCTCTGCTGGGAGTACTGCCCTCCCTGTCCTGACGGCTGCTGCTGGGGCTGGGCACCACCACTCCCCCACCTGAATCCGGGATGGTCTCGTCGGATCCCAGGCTGGGGACGGTCGTACCAAATCCCATTGACATCCATCAACGGCTCGGCATCGAAGGGGGCTGGCGGGAGTACTGCCAGAGGCTGGTCCGGCTGGTAAACCACCATCTGCATCTCTGGAGATGGTGGGGACTGGTAGGTGGGCTGCGGCTGCTGGTACGGCTCCGCCTGTACAAGGTGAACCTGTCTAGGCTGCACTGGGGTGCTGGAGCGCTGGGACGAGCTGCTGCTGCTGCCGGCGTCGCCTCGCGACTGAAGACGGGGCTGAGAAGCCGTCTGTGCCTCCTAGAGACACATGAGCTGTGTCTTCATGTCGCTCAAGACCTGTGCCATCTGCTCCATCTGCGTGATACTCTGGCACTGCTTCTTCTCGATCAGCTCCATGCGGTCCAACTTCTCGCTAATGATACCCATGTCTGCAGCTGACGACTCTGCCTGTGCTGCTGCGGCTGCAGATGAACTGGATGGACCTGCATCTACCCGTGCTATCCGCTGGTACTGCACGGGTCCTGGCTGATGTGGCTGGGTCTTCTGAGTATAGAGCCGGGTTTGGGACATCACCATGTAGTTCTCTGCCATCTCCTCAAAAATGGCCCAGACCTGGTCGTGGTCCTTGGCGAAGTAGGACCCACCGCAAGAAGCATTCACCAGGCCCTGTAGCTCTGGTGACAACCCGCTGAAGAAGCTCTGAACTAAGTTCGGCTTGGAAATGTCGTGGTGCGGACATCTGTCCAAAAGCTCTCGGAACCTCTCCCAAGCCTCGTGAAACTGCTCGTTGGGGAACATGGAGAAGTTGCTGATCAGGGCCCTCGCTGCATTCGTCCGCCCGAGTGGATAGTACTTGTTCAAGTACTCGGTGCGGAGCTGCTCCCAGGTATAGACAAATCTCCCCAAATGCTTTAGCCAGGTGGCTGCTCTATCTGCCAGTGAAAAGGGGAAGGCGATCATCCTGATCGTGTCCTGGTCCACATGCCTGTCGTGGACAGTACTGCATATCATCAAAAACTCCTGGAGGTGGAGGTGGGGCTCCTCTGTGGCAAGTCTATGGAACCGAGGAAGCATCTGCAAGGTGTTCGGGGGGAACTTGAAGTCCCCCACGATAGCTGGAACCACCACCCAATGGTGCATCAGTGTAGATCCGGGGTTGTGTAAATCCCGCATCGGTCTCGGTGGTCCTGCTCCTCCCGCGGATGCTGCTGCTGCGGCAGCGGCCGCAGCTGCTGCTGCTGCGGCTCGTGCCTGTGCCTCATCGGGCTCGTCGGGCTCGCTCTGCTGGTCTCTCTCTGCTCTGATCCTCTCCAACTCTCGCCTCATCTCAATCATGAATGCTCCCTGATCGCGGAGCTGCTGCTGGACTGTATCGAGTGATGCAATCAGGGTGGAGTTGATCGCTCCCTGGTCTAGTACAATGTGCTCTGGTCGATGGGAGTGATCATCAGAACTGCCTGCTCCGGCCATATCGACGTCTGCAAAATCAAACGAGCCCAACTCAGGTGCTGTCAAATGTATCAATCTCTCCTCAGGCTCGTGTCTCTCAGGAAGGTCAGAAAGGGGGTCGAGGGGGAACAGGGTGGAGTCGTACTCGGGCTCGGAGAGCGGGTCTGAGCTCTCGCGAGCCAACCTAGATGATGAGGTAGACGCGCCCGAAAGCGGTGCAACCAGAGGCTGCCTAAGAGACCGTCTACCCATCATCTTGATCTGGCGAGTAGGGTGGATGAGATCTGGAAAAATTATGATCTGAAAACAAACCCCCGGTTCACCAACGCAACGCGAGCTGAAGACCGTGAAAGTTCGGTCAAATTATCTTGTCAATTTTATTTTGGTGAACACACAAATATCAGAGCGCTTACGTGACATGTTGGGATATCCGCTGCTAACCCCAACCGACTGGCCCGCACGGAAGAGTCGGTAATCAGTCGGGTTTAGCAACGGGGGGCTCTACCTAGGGTGCGGGTCACTCTCTCGCGCATACAAACCAAGCAATGAGGGGGTTGCTCTCCCCAAGACAAAGTTTTTAGGGTGAGCGGTTTTTAGATCAATAATCTTAGCAGTCCCAATTTTATGGTTTTCACTTTTTTAATATTTTTCAAAGCAAACAAAACGCCTAACGAATTTTTCGATTCTCCTGATTATTAAGTCAAAAACAGGGGGGAGAAGACGAAAAAGCCGATGCACGAGAAATCAATGATGCATGCAAAGTCAGAAATGCGTACCTTGCTCCAGCTCTCTACATGCAAAATGATCCGCGCATAAAATAAAAGACAGAAATAAAACTAAGCTAAATGATGCAGCGGGAAGCCGAGTCCTAGACGAGCAACTTCTAGCGAAGAACCGTCTAACCGGTCACCGACCTCCAAGCCAAAGAGTCCGGTCTTGGCCCGTCCCTCCCCTGCCCGACAAATCGGGGGTAGGAGTAGCGCTTTACAGGACGGGCTACGGCACGTAGGCTACGGAGGCTACCGAGTCGGTTATTTTTATTATTTATTTTAAGTAGGTCCAATTACGGTCTATAGGAACAGATATGTCATTAAGTGTGTGGATCCTACTTAAATACGTCACAATCACCAGAAAGTCCTAAATCTAGGGGCTCGAGCAAAAACCGCGAGAAACCGGAAAAGACAGAAATGAAATAAAAATAAAAACGCGAAGAAAACCGCGAAAAACCGCGAGGGTCCTAATGGGTCCCCCGAGCACACCGGTGCTCGGCGAAACAGACCCGCTACGGTAGTCAAGTGTCCAAGTCCAAAAGTTCAAGTCCCTGTATTATTACAATAATAATGAATGAAAGAAAAATCCTAAGCTATCCTCACCCACTCAACTCTCTCTCTCTCGCTCTCTCCTGCGGCTTCGTAGAGAAAGAAGCCGCCACCAAGTTCCGCGGCTGCACCGGCTCCTCGAAAGTCGCCTCCGCGGTCCTCGGGCCCTCGCAAGAAGAAAAGAAGAGTGGTCAGACCAGAAAGAATAATCAAATAATACAGAAAAGAAATAAAAATAAAAGTGAGGATATATATGCAAAAATGGAAAATAAAATAATCACACAAAATAAAACAAAAATAAAAATAAAAGAAAATCAAAATAAAACAAAAAGAAAATAGATACAAAAGCCGCGAAAAGCCGCGAGCTCAGAAGAGCCGCGAAAAGCCGCGAAAAATAAAAATGAAAAATAAAACAAAAAAGAACTACTAAGCCGTGCTCCCCGGCAACGGCACCATTCTGATAAGCGACCCGAGCGAACGAGGTAAAGGTACTGAATAGGTCGTTGCGACCTCTATCACTCAGAGTCACTTAATCAAGAAAAATATCGAACCGCCAAATAAATCGAAGATCAATCAAACAAAGAAGAGCGGTCCTAGCTATGAGATTAACCTGGTATAGCACCCAGGGTCGAACACAAGGAGCACGGGTTGGCCTAGGGCCTACGAAGTAGTAAAAAATAAAGTAAAATAAAATAAAAAGATTTTTAGTGGTTTTTAATAATTTTTATATTTTTTTGATTTTTAAAATGTAGAGAAAATAAAAGGCAACAAAAACAAGCACACTTTATCAATTTATTTAAAGCATCACAAATCAAGCAAAAAATCAAGAAAAAACGTTTTTATGTTTTTTAGGTTTTTAAGTGTTTTTGGGTGAATTTTTGAGATTTTTATAAGGTGTATTTTATTTTCTAAAAATCAAACAGTACTAAAAAGACAAGGCACTGTCCAGCCAGGCCCAAAACCCAAAGATAAAATATCTAAGGATCTCAGAAGGACCTGGAGGTAATTTTCCTGTATACTAGAGAAAACAAGGAAAATTTGAGCACCATAATTATTGTTTTTGGGTTTTTAGATTAATTATTATAATTTTTATGAGTTTTTAGGTGTTTTTGAATTTTTAGGGTTTTTACTCAATGAAAAATAGCCAAAATTGGCTAGAAAATCAAAACACACAAAAGAAACAGTACCTAATTTTTATGGAATTTTTGGGGGTGTTTTTATATTTTTTTGGGATTTTTAATTCTAGACAGTAGCTAAAATAGATGTTTTTGAATTTTTAAAAATAGCAAATAAAATCAAAAATGTCCTCGAAAATTCTCAAAAATCCTACAACATGGCAGGAGCCATGTGTCAAATTTTCATCGAATTTGGAGGTGATTTGATATTTTATTCAAAAATCAAAAGGGGGCACTGTGCACAGGGACTTAAGTGCAAATACCCGAAACTCTGGGGGTCCAGGTGCAATTTTCCCAGAAAGTCACGCGCGTGGCGCGTGCCTGGGGCACTCAGGGACCTTCTGGTAATAAAAACAAGTCCTAGGACCTTTTGGTAACTCGTACCAAAAAGTCCAGGGACTGCTATGCAATTAACCCACTAAAAGGCGCACATGCGGAATAAAAACACTCACAGGGGCATAAGTGCAAATACCAGAAAGTTTCTATTCATTCATCAAGCAACCAGAACTCCAGGATAATAGTTGCAATTAAACCAAAACTACACGTGACGAAGCACGTGGCTCACACACACAGGGGCATAAGTGCAAATATTAATAAGCACGAGGTCCAATGCGCAATTTACCCTACGTAAATAAAATGCATAAAATATTTACAGGACTGACACGTAAAATAGAAACTAAGAGGGGGCCTAAGGTAATTTACCCCTTTATTACGTCGACGGCTGGATGAGTGCCACGTAGCTGATCTGACGGTGCAGGTGAATGGCGCCTCTCTCTTCTTCCGCACGTGGGCCGATCGACGACGCAGAGGAGGGCACGTGGAGGATCTGACGGCCTCAGGTGCTGATGCCACTCTCCTCTGTGCTAACGGTCCGGATGAAGCCTCGAGATGATCAACGGCGTCTGCTCCTCGATGAATGGGCGGTGACGATTGAAACTGGAGCTCCGAGGGCTATCGGACGGTGATGGAGGACCCTCGAAGAACAGGTGGACGGCGAGTTTTGCCGGCCTCGTGCGCGTGCTGTGGTCCTCCTCAGCTGCCTCTGAAGATCGGAGCCGGTCCGCACTGGAGTCCCGCAGCTGGTGGTGGCCTCCGATGGCCCAGCCGAGCCCTGGAGGGGCTCCGGCGAGGTCGACGGAGATAAGCTCCTGGCCTGGATGTGAGGGTGCCTCAGATGGCCTCCTCGTGACCTGCAAAATAACCCAGAAGCTTCGCGGGTCGAGGGCAAAGAGCCTCGACCCGCTGAAGCGGCGTGAAGGTGAACTGTGGGTCGGGGCGAGCGAGCTCCGGCGAGCGGAGGATGGAGGAGCTCGAACCCCAGCTCCTGTGCGAGCTGGGTTGAACGAAGGGGTGGAGAAGGTGCGTCGAGGGATGGCGAAGGTGACAGTGTGTCCCGATGATCGAGAAGATACGCGATATGGTCGGAATCAAAGGAACGCGGCGGAACTACGATTTGGGGGAAACTAAAAATTAAACGAAATGGGAAGGCTAGAAGGTTACCTGGGTGGTGTGGAAGGCTGTGCTAGAGCTTAGGCAGCTCCTGGTCGTTGCCTTGAAGGTCGCCAAGGCCTGAGGCTTGAGCTCCTACACTGGGCGGAGCACGGCGGCGCTACGTCGCCGGATCAGTGGTCCGGCCACCCCCTCCTCACTGCTACAAGGGCAATCGCGAGCTGTCACCTCAGGGATCGCTATGGAGGTCACGGGATGAAGGGTGGAGAGCCAAAGATGGAAATGAAGTGCGGCGGAGCTCAGGTTATATACCACTAGGGGTCCGGCTAGATGGGAGTCGGGTGTGAAGCTCGGAGCGCGGATCCCCATGCAAACCTCCGGGCGATGATCTCGGATGCACGCAGAAGGATTAGGACCCGGGGTTTGCGCGAATAGCAGGCGGATCAGGCAGGGAAAAATCAGAGAAATCAGGTCGACAGCCCGATCCGCGAGAGAGAAAGGTCCGCGGGGGGAGTTGACCGGGGGTCAACATCCCCCGTGGACCAATCAGGAGAGGCCACTTATTTTTATTTTTGTTTCTTTATTTTAGGCTAGAAAATGACCGAATTTCTAAAAACTTAAAACATGAAAAATATTTATTTTCTTTTTCTCTATTTTTTGGTGATTTTTAATTAATTTTTCAAAATAAAAATAAGGTATTTACATAGTATAGCTATACATAGGTATATATACAATATATGGTTTTTAATTTTGATTTTTAATTAGTTCTTTTTATACATTTTTATTCCTATTTTATATTTTATTTATTTATAGAATAAAATGAGGAATAAAAGGATATTTTTATTTTATTTTTATTATTTATATACATAGGTGAAATAAATAGATATATACATTTATATACATGGTATATGTACAATATATTTTTGTAATTTTAATTTTGTAATTTTTATTTGATTTTTGTTTTGATTCTTTTTATTTTATTTATTTACAATATATAATATAGGATATTTACAAAAAGTTTTGAAAATAATTTTATTTATTTATAAGGTTAAATAAATAAGGAAGGTGGTCTATGTACATGGTGAAGGGATATTTTTGGTCTTTTTGATTTTTAAATTTTTATTTTGTTTTTTAAATAGTCTCTAAACATATACAAAATATGTACAATCATATTTTTGGGTGAGGAAAATATAATTTATTTATTTACATAGATATTTACACATGAGCCCCTATCTCCCTCTACTTGGCTTTTATGCGGCCAGGCCCATGCTGAGCCCTCCCTTGGGTTAGGTTGCTCAATATTTATTCTAAATATTTCCCTCTTTTTCTTTTTCATCTTTATTCTTCTATTTTTGCACAAAAACATGCTAATTATAAATTTTTACAAAATGCATGCTTTTGCTAATTATTCCTATTTACAAGTATCTACATGCATTTGCATAGGTTTTTGTAGCTAAAATATAAGAATAAAGAGTGATGAATGGGTATTCATCAATGAGCGCAAATTCTGAGCGACTAAGGTAAAGGTACAAAAATGGTCGTTGCGACCTCGGTCACTCAGATGCACTCGATCAAGAAAAATGAACCACTAATATAGACAAAATCACTCAAAATACGAAATAGCGGTCCTGCTATTAGATTAACCTGGTATAGCGACCAGGGTCGAACTCAAAGAGCACGGGTTGGCCTCTCGGCCTACGAAGTAGTCAAAAAGAGATAAAATAAAAGAAAAAAATGTTTTTAGTGGTTTTTAATTATTTTATACTTTTTTGGATTTTTAATTAATTAAGAAAATGAGAAAAGCAAGTAAACACACACTTCAACAATTTATTAAAAGCACTAAAAATCAGCCAAAAATTCAAACAAAAATATTTTTATGTGTTTTATAATTTTTAATGTTTTTGGTGAATTTTTGAGAATTTTCTGATCTTTATTTAATTTTTTAAAAATAAAAAAGTAGCTAAAACAGTAGGTACTGTCCAGACAAGCTAAAAGGGCTTAGATAAAATATCTAAAGCCCCAAAATTAGCTACGAGGTAATTTTCCTGTAAAGAGAATTAAACAAGGAAAATTTAGGTACCTATTTTATTATTTTTGGGTTTTTGGTTTATTTACTAGAATTTTTATGAGTTTTTATGTGTTTTTCAATTTTTAGTTGTTTTCAGTAATGAAAAATAGCCAAAATTGGCTAGAAAATTAAACACAACAAAATTGATAGTAGATAATTGTTTTGTAATTTTTCGATACTATTTAGTATTTTTTTGGGGTTTTTAAAATTAGACAGTAACAAAATTAAAGGTTTTTGATTTTTTAAAAATATCAAATGAACACAAAAATATCCTCAAAATCCTTGAAAATTTTACACATGGCAGGAGCCATGTGTCCAATTTTCGTTGGATTTGGAGGTAATTTGCTATTTTATTAAAAAATAAAGAGAGGGTACAATGCACAGGGACCAAAGTGCAATTACCCGAGAGTCTGGGGGGTCTGGTGCAATTAACCCAGCAAAACACGTACCACGCACATGCCTGGGGCACTCAGGGACCCAAATGCAATGAAAATAAGTCCCGATGACTTATTGGTAATAGGTACCAAAAGCCCAAGGGCTTATCTGCAAAATACCCACAAATAGTCGCACATGCTCAAATAAACCACGCACAGGGGTATAAATGCAAATAAGTAAAAACTTTCATTCATTAACGAACAACCAGAACTACAGGGGCATGTATTGCAAATAAACCAGAAAGTCACGTGTCGATGCACGTGTCATACAACGCACAGGGGCATATCCGCAAATAAATGCAAGCACAAGGGTCTCTATGCAAAAGTACCAAAACTTAAACAACTACGCTAACTAATTACAGGACTAAATGCTAAATGCAAAAGACAGAAGGGTCTAAGGGTAATTTACCCTTTATTAATGAAGCGGTCGGATGGAGGCCACGTGGAGCATCTGACGGTGGCGAACGATGGCTCTCCAGATCTCTCCTCCTCAGATCCGACGATGACTGCTGCTCCTGCGATGGACAGCCCCGATGAAGTCTGGAGTTGGAGGAGTGATCGAACGGAGGAGAAGGGTCCTCAAAGAACAGATGACCGGCGAGGTTCGCTGGCCCGGTGGTCTCGCTCCGAGGCTCCTCTGCTGCGCCTGAAGGTCGGAGAAGATCCGCACTGGTGTCCTGCAGCTGGTGGTGGGCTCCGATGATCCAGCCGAGCTCTGGTGAGCTCGGGCGAGGTCGGCGGAGCTGTGCCTCCTGGCTGAATGTCGAAGGACCTCAGATGGCCTTCGTTCGACCTGCAAAGCAATCCAGAAGACTCGCGGGTCGAGGGCAAATTGCCTCGACCCGGTTAGGTGGAGTGGCGGTGGACGATGGATCGCAGCGGACGAGCTCCGGCGAAGGGGAGACGGTGGAGCTCGAATCCCAGCTCCAGTGCGAGCTAGGTTGGATGGGAATGTGGAGAAGGTGCGTGGGAAGACGACGAAGGTTATGACGATGCCCGATGATCGAATGGAGGTCGGTCGTTAACGGAATCAGAGAAACACAGCGGAGCGACGATTTGGGCGTAAATGAAAATCAGAGAAAAAGAAAGGCCTACAAGGTTACCTGGGTGGACGAGGAGACTGGGGAGGAGCTAAGGAAGCTCCGGGTCTTCGCCTCGAGGAGCGTCTCCCTCCGAGGCTCGGTGCTCCTGCTGGTGGTGGAGCAACGGCGACGAAGCTCGCCGGATCGATGGTAACGCTCCTTCTCCTCGCTTCGATAGCGCCGGACGCTAGCTGTCACTCTCGCGCACTCACTGGAGCTCACTGGGGGTGGAGACAAATGACCAAAGATAGGGAAATGAGGAGGCGGAGGAACGGCTATATATGGCTAGGGGTCCGGCTAAGAGAGGTTCAGGCAAGCTTGTCGGAGCACGGATCCCCATAACCCACCCCGGGCGTGGATCAGGGATGAACATCGATGGATTAGGACCCGGGGTTTTGGGTTTTGGCGATCGGATCATGACACAATAAATGGGAGAACATGCGGGTCGGGCGCAGAATCCGGCTCTGGTGGTCCTGGGGAGGGGGGGGAGTAGACCGGGGGTCAACATCCCCCGTGGACCAATCAGAGCCCGCCAATTATTCCAATTTTAGAAATTAAATAATAAATAGAAAATGATCGAATTTCACAAAACTCAAAACATGAAATATTTTTATTTTATTTTTTTCTATTTTTTTGTGATTTTTAATTAATTGTTAGAAATAAAAATAAGATACTTACATTATATAGCTATATATAGGTATATGTACAATATAGGCTTTCTAATTTTTGATTTTTTTAATTGTTATTTTTATGCAATTTTATTCCTATTTTATATTTTATTTATTTTCATTATAAAATAAGGAATAAAAAGATATTTTTATTTTATTTTAATTATTTATTTACATAAGTAAAATAAATACATATATACATTTATATACATGGTATATGTACAATATATTTTTTTGTTTTTAATTTTTGCTATTTTTATTTGATTTTTGTTTTGATTGTTTTTATTTTATTTATTTGCATTTTTTAACATAGAATATTTACAAAAATTTTGGGAATTAATTTTATTTATTTACAAGGTTATATAAGAGTGGTTCATGTACATGATGAAAGTGGTGTTTTTGTTCTTTTTGATTTTTACCCTTTTTCTTTTGTTTTTATACTTATAAATATGTACAAGTATTTACAAGCATATTTTGGGCTATTTTTGTGAGTAAAAAAATTTTTATTTATTTACATAAATATTTACACAAATGAGCCCCTATCTCCCTCTACTTTGGCTTTTATACGGTCAGGCCCATGCTGAGCCCTCCCTTGGGTTAGGTTGCTCAATATTTATTCTATATATTTCCCTCTTTTTCTTTTTAATCTTTATTCTTTTATTTTTGCACAAAATCATGCTAATTATAGGTTTTTACACAATGCATGCTTTTGGTAATTATTTCTATTTACACATATCTACATGCATTTGCAAAGGTTTTTGTAGCTAAAATATAAGAATAAAGAGTGATGAATGAGTATTCATCACCCCCCTATACTTAACTTTGCTAGTCCCTTAGCAAACACTTATTTGAAAAAGAAGTGAAAAAGAAAGAAAGAAAAAGAAAAAGAGGATGTACATGGATCAAGGTTGATTATTAAACTTGCCTTCATTAAATTAAGGTATGGAGCTCGATCAGATCTTTGGATTATTAGTGTGTCGGAACCTTATTTGGACTTAAGTCTAAAACTCAACAGCCTCCAAGTTCCACTAATCTATAACCAAGACTCCTCAATGCTCCAGATCAGAACAAGTCATCAATCACAAACCCTGAAGACCATGAATCTTTTCTTGTCCTGTGAAAGTGAGGTCTAAGCTCTCCACCTCAGAAATGGCAACTTGACAACCCTCCCCAACAAGGTAACTCTATGACCTCAATCTGGCCACTCTTTCCTCGAGGAGCGGGGTATTCCCTTCTAAGTTCAAGTTCAACCGGCTCAAGAAGAGGGGGGAAGAAGAGAATGGGTCAAGGCCAGTGTAGCCAAGTACCCTTGGGAGCTTGACCAGTGTAGCCAAGTCTCCCTGCTGTAAGCTACATCAGGTGGATCATGAAACCAAGCTTTGCTTATTGCACTCTATATACATACTCCGGTGGGATTATCATTTTCTATCAGACCCACCACTTTTTTGGAGTTATTTTCTTTTTGCGCATTTTTTTTCAAGTGCATCTGTACAACATATACATGTGCAGCATATATACAAGGAGTTTTTCCTATTGAGCCAGTAGACTATCCCTCTTTTGAAGCTTTATTGCAACCCACAACTCCCGTCTTTAGACCTCATGGCAACCAGACCAAGTTGAGACGCACTTCCTTCACTAAAAGAAGAAGAGAGGTTCCGCCTAGAAGTACTACCCTCATATGCTACCCCAAGTCAAGGAAGACTGCCTCCTCACCACCTCATTCGTGGAGAACTCGGTGCATCGTGCTGGTGTCCAAGTAAAGCCATTGTCTATATGAGTCATGTGTTGTTGTTAAGTGCTCTACTTAGGCTCATTGAGATGACATGTGATCATAGCCTAGTGGACTCAAAGAATTAAGTCACCATGTACCTGAAAAGCCTTAAACCTAAGCCCTATAAGGTTCCTCTTAGAAGTTAAGTGGATTAAGATCTTAATCAAGCTCCATTTCTCAATTTGATTCCAGGATAGTTTAAATGTCAACTATCATCCAAGAAAAACTATATACATATGAACAAAAGATGCTTATTTACACAAATTTTACAAACATGCAAAATTTTTGAAAAATGTTTTGAAATCATGTATGAATGATGCATGAAGTGCAAGTTTTGCAAAAAAAGATATTTACACACATTTACACAAGATTTTTGCAAACTTTTGATTTTCAAAACATTTTGGAAAAAAATTTGTACTATATAAATAAATTTTGATATAAAAATATTTACACAAGCTTTACACAAAAGATTTTTGAAATCATTTTTACAAAAATAATTTGTACACTAGCTATTTATGTGCAAATAAAAGAATGTTTATGTACATGAAAATTTTTTAATTTTTGTGATTTTTAGCCATTTTATTTATTAACACACTCACACAAAGTACGAGTTATGGCTAAAGTATATATGAAATATATACACACCCCCCTATACATAGCTCGAACGATGTCCTCAGAGTCAAGAGCGATGAAGAAGACATAACTCGTGCTAGGTATAGGGAAGTGAAAAGGAAGGCTATATACAAAGACGAATGAATGAAACAGAAAAGTCAAGAGGGTCTCGGGTCTTCCCCCTATACTTAGGATTAAATAATCCTAAGTATAGCAGGTTGTATACTAAGGGAAAACCGAGTTGGGAATGTACAGGGTCTATCCCCCCCATACTTAGGGTGAAATATCCCTAAGTATAGACAGCAAAAACAGGGGTAGGTAGAAGCAAGAGAAATACCCAAAAGGTCTCACATCCCCCCTATACTTAGGGTAAAGTGCACCCTAAGTATAGCATAATCACAAGATGAAGAAAGGGATGTGGGACTAAAGAATGTAGTGATATGGACATCTGGATCTATACAAGGCGGAGGAACAGTGAAACTCATGCATGAGATGCATTAGATGTGAATCAAAGACCACATCTCACGTAAAATGAATAGGGGCAAGATCAGCGACCCGCGGCTCATGATCTAGAAATGGCTTGAGCCGCTGGCCGTTCACTCGAAAGGTACTCTCAGAAGACAACTCAGATATATCAATGCTACCGTTGTCGTGTACCTTTCTGACCAAGTAGGGTCCCTTCCATTTGCTCTGTAGCTTCCCTGGAAATAAACGTAGCCTCGCATCAAACAACCATACTCTCTGTCCAATCTCAAAATGCTTGTGGCTGATGTGGGAATATGCCACTCCTTCACTTTCTCCTTATAATGTAAGCTGTTTGAGAAAGCTGCATCTCGAAGCTCCTCCAAGGCTGCTAACTCTGCCCTCCTCTGGTCTCCCATACCGTCTGGATCCATAAGAATATCTGTAACTGCCCAAAGTGACTTGTGCCTCAGCTCAACAGGTAAATGGCACGGCTTGCCATATACGAGGCGAAAGGGAGATGTGCCCAATGGTGTCTTGAAAGACGTCCTATATGCCCACAAGACCGAGTCCAAAAGCTGTGACCAATCCTTTCGGTCAGGGCGGACGACTTTCTGCAATATAGTCTTGATCTCCCTATTCGACACCTCGGTTAGACCATTCGTCTGTGGATGGTAAGGTGTAGCAACACGATGGTCTATACCGAACTCGCTAGCAAGGGCCTTCACCTGGTCGTTGATGAAATGAGACCCCCATCAGAAATCAGAACTCGTGGAACCCCGAACCGCGTGATGATATGCTTCCTCAGAAATCTGCAAACTGTCCTCGCATCAGCGGCTCGGGCGGGGATAGCCTCAACCCAACGACTAACATAATCCACGGCCAACAGAATGTACTCAAATCCTTGACTCTTAGGGAATGGACCCATGAAATCGATGCCCCATGCGTCAAAAACCTTATAGAAGTGAATGGGTTGCATCGGCATCATATCACGCTGTCCACAAGTGCCCATCCTCTGACAGTCAGTACACCTCTTCACAAACTCATCTGAGTCCTTGAAGAGGGTAGGCCACCACAAGCCGGATTGGAGCACCTTCTGTGTCGTTCTCCTCCCAGAATGATGTCCTCCTGCCTCAAGCTTGTGGCAGTAAGTGAGGACACTATGGTGTTCCTCCTGAGGAATACACCGACGCCAGACGCTATCCCCTCCTTCGTGGTAAAGGATGGGATCCTCCCAATGGTAAGACTTGGCCTTCGCAAGGAAGGTCTCGAGCCTCTGCCTGGGCCAATCTTGTGGGACTTTCCCAGCAACGAGAAAGTTCACATTATCGGCATACCATGGGAGTGACGCGATAGCAAGGATCGCCTCATCTGGGAAGGTATCTCGAATGGGGTCAATCTGCTCAGACTCCTCAGGCTGCTCTAAACGGGAGAGATGATCCACCACCACATTCTTGACTCCAGGCTTATCTTTGATCTCAATGTTGAACTCCTGGAGTAGAAGGATCCATCTAGTCAATCTGGCCTTGGCATCCTTCTTTGCCATGAGGTACCTGATGGCGGTGTGATCTGTGTACAAAGTCACTCTAGATCCAATGATATAAGATCGAAACTTATCTAGGGCGAACACTACTGCTAGCATCTCCTTCTCTGTGACCGTGTAATTCCGCTGGGCAGAATCCAATGTGCGGCTAGCATAGTGAATGGCAAATGGACTCCATCCCTCCTCTGTCCTAGCACTGCCCCTACGGCAAAATCGGAGGCATCCATCATGATCTCGAATGGGAGAGACCAATCAGGCGGCTGGAGGACAGGAGCCTCAATAACACACTGCTGGAGAGTCGCAAAGGACGAAAGACACTTGTCATCGACAAGGAACTCGGTGTCTTTCGTCAAGAGGTCAGTCAACGGCCGGGCAATCCTACTGAAATCCTGAATAAATCTCCTATAAAATCCAACATGCCCCAGGAATGACCGTAGCTGCCTCAAATTGGACTGCGGTGCGAGTTTTCTAATGACATCAACCTTGGCCGGATCAACCTCCATGCCCCTGTTGGAGATGATATGGCCAAGCACCGTCCCTTGAGTCACCATAAAGTGACTCTTCTCCCAAGATAGAACCAAATGATACTCAATACATCGCTGGAGTACTCGGTCTAGGCAGTCAAGACAGGAGTCGAATCCGTCGCCGTAGACCGAGAAATCATCCATGAAGACCTCTGATGAATACCCATTCATCACTCTTTATTCTTATATTTTAGCTACAAAAACCTATGCAAATGCATGTAGATATGTGTAAATAGGGAAAATTAGCAAAAGCATGCATTTTTGTAAATATAAATAATTAGCATGTTTTTGTGCAAAAATAAAAGAATAAAGAAGAAAAAGAAAAAGAGGGAAATATTTAGAATAAATATTGAGCAACCTAACCCAAGGGAGGGCTCAGCATGGGCCTGACCGCATAAAAGACAAAGTAGAGGGAGATAGGAGCTCATGTGTACATATTTATGTAAATAAATAAAATAATATTTTCCTCAACCAAAAATATACTTGTATATATTTTGTATATATTTAAAAGCTATCAAAAACAAAATAAAAATCTAAAAATCAAAAAGACCAAAAATTCCCTTCACCATGTACATTGACCACCTTCTTTATTTATTTCACCTTGTAAATAACCTAATTTATTTTCAAAACTTTTTGTAAATATTCTCTTCTATGTTTTGTAAATAAAATAAATAAAAAGAAATACAACAAAAATCAAATAAAAATTATAAAATTAAAAATACAAAAACATCTTGTATATATACCATGTATATAGTTATACATAAATAATTATTTCCCACATATATATAAATAATAAAAATAAAATAAAAATGGCCTTTTATTCCTCATTTTATCCTATAAATAAATAAAATATAAAATGGGAATAAAAATGTATAAAAATAACCAATTAAAAATCAAAATTAAAAATCATACATTGTACATATACCTATGTATAGCTATAATATGTAAATACCTTATTTTTATTTCCAAAAATTTATTAAAAATCACAAAAAAATAGAAAAAATTAAAACAAACATTTTTCATGTTTTAAGTTTTTGGAAATTCGGCCATTTAAAGGCCCAAAAAAATAAAATAAAAAAATCAACCCTTGGCGGGCTCTGATTGGTCCACGGGGGATTGTTGACCCCCGGTCAACACCTCCCCCAGGACCACCAGAGCCGCGGATCTGGGTTTCGACCCGACTTCTTCCCATTTCCCCCACCAGATCCGATCGCCAACCCATCAAACCCCGGGTCCGGATTGTCCCTCTTGCATCCGGCATGCTCGCCGGAGCCGCCCCCTCGGGATCCGCGCGCTCCCAAGCTCGCCCGATCATCTTCTTCCCGGACCCCTAGCACTATAAAGCCCGAGCTCAGCCGCACTTTCTCGCCATCTTTGGCTCCCCATTCTCTCTCCAGTGACCTCCATCGCAACCAGCAAGGTGACAGCTTGCATTTGCCGGTGTCGTAGAGAGGAGGAGGTGCTCGGACCATCGATCCGGCTGCCTCGCGCCGCCGTGCTCCGACGTTCAACCGGAGCTCGAGCCTCGGGCGTTGACGACCCTTGAGGCAAGGACCAGGAGCTAGCTCAGCTCCAGCATAGTCTCCAGCATCATCCAGGTAACCTTCGTTCCTTCTTGTTTAGTCTAATTTTAAGTTACCCCCAAATCGACTCCTCGCCGTGTTCCTCTAATTCCGACCATCACGCGCACTATGTCGATCATCGGAGCACACTACCATCTTCGCCGTTCCCCCACGCACGTTCTTCGCCCACTCGTTCAACCCAGCTCGCCCCGGAGCTGGGAGTCGAGCTCCACCACCTGTCGCTCGCCGGAGCTCATTCACCTCGCCGCACCGTTCACCCTCACGACGCTTCTTGGGGTCGAGGCATTTTGCCCTCGACCCGCGAAGCTTTTGGTCTATCTTGCAGGTCCAACGGGAGGCATCTGAGCCCCCCTTACATTCCAGCCAGGAGCTTCGCGCCGCCAGCCTCGCCGAAGCCCCTCCAGGGCTCGGCCGGGCCATCGAAGTCCACCACCAGCTGCGGAGCTTCACCGCGGACCCGTTCCGATCATCAGGAGCAGCTGAGGAGGAGTACAGCTCACGCACGAGGCCGGCGAAGTTCGCCGGCGTCGTGTTCTTCCACCATCCTCCAGAACCGTCCGATGACGCTTCCGCTCCAGTTTTGATCTCAGCCGTCCATCTTCCGAGGAGCAGCGACCGTCGATCACTCCGAGGAGCTCATCTGGACCGTTCGCAGCAGAGGAGAGAGGTACCTGAGCCCAGAACCGCCCGATCTCCCACGTGTCCTCGCCTCCACCGTCGATCGAGCCCCCGAGCTGAAGAAGAGACGCGCCCCCCATCCAGAGCCGACCGATCTTCCACGTGGCGCGCATCTGGCCGTCGACGAATAAAGGGTAATTTGCTTAGGGCCCCCTCTTAGTTTGTCGTTTTATTTCTAGTCCTGTAAATATTTTTAGAACTTTATTTACGTAGGGTAAATTGCATTATGGACCTTGTGCTTAGTTTTATGTGCATGTATGCCCCTGTGTGTATGTGACCACGTGCTTCGCCACGTGCTTCGTTGGGCTTTTTACATCTTTTCACCTGTAGTTCTGGGTTGTTGTTGAATGAAGAAAAGCTTTTTGGTATTTGCAGTTATACCCCTGTGAGTGTTTTAATTGTGCATGTGCGGATTTTATTGGGTAAATTGCAACCGAGTCCCTGGGCTTTTGATACAAGTTATCAAAAGGCCCTAAGACTTAGTTTTTATTACCAAGAGGCCCCTGAGTGCCCCAGGCACGCGCCACGCGCGTTTTTAGCTGGGTATTTTGCACCTGGCCCCCCAGATTCTCGGGTATTTGCACATTCGTCCCTGTGCACAGTGCCCCCTTGTTATTTTTGAATAAAATATCAAATCACCTCCAAATCCAATGAGATTTTGACACATGGCTCCTGCCATGGTGTAGGAATTTCAGTGATTTTTGAGGACATTTTTGACTTTATTTAGTATTTTTAAAAAATTCAAAAACCTACTTTTTAGCTACTGTCTAGGTTTAAAAATACCAAAAAAATATAAAATCGACCCCAAAAATTCTAAAAAAATTAGATACTGTTGTTTGCTTGCTGTTTGATTTTCTAGCCAAGTTTGGCTATTTTTCATCACATAAAAACCTTAAAAATTGAAAAACCCTCAAAAAACTCATAAAAATAATAATAATTAATTTAAAAATCCAAAAACAATAATTAAGGTGCCTAAATTTTCCTTATTCTTTCTAGATTACAGGAAAATTACCTCCAGGGCTTAGTGAGACTCTTAGATATTTTATTTTTGAGTCTCAAGCCTTGCTGGATAGTACCTCTCCTGTTTAGCACTGTTTGATTTTTAGAAAATAATTTACCCATTAGAAAAATCTCAAAAATTCACCAAAAACACTTAAAAACTTAAAAAAACATAAAAACAATTTTTCTTGAATTTTTGCATTATTTTTGGTGTGTTAAATAAATTGTTGAAGTTGGCTTGATTTTACTTTCTTTTATTTTCTTTATAATTTAAAAATCCAAAAAAAATATAAAAATTCATAAAAACCTCTAAAAAAACATTTTCTTTTATTTTTATTTCATTTTCACTACTTCGTAGGCCCACGGCCAACCCGTGCTCCTTGTGTTCGACCCTGGGAGCTATACCAGGTTAATCACATAGCTAGGACTGCTTGCTCGCTTTGTTCGATTTTTGATCTATTTCGCGGTTCGATTTTTCTTGATACACACCGTCTCTGAGATCCGGGTCGCAACGACCCTTGTTTCATTACCTTCACCTGGGTCTTAGGGGATTTTGGTGTTATCAGAATGGCGCCGTTGCCGGGGAGCACGGCTTAGTAGTGTTTTTATTTTCATTTTTTATTTTCGCGGTTTTTCGCGGCTCTTCGGAGCTCGCGGCTTTTTCGCGGTTTTTGTTTCTATTTCCTTTTTATTTTATTTTGTTTTATTTTGATTTTCTTTTATTTTTGTTTGTTTTATTTTGTGTGACTATTTTCTTTTCCATTTTTGCACATATATCCTCATTTTTATTTTCATTTATTATTTGATTATTTTATTGGTCTGACCACTTTCTTTCTTTTCTTGCGAGGGCCCGAGGACCGCAGAGGCAACTTTCGAGGAGCCGGAGCAGCCGCGAGACTCGGAGGCAGCTTCCTTCTCTACGAAGCCGCAGGAGAGAGCGAGAGGAGAGAGTTGAGTGGAGTGAGGCAGTAGGATAGTTTTATTCATTCATTTATTATTAATTGTAATAATACAGGCCTCTAACTGTGGACTTGGACTGTTAGACTTAGATCGTAGCGGGTCTGTTTCGCCGAGCACCGGCGTGCTCGGGGGACCCCTTAGGACCCCTCGGCTTTTTCGCGGCTTTTTACGCGTTTTTCTTTTTCTTTTCTTACTGTCATTTTCCGGATTTTTCGCGGTTTTTGCTCGAGCCCCTAGACATAGGATTTTTGTTGATTGTGACGTAAGATTTCTAAGGCCCAACACTTAATAGAATATCTGTTCCTATAGAACGTAATTGGACCTTACTAAAATTCACTGAAAAAGTTAGTTTAATTGGATTTGAGACCACGTGCCGTTAGGAGTCACATACAGCGCTGGCAGGACCCGTTGTGGCGGGCACCGAGTGACTCCCAAGATCGGACTCCGGACTCGATTCGGTTAACTAACTATTGTTCTTCACGATCAATAGAAGTTGCTTGTCTAAGGCCGATTTTTACCGTTGCATCATATAGCTTAGTTTACTTTTCTGTCTTTGTTTTATGCGCGGATCATTTTGCATGTAGAGAGCTGGCGGCAGGTACGCATTTCTGACTTTGCATGCATCATTGATTTTCTCGTGCATCGGCTTTTTCGTCTTCTCCCCCCCCCCCGTTTTTGGACTTAATAACCAGGAGAACCGAAAAATTCGTTAGGCGTTTTGTTTGATTTGAAAAATACCTAAAAAGAGAAATCATAAAATTGGGACTGTTTAAAATTATTGATCATAAAACTCGCTCACCCTAAAAATTCTGTCTTGGGGAGAGCAACCCCCTCAGTGCTTGGTTTGCTTGTGCGAGAGAGTGACCCCGAACACTAGGTAGAGCCCCCCGTTGCGAAACCCGGCTGATTACCGACTTTTCCGTGCGGGCCAGTCGGTTGGGTTAGCAGCGGACATCCCAACAGGTCACGTAATCGCTCTGCTATCTTGATTGTTCACCAAAATAAAATAGACAAGATAATTTGACCGAACTTTCACGGTCTTCAGCTCGTGTTGTGTTGGTGAACCGGGGGTTTGTTTTCTGATCGTAATTTTTCCAGATCTCATCCGCCTGCTCGCTAGATCAAGATGATGGATAGACGATCTCTTAGGCAGCCTTTGGTTGCACCGCTTTCGGGCGCGTCTACCACATCATCTAGGTTGGCTCGCGAGAGCTCGGACCCGCTCTCCGAGCCCGAGTATGATTCCACCCTGTTCCCCCTCGACCCCCTTTCTGACCGACCTGAGAGATATGAGCCTGAGGAGAGACTGATTCATTTGACGACACCTGAGTTGGGCTCATTTGGTTTTGCAGACGTTGAGATGGCCGGCGCAGGCAGTTCAGACGATCACTCCCGTCCTGAGCACTTCATTTTAGACCAGGGAGCGATCAACTCCACCCTGATCGCATCTTTAGAGACAGTCCAGCAGCAGCTCCGCGATCAGGGAGCTTTTATGATGGAGATGAGGCGTGAGTTGGAGAGGCTCCGAGCAGCAGAGAGAGACCGACAGAGCGAGCCCGATGAGCCGGACGATGCAGATGCGAGAGCCGCAGCCGCAGCAGCAGCCGCGGCCGCCGCAGCGGCAGCCGCCGCGGCAGGAGGAGCAGCAGGACCACCCAGACCGATGCGGGAGTTGCACAACCCCGGATCCACTTTGATGCACCATTGGGTTGTGGTTCCAGCCATCGTGGGGGACTTCAAGTTCCCCCCGAACACTTTGCAGATGCTACCGCGGTTTCATGGGCTAGCTACAGAGGAGCCCCACCTCCACCTCCAGGAGTTTCTTATGATCTGCAGTACTGTCCACGACAGACACGTGGACCAGGATACCATACGGATGATTGCCTTCCCCTTCTCCTTAGCAGACAGAGCAGCCACCTGGCTGAAGCATCTGGGGAAGTTTGTATACACTTGGGAGCAGCTCCGCACCGAGTACTTGAACAAGTACTATCCACTCGGGCGGACGAACGCAGCGAGGGCCCTGATCAGCAACTTCTCCATGTTCCCCAACGAGCAGTTCCACGAGGCTTGGGAGAGGTTCAGAGAGCTCCTGGACAGATGCCCACACCATGATATCACAAAGCCGAACCTTGTTCAGAGTTTTTTCAGTGGGTTGTCACCAGAGCTACAGGGCTTGGTGAACGCTTCTTGTGGCGGGTCCTACTTCGCCAAGGACCATGACCAGGTCTGGGCTATTTTTGAGGAGATGGCGGAGAACTACATGGTCATGTCCCAGACCCATCTTTACACACAGAAGACCCAGCCACTTCAGCCAGGACCCGTGCAGTACCAGAGGATCGCACGGGTAGATGTAGGTCCAGCCAGTTCGTCTGCAGCAGCAGCAGCACAGGCAGAGTCGTCAGCTGCAGACATGGGCATCATCAGCGAGAAGCTGGACCGCATGGAGCTGATTGAGAAGAAGCAGTGCCAGAGCATAGCACAGATGGATCAGATGGCACAGGTCTTGAGCGACATGAAGACACAGCTCACGTGTCTTCAAGAGGCACAGACGGCTTCTCAGCCCCGTCTTCAGTCGCGAGGCGACTCCGGCAGTAGCAGCAGCTCGTCCCAGCGCTCCAGCGCCCCAGCGCAGCCTAGACAGGTTCACCTTGTACAGGCGGAGCCGTACCAGCAGCCGCAGCCCACCTACCAGTCCCCACCATCTCCAGAGATGCAGATGGTGGTCTACCAGCCGGACCAGCCGTTGGCAGTACTACCCCCAGCCCCCTTGGATGCAGAGCCGTTGATGGATGTCAACGGGATCTGGTACGACCGTCCCCAGCCTGGGATCCGACGAGACCATCCCGGATTCAGGTGGGGGAGTGGTGGCGCCCAGCCCCAGCAGCAGCCGTCAGGTCAGGGAGGGCAGTACTCCCAGCTGAGAGACCATCACCAGCAGCCGCAGCAGCAGCCCCCAGCTTACCAGCAGCAGTCTTCCTACGGTCCTCGTCCCTATCAGCAGGGACAGTCTTGGAGGCGTGAGCAGCAGGCTCACCCGGGATACCAGCACCAGCAGCCTCCGTCCTACCCCTCTCACCCACAGCAGTACCAGCAGCCTCACCCACAGAGAGGCTACCCGTCGGGCTCCCATGAGAGCCATGCCTTGGATGATATCGCCCGCCTCCTCACGGACCAGCAGGCGACCTTCAGACGGGAGATGGATGAGTTCCGCTAGGAGATGCGGACTTGGTGAGAGGGAAGGCCGCCATACCTGCACAGATAGAGCCCAATCCGAACAACCTGAAGCGGAAGTCTGATCAGGTAGTACATACTGAGTTAGCCACTCCTAGCGATCCATTTGATGATACTTCTTCAGATCTGTTTGATGTTGATTTTGCCACGCTTAGGAGCGGTAGGACCCCAGCCGGCGGCGGCGCCTCAGCTGAGCACCATCCAGAGGCACCCCAGGAGGAGGAGGAGAGCGGTACTGAGGCCGCTCCAGATGATGACGGTGGTACTGAGGCCACCAGAGATGCTGATCCCACCGGCGGCACTGAGGCCGCCACTTCACCAGATCTAGGAGGTGGTACTGATGCCACCCCAGCAGCAGCCGAGCCAGTGAGCGGTACTGATGCCGCTCGACGTCTACCTTCAGCAGCAGCAGAGCAGCCCATCCGTGGTGGTACTGAGGCCACCGGTGTTTGTAGAGAGAGAGCTGTGGTGTTTCCCTGTGTTCATGTATCTCAGGATTCTGTGATGAATAAAGGAAAAGGTTTACATTCTTTTGGTCCCACTGTGGTGCATGATGTATGTGTGGATCCGGTCCTTGAACCGCGTAGATCTTTTCCTAGTCCTTCATCTGAGAAGGACCCAGTGATCCCCTTCCCTAGAGCCCTTCAGATGGGGAAGGGGAAGAAAAAAGAAAACACCAAAAAGAGAGAGTTTGAGGAGTTCAGCCAGAGCATGATTGACCGCTTCCATATCCAGCTGACCCTCCAGGAGGCTTTGCAGCACATCCCCCTCCTCCAGAGATCTTTGAGAGAGAGGACTACAGTTAGGAGGAGGAGGAGGAACCATACTTCAGAGATCCATGTGCTGACCAAAGCCACGTGCTTTGCGATTCAGAACCGTCTGCCAGCCAAGAGGCCAGATGCAGGGGCCCCGTATGTCAGATGCCAGATCAGTGAGCAGAGGTTCGACCGTACTCTTTTAGATAGCGGATCTTCGATCAACCTACTTCCGGCAGCCCTTCTCGACCGCTTCGAGTTGGGCACTCTTCGACAGAGCAGGACAATCCTTCAGTTCGCTGATCGATCTGTCAAGAGGCCGAAGGGGTTGCTACGAGACGTTATCGTCACTATTCAGGGTCTGCAATTCCCCGTGGACTTCGTAGTGTTGGACATGGAGATCCCTGAATCAGTGGCCGATACCCCCATCATCCTTGGTCGTCCGTTCTTGGCCACAGCCAAGGCGGTGACTGATCATGATAGCGGGAAGGTGTACTTTCGCGTCCAGGGCGAGAGTATACAAATAGAGACGGTCGAGGACTACAGAGCCAGATCCAGATCCCGCTCAGATGCCAGTACCGACTCAGAGCAACTGACAGACGCAGAGGCAGACATCCACCAGGACTGCGACTTTGTGATTACAGATGATGAGGCAGCTTGGGCAGACCTTGAGTCACAGACTACCCTCTCACTTTCAGACACAGCTGATGCAGAGATGATAGCAGAGGAGAGTCTGGAGAGCACAGACCTGGTTCAGGATACTATTGCGGCAGCAGAGCCGGTCCTCGATCGCAGCACAGCGATTAGTGATGGTGGTGCTGAGGCCACCTTGTTTTCCGGTGGTACTGATGCCACCGATTCTGATGCAGATCCCTCGGATTCAGAGTCTGATTGGGCCGATTGTTATGATCAGATGCCAGACCTGAGTCCAGTTGAGCCTATTGATGAGGAGGAGGCAGAGGCAGAGCAGCGCAGAGACAGTACAGTTGAGCCGCCTTCTTCCGACCCAGTTTGCGAGAGTACACTTTCACTTTCCCAGGCAGATTTGGCAGACCTTGCAGCATTCACTCAGTTTCTTCCACAGCCAGATTTGCCGGCACCTAGCATTCCAGAGCTGAAGCCGCTCCCTACTTCGCTGAAGTATCGATTCCTTGCGGGCCAACCTGAGATGTACCCAGTCATCATCTCCGTTGAGTTGACTGGAGAGCAGGAATCCCGTCTGATGGGGGTTCTTGAAAAGAACCGCAAGGCGATCGGATGGAGCGTAGCAGATCTCCATGGGATTAGTCCATCAGTGTGCTCCCACCACATCTATCTCGAGGATGGGGCGAAGCCGTCGCGTGAGTTCCAGCGGCGTCTGAACCCCAACCTGAGAGAGGTTGTCATGAAGGAAATATCGAAGTGGTGGGGTGCAGGTTTTATTTATCCCATTTCCGACTCCAAGTGGGTCAGCCCCTTGCATGTGGTGCCCAAGAAGACAGGCATCACGACTGTGATCAGTGAGTCGGGAGAGGAGATTGCTACACGGGTACCCACCTCTTGGAGGGTTTGTGTTGACTACAGGAGACTCAACCAAGCCACCAAGAAGGACCATTTCCCCCTGCCTTTTATTGACCAGATCATTGAGAGACTGGCAGGGAAGAGCCATTATTGCTTCCTGGATGGGTACTCGGGCTACAACCAAGTGGCCATCGCTCCTGAGGACCAGGAGAAGACCACCTTTACCTGTCCCTTTGGCACATACGCTTTTCGACGCATGCCATTTGGGCTATGCAACGCCCCTGCGACTTTTCAGAGGTGCATGCTGTCGATATTTTCGGACATGGTAGGGGATTGCCTAGAGGTCTTCATGGACGACTTCTCGGTCTACGGCGACGGATTCGACTCCTGTCTTGACTGCCTAGACCGAGTACTCCAGCGATGTATTGAGTACAACTTGGTGCTATCTTGGGAGAAGAGTCACTTCATGGTGACTCAAGGGACGGTGCTTGGCCATATCATCTCCAACAGGGGCATGGAGGTGGATCCGGCCAAGGTTGATGTCATTAGGAAACTCGCACCGCCGTCCAATTTGAGGCAGCTACGGTCATTCCTGGGGCATGTTGGATTCTACAGGAGATTCATTCAGGATTTTAGCAGGATTGCCCGACCGTTGACTGACCTCTTGATGAAAGACACCGAGTTCCTTATCGATGACAAGTGTCTTTCGTCGTTTGCTACTCTCCAGAGATGTGTGATTGAGGCTCCTGTCCTTCAGCCGCCTGATTGGTCTCTTCCATTCGAGATCATGACGGACGCCTCCGACTTTGCCGTAGGGGCAGTGCTGGGACAGAGGAGGGATGGAGTACCATTTGCGATACACTATGCTAGCCGCACATTGGATTCCGCCCAGCGGAATTATACAGTCACAGAGAAGGAGATGCTAGCAGTAGTGTTTGCCCTGGATAAGTTCAGATCGTATATCATTGGATCCCGAGTGACTTTGTACACAGATCACACCGCCATCAGGTACCTCATGGCAAAGAAGGATGCCAAGGCCAGACTGACTAGATGGATCCTTCTACTCCAGGAGTTCGACATTGAGATTAAGGATAAGCCTGGAGTCAAGAATGTGGTGGCGGATCACCTCTCCCGTTTAGAGCAGCCTGAGGAGACAGAGCAGATTGATCCGATCAGAGATACCTTCCCAGATGAGGCGATCCTTGCTATCGCCTCACTCCCATGGTACGCCGATATTGTGAACTTTCTCGTTGCTGGGAAAGTCCCACAAGATTGGCCCAGGCAGAGGCTTGAGACCTTCCTTGCGAAGGCCAAGTCTTACCATTGGGAAGATCCCATCCTTTACCACGAGGGAGGGGATAGCGTCTGGCGTCGGTGTATTCCTCAGGAGGAACACCATAGCGTCCTCACTTACTGCCACAAGCTTGAGGCAGGGGGACATCATTCTGGGAGGAGAACGGCACAGAAAGTGCTCCAATCCGGCTTGTGGTGGCCTACCCTCTTCAAGGACTCAGATGAGTTCGTGAAGAGGTGTACTGACTGTCAGAGGATGGGCACTTGTGGACAGCGTGATATGATGCCGATGCAGCCCATTCACTTCTGTGAGGTTTTTGACGCATGGGGCATCGATTTCATGGGTCCATTCCCTAAGAGTCAGGGATTCGAGTACATTCTGTTGGACGTCGATTATGTGAGTCGTTGGGTGGAGGCTATCCCCGCCCGAGCCGCTGATGCGAGGACAGTTTGCAGATTTTTGAGGAAGCATATCATCACGCGGTTCGGGGTTCCACGAGTTCTTATTTCTAATGGGGGATCTCACTTCATCAACGACCAGGTGAAGGCACTTGCGAGCGAGTTCGGCATAGACCATCGTGTTGCTACACCGTACCATCCACAGACGAATGGTCTAGCCGAAGTGTCGAATAGGGAGATCAAGACTATTCTGCAGAAAGTCGTCCGCCCTGACCGAAAGGATTGGTCACAGCTTTTGGATTCGGTCTTGTGGGCATATAGGACGTCTTTCAAGACACCTTTGGGTACATCTCCCTTTCGCCTCGTATATGGCAAGCCTTGTCACCTACCTGTTGCGCTGAGGCACAAGTCACTCTGGGCAGTTACAGACATTCTCATGGATCCAGATGGTATAGGAGACCAGAGGAGGGCAGAGCTAGCTGCCCTGGAAGAGCTTAGAGATGCAGCTTTCACGAGCAGCCTACATTACAAGGAGAAAGTCAAGGAGTGGCATGATTCTCATATCAGCCACAAGCATTTTGAGATTGGACAGAGAGTATGGCTGTTTGATGCGAGGCTTAGATTATTTCCAGGGAAACTACAGAGCAAATGGAAAGGACCTTATCTGGTTCGGAAGGTACACGACAACGGTAGTATCGACATATCTGAGTTGTCTTCTGAGAGTACCTTCCGAGTGAACGGCCAGCGGCTCAAGCCATTTCTAGATCATGAGCCGCGGGTCGTTGATCTTGCCCCTATTCATTTCGCGTGAGATGTGGTCTTTGACTCACATCTAATGCATCTCACGCCTGAGCTTTACTGATCCTCCGCTGTACATAGATCCAGATGTCTATATCATCACTTTCTTTAGTCCCACATCCCTTCCTTCATCTTGTGATTATGCTATACTTAGGGTGTACTTTACCCTAAGTATAGGGGGGATGTGAGACCTTTCGGGTATCTCTTTTGTTTCCGTCTACCCCTGTTTTTGCTGCCTATACTTAGGGGCATTTCACCCTAAGTATAGGGGGGGTAGACCCTGTACATTCTCCACTCGGTTTTCCCTTCGTGTACAGACTGCTATACTTAGGATTACTTAATCCTAAGTATAGGGGGAAGACCCGAGATCCTCTTGATTACTTTTCATCTTCTTTTGTATAGCCTTTCTTTTCACTTCCCTATACATAGCACGAGTTATGTCTTCTTCATCGCTCTTGACTCTGAGGACATCGTTCGAGCTAAGTATAGGGGGGTGTGTATATATTTCATATATACTTTAGCCATAACTCGTACTTTGTGTGAGTGTGTTAATAAATAAAAATGGCTAAAAACCACAAAAATTAAAAATTTTTTCATGTACATAAACTTCTTTTATTTTGCACATAAATAGCTAGTGTACAAATTATTTTTGTAAAAATGATTTCAAAAATCTTTTGTGTGTAAAGCTTGTGTAAATATTTTTGTATCAAAATTATGTATATAGTACAAAATTTTTCCAAAATGTTTTGAAAATCAAAAGTTTGCAAAAATCTTGTGTAAATGTGTGTGAATATCTTTTTGCAAAACTTGCACTTCATGCATCATCATTCATGATTTCAAAACATTTTTCAAAAATTTTGCATGATTGTAAAATATTGTGTAAATATGCATCTGTTTGTACATATGTATATAGTTTTTCGGATGATAGTTGACATTTAAACTAGCCTGGAATCAAATTGAGAAATGGAGCTTGATTAAGATCTTAATCCACCTAAATTCTAAGAGGAACCTTATAGGGCTTAGGCTTAAGGCTTTTCAGGTCCATGGTGACTTAATTCTTTGAGTCCACTAGGCTATGATCACATGTCATCTCAATGAGCCTAAGTAGAGCACTTAACAACAACACATGACTCATATAGATTATGGCTTTACTTGGACAACCGCACTATGCACCGAGCTCTCTACGGATGAGGTGGTGAGGAGGCAGTCTTCCTTGACTTGGGGTAGCATATGAGGGTAGTACTTCTAGGCGGAACCTCTCTTCTTCATTTAGTGAAGGAAGTGCGTCTCAACTTGGTCTGGTTGCCATGAAGTCTAACGACGGGAGTTGTGGGTTGCAATAAAGCTTCAAAAGAGGGATAGTCTACTGGCTCAAGAGGAAAAACTCCTTGTATATATGCTGCACATGTACATGTTGTATAGATGCACTCGAAAAAAAAAATGTGAAAAAGAAAAGAACTCCAAAAAAGTGGTGGGTCTGAGAGAAAATGATAATCCCACCGGAGTATGTATATAAGTGCAATAAGCAAAGCTTGGTTTCATGATCCACCTGTTGTAGCTTGCAGCAGGGAGACTTGGCTACACTGGTCAAGCTCCCAAGGGTACTTGGCTACACTGGCCTTGACCCATTCTCTTCTTCCCCCTCTTCTTGAGTCGGTTGTACTTGAACTTAGAAGGGAATACCCCGCTCCTCGAGGAAAGAGTGGCCAGATTGAGGTCATAGAGTTACCTTGTTGGGAAGGGTTGTCAAGTTGCCATTTCTGAGGTGGAGAGCTTAGATCTCACATTCACAGGACAAGAAAAGATTCATGGTCTTCAGGGTTTGTGATTGATGACTTGTTCTGATCTGGAGCATTGAGGAGTCTTGGTTATAGATTAGTGGAACTTGGAGGCTGTTAGGTTTTAAGCTTAAGTCTAAATAAGGTTCCGACACATCAATAATCCAAAGATCTGATTAAGCTCCATACCTTAATTTAATGAAGGCAAGTTTAATAATCAACCTTGATCCATGTACATTCTCTTTTTCTTTTTCTTTTTTCTTTCTTTTGCACTTCTTTTTCAAATAAGTGTTTGCTAAGGGACTAGCAAAGTATAGTATAGGGGGGTGATGAATACCCATTCATCACTCTTTATTCTTATATTTTAGCTACAAAAACCTATGCAAATGCATGTAGATATGTGTAAATAGGGAAAATTAGCAAAAGCATGCATTTTTGTATATATAAATAATTAGCATGTTTTTGTGCAAAAATAAAAGAATAAAGAAGAAAAAGAAAAAGAGGGAAATATTTAGAATAAATATTGAGCAACCTAACCCAAGGGAGGGCTCAGCATGGGCCTGACCGCATAAAAGACAAAGTAGAGGGAGATAGGAGCTCATGTGTACATATTTATGTAAATAAATAAAATAATATTTTCCTCAACCAAAAATATACTTGTATATATTTTGTATATATTTAAAAGCTATCAAAAACAAAATAAAAATCTAAAAATCAAAAAGACCAAAAATTCCCTTCACCATGTACATAGACCACCTTCTTTATTTATTTCACCTTGTAAATATCCTAATTTATTTTCAAAACTTTTTGTAAATATTCTCTTCTATGTTTTGTAAATAAAATAAATAAAAAGAAATACAACAAAAATCAAATAAAAATTATAAAATTAAAAATACAAAAACATCTTGTATATATACCATGTATATAGTTATACATAAATAATTATTTCCCACATATATATATATATATATAAATAATAAAAATAAAATAAAAATGGCCTTTTATTCCTCATTTTATCCTATAAATAAATAAAATATAAAATGGGAATAAAAATGTATAAAAATAACCAATTAAAAATCAAAATTAAAAATCATACATTGTACATATACCTATGTATAGCTATAATATGTAAATACCTTATTTTTATCTCCAAAAATTTATTAAAAATCACAAAAAAATAGAAAAAATTAAAAACAAA